>BLSH010339093.1:56244-70233 GCA_018402905.1 Glandirana rugosa | reverse complement strand
TTTAAGCGTATCAAACTAACTGTCATAGCGATCGTTCCGTGCAGCTTTCTTTGCCGTTTCCCCCTCCCGCATATAAACTAGAAGGGATCTATCCGCTGTATAGGAGCCGCTGGGTCTTCCCCCATAGCATCGGTATTGTCAGGGTCCTAACAGCTTGGTACTACGGGGGGGGTTTGGTGGGATCTCTTTTAGCGGAGATAGTTCAAGGGGTGTCCTTTTTGTTCGGACAAGTCAGGTAGGGGATGGGAGGACAATTCCCCAGGGTAGTGTACCTTGGATTACGTGGAGGAGTAGTGGGACATCACAGTTCACTCGGGGCGACAACGGTCGGCGGGGAATAGTCCAGCGGTGACGGATAGGGATATGTATAAGTCTGTGTGCTTATGACTCACGTGTTCCGGATCGTGAGGTCCCTCGGGACCTCCGTCTAGACCTTTGAGGCCCCGGTGGTGGTCCTCTTCTGGTCGGCCCGGCTCCGGGCTGTGTTCCGGAAGGTTGTAGGAGCTGTAGCCAATTCGGGACCTGTATCGGTTCGGCCGCTAGGAAATGGAAGAGCACCGGCAGGTCTTTCGGTGACCGAAGATTGAAGGATTTCCGCTCTTTAGAAAAGATTACCGACAAGGGGTATCCCCATCGATAGGTGGCTCCAGAAGTACATGCAAGCTCCAGTAGTGGGCAAAGTGTTGCTCTTCTCTGCAAGGTGGCTCTAGAGACGTCCGGAAGAATTTTCACATAGGCCCCATCAAATTCTATCTCACCAGTGTCCCAGGCCTTTTTTAAGATCTTCTCCTTGTAGATATAGTGGTGGAGTCTACAGATGACATCTCGGGGTCTGTTGGTATCGTCCGATTTGGGGCCCAGTGCCCGGTGGATGCGATCAAACTCCAGATTGGTTGGCAAGGAGTCCTCTGGAAGACTATGAAAAATTGCTGCAGCAGTAGCCGCTAGGTCTTCTTGCCCCGTAGCCTCTGGTAATCCTCGGAGCCGGAGATTATTTCTCCTGCTCCTGTCCTCCATTGCTTCCTGCTGGAGCTGAAGAGAAACGGCTGCCTCATGGTGAGTTGCCTGTAGTGATTTCAATGCGGTAACCCGCGACACTAGGGCTCCGAGAGAGGTCTCCCCGGCAGATATTCTGTTATCTACAGAGGACACCTCTCGTTTCATCTCTTGGAGGTCCTTTCGGCGTTGTTCTTCTAGACGGGCAAGGATGGACTCTATATCCGCCTTTGTCGGTAACGCTCGGATTAGGTCTCTAGGTTCCGAGTCCACCCCTGTTGCCCCAACACCGGACTGGGAGCAGGAAGGTCCTTGGTGAAAGGCTGTTGGTATACCTGAGGGGGAAAAGTCATCTGGTCCCCGCGGAGATTCTGGTAAAGCCCGATCCGGGGTTCCCTGGTGTAGGCCGCGTGGCGTCGCCATCTTGCTTATTGGGGAGGCCGTCAGGGAGTTGGAGAAGAAACGGTCTATCTCTCCTCCAGATTTGGGAGTCTTCCCGGCTTTCGTTCCTGGGTTGTTCTGCTTTCCCTTCCTTTTTTTGGAGGAGTACATGCCTGGTAGGTATTCGTGAAAATGTCGGGATGGCCGGTGGCAGGCCCGGAGCAGAAGAGATGTACGTCTTCACACCGCCATGGTCAGGCCACGCCCCTACAAACTTTTTTTATTGATACATGCCCCCAGGACAGTACCCAGACCCCCATAACCATTGTATGCCTAATTACTTGCATATAAGCCTTCAAAATGGACACTTTAGATTTTTCCATTTCGGGTCCCATAGACTTCATTGGTGTTCGTTATTCAGTTCCAAACTTTCGCAATGTTCGAAAGTTCGGTCATTCGGCCCATCCCTACTGACCAATATTTACTGAATGTGGAGTGTGAAGACTCCTCTGTGTGTGTTCAGGTAGACTTGTGGACACAACTGATGAGCACATCTGGTTATCCAGTAACCAACCATTGTCTCCATTCTGAGAAAGACAAACACAGGACGAGACCCACTACTCAAAAAATGATATACATACCTGTGCATAAATTTTATAGAGCAATTTATAAAGGTCAAGACCAGGGGCGGACTAACAACACTCATGGCCCCCGGGCCAAATAAATCAAGGGCCCCCTGTCAGGCCCCGCCCATGACCCACCCCCGACCCCGCTCATGGCCCATCCCTGATCCCGCTCCTACATTTTGCACAAAGTACAAACCCTGCCTTTTTTTAATGGGACCTGGAGGGGGATCTCTCTCTAGCAGTGTCCATTAGAGATTCTCTGTTAGCGAGAAACCCAACTCCAGGACCCATTAGAGACTACAAAGGAGTCTAATGGGATCTGAAAGGGGGGGTCTCTCTAACAGAGGCCCTTCAGTGTCCATCATAGTCTGTTAGAAAGAGTCCCCCACAGTTCCCATTAGAGACTACAAAGGGGTATAATGGGACCTGGAGGAGGCACCTTTCTAACAGAGTGTACAGTGAACACCTTAATTCAATCTGGTTCTCACGGGACCCCCTCCTTGTGCCATGACTCTTACCCCTGCCCTAACCTCTCACAAAAGTAGAAATAAAATTGGCACTGTGTAGCACTCTTCTTATCTTAATTATGGGTACTATAGCTGGCTTCCGCATCCTCTGTGGCTGTCTCCTGTGGGTGGCTGGCTAGCTCCCTGGTGTGGGTGGGTCACTGTGGGTAGCTGGCTGGCTCTGCTGTGGGTGGGTCATCATAGGGGGCTGGCTGGCACCTTGGCCCTGCTTTGGGTGGGTCACCGGTGTGGGTGGCTGCCTGGCTTGCACCCTGGCCCTGCTGTAGCTGCCTGGTGTGTCCTCTCCTCTTCCGCTGCTTCGGGCATTGTTTGCCGAGGTGAAGGAGGCAGGCGGCAGCCTTTGCCCTATCCGGCACACAAGAACTATAAGGTTTGCAGCAGGCCCAGTGCGCGGAGGAGCGTGGCCCAACACATAATGACGTTGCGTGCATGTGTGCACGTCCTCTCTGTGTCCATTTGAGAGTCTATGTTGGAAAAAGACCCAATCAGTGCCCATCAATTCAGACTCACCAGTGCCCATCAATGCAGCCTCATCAGTGCCTATCAATGCAGCGCCTGATCAGTGTTCATCAATGCAGCCTCACCAGTGCCCATCAATGCAGCCTCACCAGTGCCCCTTAATGCAATCTCTGCAGTGTCCCTCAATGCAGCCTCACCAGTGTCCATAATACAGCCTTACCACCAGTGCCCATAATGTAGCTTCACCACCAGTGCCCATAATGCATCCTCCTCACCTGTGCCCACATTGCAGCCTCACCACCTGTGCCCCTGAATGGAGTCTCACCACCAGTGCCCCGTAATGCAGCCTCACCACCAGTGCCCATAATTCAGCCTCACCACCTGTGCCCATGAATGCAGCCTTACCACCAGTGCCCATAATGCAGCCTGATCAGTGCATGAGGCTTAGAGAGGAGAGCTGGATCACACAGTTCTCCTGCTGTTACACTTGGCGCCACTATCATCTGATGTCCCGTCTGATAGACGTCACACGTCCCCTGGCATTTGACCAGTGTGATGTCTGTCAAAGGAGCCAGAAGGCGGGACATCGGATGACAGTGGTCGGAGTGTTATCGGGACATCCCCGATCTGTGCGGCGCTCACCCTCCCCCCTTACCCTGCAGCGGCCGGACCCTCGGTCCACGGCCGAACGGACCGACTGGTCAGTCTGCCCCTAGTCAAGACTGTCGTGACACTGTGTTCATCTACTGTATATCTATCTATCTGTGCCTGCTGACAAGCCAATGGATTCTAAACTATTTTACCAGACAAAATATTATAGTTATCATGAACATCTAAAATGTATATGATTTTAAATCATAACACAATGTTGTGAAAATATCTATAAAAGATTTATCCTGACACAATATCCCATTGTGGTAAAAAGGACTTCTAAATATTAATATGGGTTGTTTATGTATAATCACCATTGTTAAAAACATATGTGTGTCATAGGGAAGTGATAATCCCATGACTAAGGGATTCGTCAACCTGGTCCCTAAAACCAAAAACCCTTCCCTATAATAAAAACACTGACTGCGCGACATGGGGTTTAAACGGCCACAGCAGCCAATTTATTAACACGTTAATAAATAACACCAACTTTAACACATAACCAAAAATTACCATGTAAAATTATAACAATATGCAAGGGGTCTTTGGGTGTCCATAAGGCACCATTTACTGAAAATTCGCCCATGTCCTCAGCTACACCCCAACTGGTTCGAGGACGTTACGACCTTACCATACTTCCATCCCCCCCCGGTAACCTAGCTCCTGGGGGGTGGGTACCACTAACCAACCACGTGAAGGCGCCATACCTTAGATGGACCCCACCATTTTTTTAAACAATGTCAATAATCACTGACCCCCCAAAGACCCCCTGCCTTGCCAGCTGCTGTGGCAAAATGTTTCCACCAACACATACACTAATCGGCTTCCTGACGCCCATAAGATCTTTTCCATTGTTTTTTGTTTTTTTATTACATATTTATTTATTTTTTTTATTTTACATTTTTTTTTTTTTTTAGTTAACTTTTTTTTTTTCTTTAAATACAACAATAAAAAACACCTCCCCCCCCAGCCTTCATCCACCAATCAAAGAAAATTTACCCAAGGGCGGGCGGGAGGGAAGTTTCTTCTTCCTCTGAAAGTTCTGGAATGCCGGACTTCTTCCTCTGAAAGTTCTGGAATGCCGGACCTCTCTGACCACTCCAGACCCCCTACATCAACACCCCTCCCCTCAGACCTGCTGCCTCCCAGTCAGTTAAGCCTAATCCCCCACCCCCCTCTCCTTGTGTACTACTGACCTAACTGACCCTTCCATGACCCTGTTCCTTCCCTAGTCATGCAGACCCTTCGGCCATTTTCTTCTCCGGGTCTCACTTGACTAAGGGATTCATCAACCTGGTCCCTAAAACCAAAAACCCTTCCCTATAGTAAAAACACTGACTGAGCGACATGGGGTTTAAACAGCCACAGCAGCCAATTTATTAACACGTTAATAAATAACACCAACTTTAACACATAACCAAAAATTACCATGTAAAATTATAACAATATGCAAGGGGTCTTTGGGTGTTCATAAGGCACCATTTATTGAAAATTCGCCCATGTCCTCAGCCGCACCCCAACTGGTTCGAGGACGTTACGACCTCACCATACTTCCACCCCCCCCCGATGACCTAGCTCCTGGGGGGTGGGTACCACTAACCAACCACGTGAAGGTGCCATACCTTAGATGGACCCCACCATTTTTTTAAACAATGTCAATAATCACTGACCCCCCAAAGACCCCCTGCCCCACCACACGAACTTGACACCTCATTTAAGTGAGTCCCTCCACACCCCCAGCGCTCTCACTATTCCTTCCTGAAGATCCAGAGACCAAATCTCTGTGCCCACCGCGTTCAGGTGAATGCCATCTCGCCTCCAATATCAGACTGACTGATCTTCCAACTCCCGGGGGCGAACAACCACTCCCCCAACCTGGAAACAAAACTGCCCACATCGCTGTTCAATTTAATCCTGGCTTTATTCAGGCGTTCAACAAAGCGAGCAAATCACCACACCTCCCGAGCCACAATGTCTGACCATATGATGACACTGCAGGGGAATTCACGCATTAATCGCAAGATATCAAACTTAATATCTCTCGCTAGGTCCCTAGCGGCACGAACCCCCAAATCATTCCCCCCAACATGAAGTAATAACACGTTGGGGGGCTGGTGAATTCTCTAATAATAATGGACCTCTGGGAGCACAGGACCCCACATCATACCTCTGATTCCCAGCCATTTTATCACCGCTTCACTCCGTTGAACACCCAGCTGTCTGCCCTCAGGCCTGGCGTCGGCCCTGACCCCCCCCCCCCCACCAAAAAAAACATAAGAATCACCAAGGATCCACACGAGGCCCGGGGTAAAACCTGCAACGAGAAATAAAAAAGGGGGGGACCTAAAAATAAGAAACTTACCATGTAAAGCACACCAACATCAAATCAAATGAGGGCGAACATAAATTTTAAAACTATCTGACTCCCATCTCCCTATACGGCTCACAACCTGAGAACTCAAGCTCCATCTAGCCGCTTCCGTAGCTGCCCCTACCCGAAAAAGTGAGTATTAAATTGGGAAACCTCTCTGCCCAACTTACCTAGACAGCGTCTAAAAATGGCCAGAAACTGAAAACGTGACAAGGATGATCCATGCTCATGCACCAAAAAGGAGCCACGGGCCGACCCCCTCACCTCAAGGAATCCTTGAACCGCCAGAACCGGGCAAACCATCACCAGCAGCACGCGGAACAAAGACACCGTAACCCCTCTTCCCAACTGATCCGTCTTTGACTTTCCAATAAATATCCTAACACAGTCGCTGGTAACTGTCACATCCGAAAACTGCAATCCACCAACCCCTTGCCGGTTCCTGCTCACTGACTCCCCTATACGCAAAGCCCCAAAAAAAGCCAACACAAATGCTACCGTAAAAAGCCGCTCCTCATCTGTAGAGATGCAAACCTCCAGCAACCCCCTCACCAGCTCTTGAAGCAATTCAAAAGACACCGGGCGTCTGGTATCCGGCTTCACCCGCCCGCGCGGAAAACCTTTCATGGCTTGTTTCACCATAAAATCCTTGGTCACATCGCCGACACCCTGCAACCAAAAAAGAAAAGCCAAGGCAGCCAAACGCCTATTCATCTTCGAAACAGACATACCTAGTGCAAATTCCGTTCCAATAAAGTATAACAACAAAGCCAAACGGTCCTGAAAAGAAACACCAACATCTACCGAACTTACCAATCTGGACCACTCACCCCAAACCGCCGAATACGCTGCCCAGGTACTTGCACACACCAATCGCTGCACCAATGCCCTTGCTATGCCAGTGCCAGACTCCAAAGATGCTCGGGACAGGAAACCCTCAGCTGCTCCGCCATCGGCGCCAGTCATTGAAACCTGTCCCACTGAAAACAAGACAAAGCATCAGCAATGGAATTCTGGACCCCAGGGACATGAACAGCTTGCACAAAACAGTTCAAACGTAAACAACAAAGCACTATATGACGCAGTAACCAAACCACAGGCGGCGAAGAGGCAGATAAACTTGATATTACCTCCACTACCCCCATGTTATCACAATGAAAACAGATTCACCGGTCACAAAACTTGGGTCCCCAAATTTCAATGGCCACCACAATAGGAAACAGCTCCAACAACACTAAGTTGCTCAAAAATCCTGCCTCTCTCCATTCTCCGGGCCACGCCGCCGCGCACCATGCCCCCTGACAGAATGCCCCAAAACCGGAGCTGCCCGCCGCGTCCGTACACAGGTCAATATCGAAAGCTGCCACTACCGGAGCCATCCATAAAGACCTGCCAATAAAAGAAACTAAAAACTCATCCCAAACCTGTAGATCGGCCCTATGCTCCCGCGATAACCGGATGAAATGATTCGGAGAAGCCAATCCTGAAGTGGCAGCACTGAGGCGGCGGCAGAAAATGCGTCCTATAGGCATTATGTGGCAAGCAAAATTAAGCTTGCCCAGCAACGACTGCAACTGTCTAAGTCTAACCTTTTTTGCCTTCCTGGCCGCGCCCACCGACAAATGCAAATCTTCTAACTTGTCGACCGGCAAGCGACATTCCATCTCGCGCGTGTCAATAACTATACCCAAGAACTTCAACACCGAAGCGGGACCTTCCGTTTTATCCGGCGCCAAAGGGATACCGAACTTTTTTGCCACAGATTCCAAAGTGTGTAACAACATAGAACAAACCGAGGAATCCGGAGGGCCAATACAAAGGAAATCATCAAGGTAATGGATCACTGACCTCAACTGAGTTTCCTCCCGAACTACCCACTCCACAAAGGTGCTAAATGTCTCAAAGTAAGTGCAAGAGATGGAGCAACCCATAGGGAGGCAGCGGTCAATGAAAAACCGCCCTTCCCAAAAACAACCCAGCAAATGTTGGCTCTCAGGGTGCACAGGCAGCAGAAGAAAAGCAGACTCGATATCCGTTTTCGCCAACAACGCCCCCTGGCCATACCGTTGCACCCACTTGACCACAGCATCAAAAGAGGTATAAGACACTGACGACAAATCGGAAGCTATTGCATCATTCACCGAATTACCCTTCGGATACGATAAATGATGCATAAGCTGAAATTTGTTGGGCACCCGTTTTGGGATTACCCCCAGGGGGGACACATGCAACGCTTAGAGGGGCGGATGTTCAAAAGGGCCTGCCATGCGACCCAGGTCTACTTCCTTAGCCAATTTATCAGAGACCACCTGAGGAAATTGATGCGTCGAGGACAAATTTTTTTGGCAGTGAAGATCGCGCCTTCGGCGTGGAACAAGCGATGCGAAAACCATAGGCAAAACCGTCACTCAAGAAAACCGCCGCCTCCCTCCGCGGGTACCTATTTAGATATGGCAGCATCGTGGGAAGGCTTACCGGCGTCTTCCCTTTTTGAAGCGACATCCCCGGGCTGGGACTTTCCTTTTTTGAAACATTTTGCATAACACTGTGAGCCCCCGCAACCGGAGCACTCATGTCGAAAACGGCAGTTGGCACCAAAGCGGCACGACCCGTCGTTAAACTGATAGCAAAATCCTTTCTTTTGTGCGGCTGGCTGTCCAGCGGAACCTGAACCGCCGGCCCCTCCAAGAAAAGGCTGTCCCGGGGCCCGTGCCTGCGCCATGAGCTTCATCCAAAGCCCAATGTCATTATGGTCTCAGCGCAGGCCTGCTCGCATAGCCTTCCGCTGATGGAACTGCTCATCGTAGTGCAACCAAGCGGTACCCCATACACTCTGTAAGCCTCCCCAATCGCGTCCAAGTAGCAGAAAAGGGGGGAACGGTTCTCTAGCGCTTTTTCGCCGATGACGCTCGATAGGATAGCAAAGGCCTGCAGCCAATTTGAAAAAGAGCGGGGGATAAGCCGCCAACGGCGCTTTTCCTCCTCCTCCTTCTTGCTCTCATCCCCTTTTCCTTTATCAATGTTGAATTTCTCTAAAGGCAAAAGGGAGAATATTTCCACGTATTCTCCCTTCCAAATTTTTTCCCGCACTTCTTGCTTGAGGTGCACCCCTAATGGGCCCTCAAAGCACACATAGACTTGGCATTTTGCCGCATCCGCCAAACGCACCCTGTCCTCCCCCGACTCCTTACCTTGGGGGGTTCAGACCCCTCAGGCTTACCTGCTTGCAATGTAGCCTCATCACTGATCTCAGGCACTGTGCCTGTCTCCCCTCCGACGAC
Source organism: Glandirana rugosa (assembly GCA_018402905.1). Lineage (NCBI taxonomy): Eukaryota > Metazoa > Chordata > Amphibia > Anura > Ranidae > Glandirana > Glandirana rugosa. The sequence continues at coordinate 60,941 of BLSH010339093.1, read as the reverse complement.
CACTTCCCTGCGACCTGGTACCGCCGAATGGGCCGCAGGCCCCTCCACCGAGACCCTAGGCCCTGATGTGGAAGCAGCTTGTACCCAAGCCCCCGTAGGACCCGGGGGAGGAGCAGGATGCCCAGCAGGGTCACAACGATTCAACAATTCCCGAAAACCTGCAAAGAAGTCTGCCAAAACCGACGCATTCCCTGGGGTTCCTCCCGCAGACCCCGAAAGGGCCTGTGAGTCTGTGGGCTCATCAACACCCCGCTGCCCCACCTCCCTTGACTGTACCACCCTTGGGGCCCCTATACCAACCCCCTCACATTGTAAAGTAAAAGTTGTTAAGTAATGTGACTTACCAGGCTGTCTCGTCGCCGAACCGCGATCAGCCGTATGTCCCGATCCCAGCTGGCTCCGCAAGGCAGGGCGCATCTCCACTGACCGCCTGTCGCTGTCGTCACTGCTGACCTCGCCAGATTCTTCAGATGATTCCCTCGGGAGGGCTGCCGCTCGCACCCCGTGGCCTGCAGAGTCCAGCCCAGGTCTCTCAGCCATGGCTAGGCCCGCCCCAGCCGCATCTTGGGAAGAGGAGAAACTGCGGGGTCTCCGTGCACCTCCCCCTGTCGGACGCGCAGCCTGTCCCTTTAAATTTTCGGCTCTCGTTGCTGACCGATTTTCACTGTGAACAGCAGGCTGCAGTGGCGCTGGAGAAGCAGCAGAGGGCGCCCAAGCCCTCCTGCTGTTCGTAGCTGATCCGTTCCCTCGCTGAGCTCCCCTCCCAGCTGCCGACATGGAGGGAGCCGACTGCTCCGGATCCACAGTGCGGGCGCTCGAAGGGGGGGTGACTGGAGTCCTCCGACATACCGCTCCCGGTCCAGCAGAGGAAGAAGGGCCAGGACTCCTGCCACTGCCCGCAGCCAAATGACTCCCACGCCGGGCAGACCCCCCGCTCGGTGCCTCAGCAGTAGGGCCTGCCGTGAGCTCCTGTAGCCGTTCAGGGGGGGAGGAGGGGGAGAGCTGTGAGGATTCTCCTCCCACGGGCCCCGTCGGTGACGAGGATTCCTCCCAGGCCTTCTGATACTGTCGGAAGCATGCGGCCCGTCAACAGGAGCTGGAGGGTCCCCCTGGGGGGGCTCCTAAGTGAACGCCGGACCCTGGGGGTATGGGAAGGACTTAAGTGCTCAGGAGGGCAACCCCTCTTAGCCCGTTTTGCAGCAGGTGGGGAAACAGCAGGGGAAAAACCCACACCTGACCCCCCTAAGATGCCAGACAGCTGCTGCTGTAGCCACTGTTGACCCCGAGCCACCGCAGCAGCCTTGACCTGTTCCAACAAGGTCTCCAAATCGTTCATGCTGTCTCTATTGCTTTGCAGCCACCAGCCAGAAGAACCCGAAGTTTCTTCTTCCTCTGAAAGTTCTGGAATGCCGGACCTCTCTGACCACTCCGGACCCCCTACATCAACACCCCTCCCCTCGGACCTGCTGCCTCTCAATCAGGTAAGCCTAATCCCCCACCCCCCTCTCCTTGTGTACTACTGACCTAACTGACCCTTCCATGACCCTGTTCCTTCCCTAGTCATGCAGACCCTTCGGCCATTTTCTTCTCCAGGTCTCACTTTATATATTTAGGGCCAGTTCACACCACATACAGTCCAGTGCGTTTTTTCTGCATCAAAAACGCATGGAAAATTACATGGTTTCCAATGGCATAGTTCACACCAGTGCGGTCATTTCCAGGGCTTTCCAGTCTAAGAAAAAAAGTAGAACATGTTGAATTTTTCCTGCACTGGGACGCGGTAAGACACATCAAAAATGCACTGGAAAAGCACCAAAAATGCACTGGACCCCAGTATAGCAAAAAAAAAGCATCTGGAAAATGCATCAAAAATGCACCGAAACGTGCCAAAAATGCATTAAAAACGTGCATGCAGAAACGCTTCTGGAACGGATCTGAAGTGCGTTTTTTGTGGTGTGAACCAGCCTTCAGTGTGATGATTTTATCATTATTATTAGAAATATTGTATGTGTATCAGTTTAAGTATGCACATTATTATGTTTATCAACAGTATATACAGTATCTATAGTTATTTTATTTTCTGTCTTGTGTTTAACTAATATTGATCATTATATCTGAAACTACACCTCTTTACATTTAGACCCCTTTCACACTTGTGCAAGCTGTCCTGTGATTTGGGACTGCAAAGTCGCATGACAAGTCGTTCCCCATTATTTCCAATGAGTACCATTCATATCTGTATGACTTTCAAGTTGTGCCGACGTCAAAGTAGTCCCGGCATTACTTTGGTCCAACTTTGATGCAACTTGAGGTCCATAGACTTCAATGTTAAACCCTCAAAGTCTCATGCAAATCGCACCTGAATAATATAGATGCGAGTTCTGTACTACTTCTGTATGACTTTGTAATATGTTTTCACTGAGCCAAAGTTGCATCAAAGTCGGACCAAAGTCGTACTGATCCCAAATTTCGTCAAAATTGTGGTAAAGTCGCAGCAAAAAATGGTGGTAAAATCGGGTTGCACAAGTGTGAAAGGGGCCTTAGGGTGTTATACTTAAAATATCACTACACCAGAAATGTAATGCTCATACATTGGCAGTAAGCAGATCTCCTAAACATTCTATATTTTAGATAATATCACATGGTCACATTTTGTTATAGTGGAAAAGTAATCAATCCTTTAACAGATTACAGAAAAACCTCGGATTGCGAGTGACTCAGTTTACAAGCATTTCCCAATGCGAGCAGTTTTTTAAAAAAAATCCTGACTCGGTTGGCGAACGCTGTTTCGCAATACAAGCAGGATTTAAGCCTCTGTGCGTGCAATACCGTATGTGGCCAGGGCGCGCTGGTGAGGCTTGGAGACACTCGGAAATACTCAGAAATACCGAAAGTGTCAACAGTTCCTGAGCGTTTCCGAGTGTTTCCGAGCGTCTCCGAGCCTCGCCAGCACCCCCGCAACTCTGGCCACATACAGTACTGCATAGGCAAGCCGTCATTTTGGAATGAATCATCTGAGTTTCCATTGTTTCCTATGGGGAAACATGCTTTGACATATGAGTGCTTTGGATTACAAGCATTCTCCTGGAATGGATTATGCTCGTAATCGAGGTTCCACTGCATTTTATAAGATTAATTTAGAATAGACAATCGTTGTCCTAGAATAACACTTAGTGGCCAAATATGGTAATGCTTGAGTAAATACAAGGTGATTATTAAACAAGTCCACCAATAAAAAGGAAGATTCCACCTTCTGGTGGAATTAGTCAAATTTTATGAATGTATTGTTCGTAACTGAATATAGGGCAAGTCAAGTAGACAGAGAGGATATACACATCCATCATCACACATCATCTGAACATCACAAAGCATCATCTGACACCTCAGTGACACCAGGACACAATTCCAGCATAGCGATACGCCATTTTGGGAAGGCAACCTGCAATTGGCAGCCTTCTTAGACGATCCTGGTAAGGACCATTTTAAGCCAACAGACATTTTAAAAAGGGTAACTATAAGGTTACTTTCACACTGCAGTGCGGCCGCGGTCAAACCCCGCTAGTTTTAGTGGAGGTTTACCAGCGCTGCAGCGCCGCTTTTCTTTTGGGAGCGCAGTCGCTTTTAACCCCCCACAAGGGGTTAAAAGTGCTGATGCTCCGCGCTTCCGAGGTGGTGTGCAACCGCTTCAGAAGCGCTTGCCATTCATTTCAATGGCAGAGTGGGGCAGGAGCAGTGTATACACCGCTCACCTCACCGCCCCAAAGATGCTGCTTGCAGGACTTTTTGTAACGTCCTGCAAGCGTACCGCCCCAGTGTGAAAGCACTCAGGGCTTTCACATTGGGGGGGATTTTTGAGGTGCTTTACAGGCACTATTTTTAGCTAAATAGCGCCTGTAAAGTGCCTCAGTGTGAAAGTAGCCAAAAATATACTCTGTTGATGTGTTTGCTTAGATTGATAAGCCTATTGCTAAATTTCTTTTGGTAAACGAATCGCTCTACCCCGATAATATAACCATTCAAATTTTTATTTTTATTTTTGTTTTTTCCTTTTTAACCACTTAACAACCGCCTTATAGACAAAAGACATCTACAGGGCGGTTGCTTAATTCTGGGAGGACGTCTATTGAGGGGCGCGCACACGGGAACATCCGTGACCGTTGGGTCCGGGTGACCCGACTGATCACGGATCGTGGTGAATGGCCGCTGTGAGCGGCCTTCTACCACGTGATCGCGCCGGCTTTTCTCACTCCTCTCCGCACCGATCGGTGCAGTGTGAGAGGAGAGAGGGGGGAGAGAGGAGGTGCTGCAGCTCTGTGGGCTATGTGTAATGTCCAAAGCGCTGCTAGGTGACAGTTGGCAACCGCAACCCCCACCATCCATACACTACTCACCCAGCCTTCCACCACCCAGCGATCATCACCCAGCCATCCACCACCCACCCAGCCATCCACCCCCACCCATCCTCACCCACCCACCCATCCATCCATGCTCACCCATCCATCCATGCTTACCCATCCATGCTCACCCATCCAGCCATGCATGCTCATCCAACCAGCCGTGCTCACCCATCCATCCATCCATCCATGCTCACCTACCCAGCCGTGCTCAACCATCCATCCATCTGTGCTCCCCCATCCATCCATCCATGCTCACCCATCCATCCATCCATGCTCACCCAGTGGATCGTCGCGAAACCT
>BLSH010339093.1:45776-56234 GCA_018402905.1 Glandirana rugosa | reverse complement strand
ACCCATCCATCCATCCATGCTCACCCAGCCATCCATCCGTGCTCACCCACCCAGCCGTGCTCACCCATCCATCCATGCTCACCCACCCAGCCGTGCTCACCCAGCCATCCATCCATGCTCACCCAGCCATCCATCCATGCTCACCCAGCCATCCACCCATGCTCACCCACCCAGCCGTGCTCACCCAGCCATCCATCCATGCTCACCCAGACATCCATCCATGCTCACCCACCCAGCCGTGCTCACCCATCCATCCATCCATGCTCACCCATCCATCCATCCGTGCTCACCCACCCATCCGTGGCTCATCCATCACCATCCATGGCTCATTTGTGCCTCATTCATGCTCATCCATACCACATCAGTTCTCATCTGTGACACATCCATGCCACTACAGTGCCCATCCATGCCACTACAGTGCCCATCCATGCCACTACACTGCCCATCCATGCCACTACAGTGCCCACCTGTGCCACTACAGTGCCCATCCGTGCCACTCTACTGCTCATCCATGCCAATACCCTGCCCATCTGTGCCACCACAGTGCCTCACAATAGTGTAAAAGATGGTCAAATTAGATTCTAAATGTATGCCGCTAGAATACCTGATGGTGCTCCCTGCATGTTTGCCTCTGTATGTGGTCAGGCTGTGTAAAAGTGTCACACATGTGGTATCGCCATACTCGGGAGGAGTAGCAGAATATATTTTAGGGTGTCATTTTTGCTAGGTGCATGCTGTGTGTTAGAAATATTGTATAAATGGACAACTTTGTGTAAAAAAAAAAATGTGTTTTCATTTTCTTTCCACATTTTCCAAAAACTTGTGGAAAAAATGACATGTTCAAAAGACTCACTATGCCTCCTAGAATATAGGTTGGGAGGTTTGCTTTCCAAAATGGGGTAATTTTTTGGGCGTTTCCATTGGCCTGGTGCTCCAGGACCTTCAAAAGTGCAAGAGGTAGTCAAGAAATTATCTGTGTAATTTATGCTCCTAGAACGCCTGACGTTGCTCCCTGCATGTTGGGTCTCTTTATGTGGCCAGGCTGTGTAAAAGTGTCACCCATGTGGTATCACCATACTCGGGAGGAGTAGTAGAATGTATTTTGGGGTGTAATTTGTGGTATGCATATGCTGGGTGTGAGAAATAACCTGTTAACATATGACAATTTTGGGGGAAAAAAAAATTCATTTTGCAAAGAATTGTGGGAAAAAATTACAACTTCAAAAAATTCACCATGCCTCTTACTAAATACATTGGAATGTCTACTTTCCAAGAAGGGGTGATTTGGGGGGTATTTGTACTTTCCTGGCTTGTTAGGGTCTCAGGAAATGAGATAGACCGTCAGTAAATCAAGTGTGATCAATATCCAGTGATTGGCACCATAGCTTGTAGACTCTATAACTTTCACAAAGACCAAATAATATACAGTAATTTGTTTTTTTTTTTTACCAAAGATATGTAGCAGTATACATTTTGGCCAAAATTTATGAAGAAAAATTACTAATTTGCAAATTTTATAACAGAAACAAAGAAAAATTCATTTTTTTACAAAATTTTCGTTTTTTTTTTAATTATAGCGCAAAAAATAAAAAACCCAGCGATGATTAAATACCACCAAAAGAAAGCTCTATTTGTGTGAAAAAAAGGACGCAAATTTCATATGGGTACAATGTTGCATGACTGAGTAATTGTCATTCAAAGTGTGAGAGCGCTGAAAGCTGAAAATTGGTCTGGTTGTTAAGGGGTTTAAGTGCCCAGTGGTCAAGTGATTAATTATTTTTCTCATTTTGAGACATAGTGGTGCACTAGTTTGGTAGTTTGACACTCATTCCTTCTGCAGAGGAATAACTTTTGGATTCTGTAGCATGCAGACTATTGTCTGATAATTGGTTATATATGGTTATTCTGTCTATGGGGAGAATTTAATTATTGGGTTTAATTCTATACATAGATACATATATCATCTATTGTTATAGACTATTTTGTCATTTTTATGTAAAATTGTAGTGTTTATGTCTGCCTATTAGTCAAATTATTTATGGTGTGAACGTGTCTTATTGAATAACTTTTTATTTATTATCAATAGCCTAGCCCGCATTCGCCTCAACCTGCTGTGTTATTTCAAAGGACTCTGCTTGGTTTAAAAATTACTCAAATTAGTTAATCATTGAGACATTCCCTGACAAAGGCATAACAACATAAACCTGTCAATATAACCCCTTGAAGCCTGATGACATGAGGCAGTTAACATGATCATATATTGTTCATGAAGGCATTTACAATACAATGTATATGTAATGATGTTTCAGAGAAGACCTATCAAACCTTTTGCAGTTTTGATTGGCTTAATGATAACCTCAAGCTATATTAGGATATACAGTATTACAGTAGAAAAAATAATTTTCCTCATACAACATGGGACTTTAAAGGCTAACACAATAAGAGAGTATAAGAGTAAAAAATATATACATTTTATTTATACAAAAACGTTTAAAAGGTGAAATCCTTAGTAGTGCACAATTATGGAGTATAATATACTAAGTCGTATCTATGGCAAACAATGCCCATAAATGCTGGAAAGTTTACGTTCTGTATATAGCCAATCCAATAAAGCTCCGAAACGTGTTTGATTGGCTATATACAGCTGCCTGAACTTAAACTTTCCAGCATTTATGGGCATTGTTTGCCATAGATAAGACTTTGTATATCATACTCCATGATTGTGCATTACTATGGATTTCGCATTTTAAATGTTTTTTTGTATAACCAAAATGTATATATTCTGTACTCTTATAATCTCTTATTGTGTGAGCCTTTAAAACCCCATGTTCTATGAGGGAAATTCTTTTTCTATATTATTAGGGATGTGGCTCCAACATACAGACTAAATCTCCCCAAACCTTTTTTGTTTTACAGTATTACAGTGAGCTTATAGTCTAAGAAGACAATAGGCAAAAACTGCAGATTTGTTACATACATTTTTTGTGTGGTCTGTGGAACAGAAAGTGAAATAAAATCTATAAAGCTAGGATACAGACAGCTATAAAACTTGGGAGGTTTTCACCCTACTCCTGCTATCTAAATATAATTTCAAATGAGGTATAATATGAACATTGTGTGACCCAAGATTCTTGTAGGAGAACTTTTTTTTTGACATTTTATATCCTCTACAGCAGGGGTAGGGAACCTGCGGCTCTCCAGCTGTTGTAGAACTACATTTCCCATGAGGCATTGCAAGGCTGATGGATATAATTACTCCCAGAAGCATGATGGGAAATGTAGTTCTACAACAGCTGGAGAGCCGCAGGTTCCCTACCCCTGCTCTACAGTCTCCCTTAGGATGCGTACCATGGTTTATCATTTAATATCACATGTAAGTATCTGTCAGGAAAAATAAGTTCATGCCTGTGCTCAAAAAGCAGAACATTCAACAGTATTATGCACAGAATCAGGGCATGCATGCATCTACACATGCATATGTGTGTGAGCATTAGTGTGCTCATGAGCATGAGCATGCATGTTTGAATGGACCTTGGTGCCCAGTGGCCTATTTAAAGCACCAAAAGACTCATTGCTGAGTGGTTGTCAACTCCTTCTGCCTGTGACATGATCCCGTGTTTATGTCTCTATTCTGACTCGGCTTATTTGACTCTACCTGCTCCTGAAAATCTGCTGCTGACTCCAGCTTGTGACACAACCTTGCCTCCTGCCCAACGGTACCTTCTGTGCTCACCCAATACCAACCTTGGCCTGACTCTGACTCTTTCTGGACCTCTGCCATCCGCCAGCTGCTGCCAACTTCTGCCCATCTGACCACACATCTGAGATCCTGCATCTGCTAGCTGCCGGCTAACCTGCTGTCTTCAGTTCTAGATCTACTGCAAGATCTCTTGGCCCAGATCTTCGGCAGGCACCCAGGCCACTCAGTGTCCTGTGATACCCTGTCATCAACCCCAGGGGAAACAGAACAAGACGTGTAAGGAAAGCTCCCTCGTCAACTTGACCTCGACCAGGTATGTGGCAGTATCCATGAGATACATGAATTCTAATAGTGGGTGGTTATTGCTGTATATTTCCATGTATATATGCTTAATATGCTTTTGATGTCACTTCCAAGTACCATTTTGGTTTGAAGCATATTTTAGTATCTGCAAAATGTGTTAAGAATCTAACACCATCCACTTATGGAGTATTGTACCAACTTTGAGTTATTATGCAGCAGTAGTTTGGATAGGGTGGTTAATGCCATTGAAGATATTGGTGATGTATGTTGATACCTTTCATTATATCAAGTGGATAAGTATGTATATTTAATCATCCTCATTTTAATATATGCATAACAATGTTTTATTAAGATTTTTTTTTTTTGTTTAACATCTTTTTTTTTTTATTGATAAGTAAGTAAAATAAGGAGGAACAATTGCACACCTTTCAACCAATCGTAGCGTACATGTACAACAACAGTTTCACAGCACATTATGGTATAATAGATTAGACTAACCTCCACATGGTAACAAAGAAAGGGAACAAATGGGAGAGGGGGGAACAAAGAGTGAGGGAAGAAAAGAAAAAGGAAGGAGGAAAAGAGGGGTAAGTAGGTACGAGTGTCAACTACAAAGGCGCCTTTCAGTTGTTATGGTTATACAGGAAAAAGAAAAGCCCATAGGAAACTTATAGAGCTATTAATAATAATATAGGGTCTGCGCTAGAAAGCATGTGTCCATGACTTGCAGAGGAGTCCGGATGATTTCCTGAGGCTTGTGATATCAGGGACTTGTATTTTTGCGTTGTCTTAAAGTTTGACCATGACATCCACATTTTTGTGTGTTTGCTCCCCTCCCCTCTGGAGCTGAGTGTGAGATCTTCCAAGAGGCAAATTTCATTAACTTTACGTATCCAGTCCGTTATTGTAGGGAAGCTACTTTGGCCCCAGTGGGTGGGAATTAATGCTTTGGCTGCATTTAGGAGATTGGGCATAATGGTCCATTTATAAGAACTTGCAGAGACCGGTGTGTTGTGAAATAAGATTTGCCAAGGGTCGTTAGGGAGAGGCATGCCTGTAACCTCCTTAACAATAGCGAGGATAGGTTGCCAAAAGACTTTTTGTATTGATGGGCAATGCCACCAGATGTGGGCATGTGAAGCCATATCTCCACAGCCTCTCCAACATAAAGGTAAGTTAGAGGCATTTATGCAGTGGAGCCTAGTCGGGGTATAGTACCACCTTGACAGCAGCTTGAAATTAACCTCTGCGATTTTAGAGGAGATCGACGAGGTATGCGTCAGCAAGAGAATATTTCTCCTTTCGTCATCTGAAATTGTCTTGTTCAAGTCCTTTTCCCATTTGGTAAGGTATTGAAGGTATGAATTGTATTGTGCCTCTGAAAGTGCTTTATAAAAGAGGGAGATAAGGTGTTGCGGGTAGTCCTTGGAATGAAACAACTCTTCAATGGGGGTCAAAGACTGAACGTCTCTTATTGGACGGGGAAGCAAGTGAACAAATTGGGAGATCTCTTTGTATCTCCATTGATCCATGAAGAGGGATGCTCTGGACCCTGGAATATTCGAGAGGGGTACCAGATTGTCATCTTTTACAAGTTGATGGAGTTGTAAATAGGTTGATGGGAACCAGTGCTTGAAACCCAAGTCCATGCGGCCTGGCGGGAAGTATTCGTGATTGAGCATAGGTAGCAGGGGAGAGTTGTAATCCCCAACATGGGTTTTCTGGAGAGAGTCCCACATGTCCAGTGTGAAGGAAGTGAGGGGGGATGTAGATAGAGACAGGTTCCTGTAATTCCTCGGGATCCATGGAATTGTGGAAAGATCTGCTCCAGAGGGAGTTTGTTCAATCTGGACCCATAGTTTAGATTCCAATGCGTGTTTCCAGTCTAGCACCCTTGCACATATTATAGCTTGAAAATAATGTTTTAGGTCCAGGAGTGCCAGTCCCCCTGAGGTTTTGGAACAAAACAAAGTAGATCTGGATATTCTAGGGTGACCATTCTTCCAGATGAAACGGGAGATCAAGGTCTGCAGGAGTTTAAATTAACCTGACGGAATGTTATAGGGTATCATGTGCAGAAAGAAAAGAATACGTGGGAGTATGTTCATCTTTATTATGTTAATATTCCCTAACCAAGAGTGCTTTAGGGTGGACCATAGGCGCAGGTAGTTTTTAATGTTGTTTAATAGGGGGATAAAATTTTCCTTAAATAATTTGTGGGGGTCTGTTGTGAGGTGAATGCCGAGATATTTAAGAGCCTCCTTTTGCCAGTGGAAGGAGAATTGCGGTTTTAATTGTTTGGCCGTTTTCCTAGTAATGTTTATATTAAGGATCTCAGATTTAGTAGGATTAATTTTGAAGTTAGAGAGTTTTTGAAATTTATCTAACTCTGCCATCGAATTGGGGAGGGAGATTCGGGGTTGCTGGATGAAAAAGAGGATGTCATCCGCGTATGTAGCGAGTTTGTGACTTTTTGCCCACTTCAATGCCATGTATATTCATGTTATTCCTAACGGTGGAAAGGAAGGGCTTGAGCAAGAGGGCAAATAGGAGGGGAGATAGGGGGCAACCCTGCCTAGTGCCATTGGCTAAAGAGAATGAATTGCTAAGTGTGCCGTTAACCCTGATCCTAGCCAAAGGTGAGAAATAGAGAGAAAATATTCTGGACAACATCTGTGGACCAAGTCCTAGATAGGACAACGTCATCCGCAGGTAGTCCCAGTCCACCCTGTCAAACGCTTTTTCAGCATCAGTAGACAGAAGAAGGGTGGGCTGAGCTCTTACGCGGACATAATGTATCAATGAAATGGTCCTTATGGAGTTGTCCCTTGCTTCTCTATGGGGGATAAATCCCGTTTGGTCTTCCTCTATCCAGCTGGGAATGAGAGGGAGCAGTCTCATGGCTATTACTTTGGCATATAATTTAGTGTCAACATTAATTAAAGAAATTGGGTGGTAACTACTGCAACACGTGGGATCCTTATTTGGTTTAGGCAGGACAGAGATATGCGCTATCAGGGATTCAGGGAGATGGGGAGAAGAGTGTGAAATAGTATTGGCAAAAGCCGTCAGGTGTGGCAATAGAATATCTCCGTATTTTTTGTAATAAGAGATGGTGAAATCATCTGGGCCCGGAGCTTTACCTATAGGAGTGGATTTCAAAGCTTTCTGTGGTGAATTTAGTTTCTAGTTGCTCGAGAGAGTGGTCAGGTAATTTGGGCCTGTAAATAATCCTGGATATATTTACGCTTAGTGTTGAGAGGGGCAGCTGCAAGGTCCCCGGACATGTTATAAAGCTTTGCGTATAACTCCCTAAATGCCTTTGCAATTTGTGGGGTAGTATGAGCCAAAACACCAGAGGGTAGTTTAATTTTTGGGATGAATGTGGCTGCTTTTTTGGTCTTAAGGGAGTGAGCTAGTTGTCTACCAGGTTTATTGCCCCAGGCATGGATGCTGTGGGCTAGCCAGCTGAATTTTCTTTTTATTTCCGAGTCCAGAAAGTCCCTTAGTTCCTCACGTTTTTCTGTAAGGTAAGCCAGGACCTTTCTGTGCAGGGAAAGTTTGTATTGTCGTTCGAGAGTTGACACCTGATTGAGCAACGTCTTAAGCTGGTATTCCGGATCCTTCTTCCTCCTTGCCGCCAGCTCAATAAGATACTCTCGGATAGTAACTTTATGAGCCTCCCAAACAACAGCCGGGGAAGTTTCATCCAAGGCATTTTCTTTAAAGTATTGTTTCAGAGAAGTGGCTATAGCAGAAGCATCTACATCATTTATCAGGAGGGTATCATCGAGCTTCCAGTTAAACGAGCGGGGAGGAACAGAAGGTAGTTCCAACTGTATGTATACCGGAGCATGGTCGGATATAGAGGTGGTGCCTATATACGCGGCTTTTAACAGGGGCAGGTGGTGGTGATCAAGGAAAATGTTATCAATGCATGAATATGAATTATGGGTTTTTGAATAGTGCGAAAAATCTTTCCCTTTACGGTGTAATAGTTGCCATGCGTCAATTAGTTGGGAACTTTGAAGTTTCTTTTTGATTTGAGAGAGTCATTTATAAGGAATTGAGGTACGGCCGTGGGATGTGTCTAAGATTGGGTCTAACGGCATATTCAGGTCACCTGCCAAGATTATGATTCCACTGGCAAAATCTGATAATTTATGTAAGACGTTGGCCAGAAAAGCCGGTTGATTAGTAGTGGGGCTATAAATATTGGCCAGAGTGCAGCATTGTGCGCCTATGGTGCCCTTAAGAAAAATGTAGCGACCCGGATTGTCTTCGTTCATCTCATCTAGCTGAAAAGGGACACCCCTGTCAAATCCGATGGCTACCCCCTTACCCTTATTAGTATCCGATAAGCTATAAAACCAGGTGGGGAAGTGGGGAGAACACAATTTGACATGTGTAGTATGGGTGAGTTTCCTGGATACAGGCAATTGAACAGGAGAGTCGTTTCAGCTCACGGGTAACCATGTGACGCTTCGCAGCATGATTGAGACCCCTAACATTGTAGGATAGTATATTCAGCGCAGCCATCGGAGGGACAGGGGCGGACCGATCAGACTATATGTACACCCAAGTCGACACTCCTACAGAAAAAGGAAAGAGCAGAGGGTGGGGGGGAAGAATAGAAAGAAACAAAGAAACATGCGTAATAGCAGCAGCCTGAAAAATGGCTTACGCCAAGACGGAAAACTCAGAATGGGATACTGCATATTATTGCAATGGTCCCACGGGGGAGAGCGGGTCAGGGCTGCCAAACCATCCGCATTCGGCGGCTTCAGCTGGGAGAAAAGTAGGCAGCCCGGATCCACCAACCCCACTAGGAGGGGGGCAGAGGCCATCGAAGTCGGCGACATCCGTCAGCAGAGGCCTAGTAAATTCTATATATAGAATGAAGGGCAGCAAACCTCCACAACCAAACAATAAACCCTGTACAAAACAACAAAAATAGTGTATAGGACAATGAATATAGCTTGAGTATAAGTCCGGCAACTGTTTGTGCCCCACCCAGGGGCACACTCAAAAGATATCCTGGGTCTATAGAGTATAGAGATATATGACCGGTGTGTTCAAGGAGTTAGAAAAATAGCGAACGAGCATCTGTTCGTGTAAAGGTGGAGGGAAACCGAGAGGGGAATGCGATCATGAAGCTCTCACCCAAGTCTCTTTGCAGAGGAGCCAGGAGTCGTTGGTCTCTTTCTTTTAGATGGTGTTTTTTGCCACTTGAGATCTGTTAGCGGGGTAAATATCGGGAGGGAATCTTGCCATTCAAATAAATCCACCGGAGGAATCTTGAGATCTTGTAGGAATGTCGGGAGCTCTTCCGGAAAACTAAGAGTAGCAGAATGGCCGTTCTTGGTAGCTATGAGACAGGCTGGAAACCCCCATCGATAAGTCGCTCCTTGTGCTCTCAGTTGTTCCAGGAGGGGTCTGAGAGAGCGGCGGCGGTCTAATGTGACCTTGGATAGGTCTGGGAAGATATTGATGGAAGCCCCATCAAAATCCGTTTGGTGAGCTCGGATCGTCTAGTAAGTCCGAACCGAACGATGAGGCCGGAGAAGCATCCCGCACGGAGGAAGCGCGGGCAGATGGGGATCTACTCGAGCACGAGGCTCCTTTTTGAGAGTGAGGCCCAGACGGGCTACGCTTTTTTGCAGCTAGGTATCGCCGGATCGAGCCCGAAGTGGCTAATTTTGCCGCCGAGCCTCTCCCTAGTCCTCTTTTAGAGGTAGAGTGGGAGGAGGATGTCTTGGAAGGCATTGCTGTCGGTTTTTTCCCGCTGATCTGACGGAGCTCTCCTTAACTGCGACCGCTCGGCGCCATGCGTAAACCATGCTCCTTTATTAAGATTTTACTGTGGTAGTATCTGTAGATTAAAATTGATACCTTAAAGACCCCTTTTATGCAACTATCTAATTGTTGGGACCATTTTTCATTAGTATTACTATTTTAATTGTAATAAAAGAGTTTTGGCTGCCATTCTACATTTTGCATATCACAGGTAGAGTTGAGCGAACCCGGACTGTAAAGTTCGGGTCCGTGCCAAACTTTGGGGTGTCCGGGACCCGGACCCGGACTTTTCAAAAAAAGTCCGGGTTCGGGTCCGGGGTTCTCCAGGGCCTGTGGGGTTTCAAACCGTGCCTGGGCTTGAAATGTCAGGCCCAAGCGAGTTGAGATGGACACTATACGTTTTACATCTTACCGTCGGTTTTGAGAAAATAATGTTAATTTTATCATTATGATTACTTTTTACCAGGGTTGTTAATCTATCAACGTATTTTCCCCAGAAATTCCATAGTTAAAATTAGATGTCTATGATGGTGTCATTTTAGAATTATTTCCTCGTACCAAATGCGTACCGCGGCTCGCCAGCGTCAATTCCTCTCGAGGCAGTCTAGTCGCCCTTTTTTGGCTGTCGTTACGGAAGGTTCTGTAGGAGGAGGGTGAGA
>BLSH010339093.1:6627-25283 GCA_018402905.1 Glandirana rugosa | reverse complement strand
AGTCGCTTGAGGTATGCAAACGCACATTTGGACAAGCCAGCTTCATATTGGTCATAACAAGGGGCGTTATGCATGGTAGCAAAAGAACACAGCGTTCCAGGAAAAACACTTGCTACCCACAATAAAATTTGGTGGCGGTTCCATCATGCTGTGGGGCTGTGTGGCCAGTGCCGGTACTGGGAATCTGGTTAAGGTTGAGGGTCGCATGGATTCTACTCAATATCAGCAGATTATTGAGAATAATGTTGAGGAATCAGTCACAAAGTTGAAGTTACGCCGGGGCTGGATATTTCAACAAGACAATGACCCAAAACACTGCTCAAAATCTACTCGGGCATTTATGCAGAGGAACAAGTACAATGTTCTGGAATGGCCACCCCAGTCCCCAGACCTGAATATCATTGAACATCTGTGGGGTGATTTGAAGTCCATGCTCAGCAACCATCAAACCTAACTGAACTGGATATGTTTTGTAAGGAGTAATGGTCCAAAATACATTCATCCAGAATCCAGACACTCATTACAGGCTATAGGAAACGTCTAGAGGCTGTTATTTCTGCTAAGGGAGGCTCTACTAAATATTGATGTGATTTTTCTGTTTTGGTGCCCAAATTTATGCACCTGTCTAATTTTGTTTTGATGCATATTGCACATTTTCTGTTAATCCAATAAACCTCACTACTGAAATATTACTGTGTCCTTCAGTTATTTGATAGATCAAAATGAGATTGCTGATCCAAACACCCAAATATTTATAAATGACAATCATGGAAATTGTCAGGGGTTCCTAAACTTTTGCATACAACTGTAGAATGCATTAAGATAAAAACACCTTCTGCCTTTACAACCACTTTAAGTTAACAGGACCTTATAAATAAAGTAAATGGACAAGAACGGTACCTTGGATTGTTGTTCCCATTGTTCTCCAGAGAGTTCCCGATAAGGATGTTAGCCCCATTCAGTCTCTCACCACAGCAGTCTCCTCTGTTGGTGATGACGACAGAGGAGATTTTGTACGGGGCCAGTAGGTCCACCCTCCACCACGGTGACATGTCGGGTTGAGTACAGGAGCATGAGTTGTGAGAAAAGTTGGGATCTGAGTTCCCATCGATGGCTTTGATGGCATCGGTGTATGCAGAGTAGCTAGAGGATTGTACTGCTTGACCTTGAAGGGCAATATTGTTATCTGTATATATGAAACATAACCAGAGGAGAAATACATTTTTGGAATGGTGAGCTGTGTTCAGCAACATACAGTAGAGCAGTGTTAATGATTGTCATTTTACTGTAGATTCTGTGCATTTTATTCATCTCATTTTGGACACTTTACTGGCTACAACAGCTTTACAAATTCCTAAAACTTATCTTTCGATAAAAATCCACATACCACCCATCTGCCCCTCCCGCACACTTCCATCTATGTACAATCTTTTTTTTTTTTTAAAAAGGTACCTTTGTACAGTTGATTTTTCTTGTTCAATATTTTTTATTAAAAGAAGATAACAGAACATTCAGTGTCACAAGTAGCTCAAAAGTACAAAAAAATTTGGTTATCCATACATATCAATTGGAGGCGATAACCAATTATTCTGTGGATCACAGGAGTACAGAAACATTAGGATCCGTACATTGACTGTAAAGAATATGAGGTAGGGGAGCACTGAGCCTCTGAAAAGCATCTGCAGTATAGATATATATGAAGAGATAAGATCGTGCAACCATTCTAACATTTGAAAAAAGCTTACAAAACACACGGGGAGAGCCACAATCATTAACTGTTAAGATAACGGTGGAGAGAGGAAAAAGGGAAAAGAAAGAAAAGAGAACAAAGGAAAAGGAGGAAAGGAAGGGAAAAGTGTGGCCGTCGCCCCCAAAAGAACCAGAGAGTCATCTATCCAGTTGTGCTGGTACTGGAAATTATGACGCCGGGGAAAGGAGTCAAAGCCTGGTGGAAAGAAATGGTCCACCCAAGGCTCTCAAACTTTCAGGTGCTTAGGGATCTTCTCTAGTATAGTAGCCTCAATTTTACTATGTATCATGGCTTGTGTAATTCTGTTCTTGGACTCCAAGATACAGAATGACTGGAATTTCCAAGCCCTTACTATGGTTTGTTTAGAGGCCATCAAGATTTGTATAGAAAGTTTTGATTTGACCTTCTTGAGGTCAGAAGGGCAGTGATTAAGAAAAGGCCAAGGCAGGATCAGGCATTAAGGGTAAGTTAAGCACAGTAGCTAACATTTTAAAAACCTTGTCCAAATGATTGCTGAATGTCCACCAAATATGAGTGCCCCTCTCAGCACATCCATGGAAGCAAGATGGGGGTAGGTTGGTAAAAATGTGGCTATTCTTGCTGGACCCATTGCATTTGACCTTTGTAATTAGTTTCAGTTGTTTTGTAATTAGTTTCAGTTCCACACTAAGGGCTCGTTTACACTTGCTTCAAAACAGGGTGTCAGACACGCTGTGTTAAAACTCTCTTAACGCCAGTTAAAGCTCATGTCACTAAATAAAATGGTTAGCTTACAGTCCTGTTTACACCTTGCGTTGGATTTGCTTCGCTTCAGCTTTGCTTTAAAAATTATACCCCATATAGCTTTAATGGTGCTTCAAAGTGTCTTCAAAGTCCCCATAGAAGTCTATTACAAAGCTTGTTTGAGCTCACTTGAAGCACCTGTGGCTTTTGAGAGGCTTTAATTCAGCTTTGCTTTGTTTTGGAGAAATCGAAGGTATGAGATATCAACAAACACACAGGACATCTGCCAAGCTTCAACAAAGCTTCAAAACAGCATCACTGGAGTACCACCGAAGACTCATCGAAGCACCACTGAAGCCTCATCAAAGCACCACCAAAGCCTCAAAAACACATCATAAAAGCTTGTTGAAGCAGTAGGAGCTTTAATGTTCGTTGAAGCCGAAGCAAGTGTAAATGAGCCCTAAAGCTACATGGGGTATAATTTTTGAAGCGAAGCTGAAGGGAAGCAAAGCCAACGCAAGGTGTAAACAGCACTGTAAGGTAACCATTTTATTTAGTGACAGGAGCTTTGACGCGTTAAGAGAGCTTTAACAAAGCGTGTCTGATGCCCTGTTTTGAAGCAAGTGTAAACGAGCCCTAACAGACAAATTTGAAAGGAAACTCCAATACCTATAACTTAATAGTTATTTATTAGTTAGTTATTATTTCAAATGTTCTTCCTAATTTTCGAATTTCCGACTTTTCGAATTCTCTGATTTTTTTTTTACTTCTGAATTTTCGATTTTTCTGATTCTTTACTTCCAAATTTCCGACTTTTCAAATTTCAGCATTTTCGAATTCCGAATTACCAAATACGCAAATTTCTGAATTTTGAATTCCGAATTACCAAATACGTGAATTTCCAAATTCCGAATTCCGAATTCTCCAAAAAATAAAAAAAAATAGCAGAACGAAAACTAACACATTTTTAGGCTGTGCACATTTTAGTCTACGGTGTACATATACAAACCTGGCGTACTGGACAATGCAGGTTCTCCAAACACTTGGACTTCACAGAGCTGTAGATATTCACGTTTCCCCAGCAGGAGAATATTCACATATTGGCCAACCATGCCATTACACTGGAAGGTCTGAGTGGCGCCATTGGGAATGTTGGTTATTTCTGCACACCTGCATAAAAGCAGTAATATCATACATACTGTATAAGTGTCAAGATGTTACTCATACTAATATTGTAATAAAATGTAATTAAGTTGGGGGGCGTGGCTTGGCGGGCAAAGAGGACAGACGTAAGAGAGAGAAGCTCCGTCTGTGAGAAAACAAATCTAAGGTCATCCTCTCTACAGGAGCTTCGCTTTGAGGTAAAAACGCCTCCATCACACTAATCAGACCTGCACCTATCTGATGTGACCATTTTGGGGCCGAAAATGTAACTTTCTCCGGAGACGGAGTAGGCCGCATCTGAAGTACCGGGCTAAATTTACGGCCCGCCGGAACTTCCGCACACGCGGCGCTCGTTCTTAGATGCCGAGATTCCACTAAAGTGCTACCGGAGACATCATCCATACACACTATACCCTCGGGCCTGCCTTTGGAGAGGGTAAGAAGCAGTTAAATAGTGACTTTGACTCCCTATAAGGGCCGGACTTTCCAATACAATTTGCGGCCTACACCAGTCATTCTTACTACTGGGGCTCACCTACAATTTACATTCATCACACTGGGGGTTCCTCCATACCCTTAAGCCCTAGAAGAAAACCTATTTATCATGCAATAACTGAAAGAATAAGTGCCCCTTACAGTAAGATCTTTTTACATTCTCATTACCTCCACATATAAAGTAATGCATATGTATTAACTCCTTCACTGCAGGCTTGAAGCAAGTAAGCCATTTTAAGTTCTATCTCAAGCTTTGACCTCACATGAGATATGGACAAATTAACTTTTACCAACACTAATACTCCTAGGTCGCTCTCTACGCTCCCCCTCGGCTGTCATCAATAATAAACAATTTCCTTCATATTTTCAGAAATACTCTTTTAAGGAAAAAGAGCAACGGAAAAAATGGCTCCTACAAAGAAAAACACGAGAGAGACAGAAGAAGAGGAAGGCAATATTTCACTAGCAACTTCAGAAGATATGGTAAGACACAATTCACACCAAGATTCTCCTCTAACATACGCAGATATGGCGGAAATTGCAGCTGATATCAAAAATTCCTTTTCCACTGCCATCACTGACCTAAAGGCCGATATCCTAATGCTCACTGAGCAGATGGCGTCCAACGAACGCGCAGGTAAGATGAGAGACAGAGCAATTGCCCGACTTGACTCAGTCACAGATACCCACTCACAACATTTAATCACCATGAATAGACAACTGGAGGATTTAGATAACCGTGAGAGGAGGAACAATATAAGAGTACGTGGAATACCTGAATCCATTGCGGCTGATCAAATCAGACCTGCCCTTACCTCAATGTTCAATAACCTAATCGATAGACCTGCAGAATCCCCAATTGAATTTGACCGTGCACATAGGGCTCTCAAACCAAGGGCATCAGATGATGCTCCCCCAAGAGATATCATCTGCTGCCTGACAAGCTTCACACTGAAGGAAGAGATTCTCCAAAGAGCCAGGCAAAATGACGCCATTGTCTTTAACGAAAAAGAGATCTTACTCTTTCAAGATTTATCCCCCATCACTCTCAAATACAGAAGAGCACTTAAACCCCTGCTTGAGGTCTTGAAGGGCAAAAACATTACATATAGATGGAAATTCCCTTTCACCCTTCAAGCAACCTTTCAAGGTAAACAGTTCTTTCTTCGCACCCCGGACAAACTACCCACATTCTACGAAAACCTACATTTGGAGTACATTCCTCTTCCTGACTGGTACGCAGAATTCCTATCTCCTCCAGCTTCAAATAATGAAACCTTATCTTTAAAACCTTCTCCCTCTTGCTCCCCATATTCCAAAGGGAAGCAAAACAGGAGGATGAATCACACTGGGAAATACTCCCCATTGGCCAAAACGCAGAGAACAAAAGACTATCATTAAAATATCATCCATATGAACCCTTACTCATTTCATCGTCCTTCTTAAATCACTGCAGTTACATGCATGAGACCATAGAATCTTTTTCTCTTCATCAAGTTACTTGGTTCACCTCGCCTTTCTGCACATATCCCCCAATGGGGCCTCTTTTCTCAGGTCTTCTCCCCAGACCTGCACATTAGAGTTGAGCTATTACTGTTTTAAGCTCTGTTCATCCCTGTTTATCTTTTTCATATCACGCTATCATACAGGTTCTTAATTCCTGCTGAAACTCGAACCTTATTAAACATAGAACAAGCCAAAGGCAATTTAAGAAGTTTTCCAACAGTTACTCGGATCAATTATTTGATCGGCAGCACATTCATAAGGCGGTGTCGGTCAACAAGGTTCTTACGACCTTTATACTCAATTTCTGGCTAATAACCTTGCAATCCAAGCATAAAGACAGTCCTTTTGAATCACCTCTTTAAATCGCAACATATATCGTAGTAAAGAATAAACTGAAATATTCTTGAAGGCTTCATCTCCATTCATCAAGCAACAAAACAGGTTAATCCGTATCCTTAGAGACACAAATCTTTATGCTGTACGACAACAAGGAAGGACTTTTACTAACCGGAATGGATTTCCTGGGAGTTACACCAAAGAGGTTACATGATAATATAAGTGGAGTAGACGCAAGTCCCTCAAACATACCCCCGTCTTTATGCTTTAAAATACAAATACTGTTCCTGTATTAACTCTGAAATGACCATACCTCATTTGCAGAAAAGAGGAGCACCCTGTGGGTGTTCCCTCCTCAAAGAACCAGACTCAGGACAGCTTGACCTTTGGTCAGAATTCTCGCATGAAGTTACCTTTGCCTTTCTCACTGTTATCACTGTTGTTTTTGTATTGAAATTGTTCCTAATATTTCTTTTTTCTTAACAAGAACCAAGTTACATGGTCTCTAAAGACACCTCGTTTATAATTGCAGTGTCATTTTTCCTTCTGATGTGACTCTTTTTACTATACTACATAGAACCCTCTTTCCCATGCATTACCTCTATAGATTTTTCATGGTTGAAAGCCCACAAGCCTGCTACACTACACTTTATTCATATTTCTATAATTTATCACTCTAAATTCAACATTACATTCAGACTCTCCGAGTCACCCTCTGCACAACCCGCCACCTACTACCCCCCCCCCCCCCCAAAAAATAGACAATTGGAGATACTCACAACAGAGAAAACAGTTTTATTCATAATTATTCTTTAATTGTTTAGGAGCTCAGAATTGGCTCAGAAATACTCTATTAGAAGTGGTTCCAACTTGGTGAATTTTTGAGAAGTCCTCTGCTTTCTTCTCACCTTATTTCCCTTCAATCTCTCTGTTTCTTTTCTTCTACTTATTTCTTACCTTTTACCTAACTTCTTTTTCGCACACGACAACCATGGCCTACTCATCACTAATTAGATCCCCAGACATTATCTCTCATAATCTGAATGGCCTTAATATCCCACATAAAAGGACCAAATTACTCTCAGAACTTAAAAAGATTAATCCCAACATTGTCTTTCTTCAAGAAACACACTTTAAGGGCACAAACATACCTAAAATTACAAACAACACCTTCACAAAGGCATATCACGCCACAAATCCCCATGCGAAAACAAAAGGAGTCTCCACCATAATAAATAAAAACGCTCCTTTTATACTTTCCCAACAATTATTAGACCCAGAAGGACGTTATTTGTTTCTAAAGGGCACATGGGCAGGTGATCCAGTCACCCTAGCTAACGTTTACTTCCCGAACAGATCCCATATCGATTTCTGCCACAAAATCGTGAGTGAGCTGAAATGGTTTGCAAAGGGTTGCATTATATTAGGGGGAGATTTCAACCTACCCTTGGATCCCAAACAAGACACTTCTAATGGACACACTCTCGTTGCATACAAAATTCTGAAAAGAATTAAGACACTTCTTCACTCCTTAACATTAATAGACACCTGGAGAATTACACACCCCACAGAGAAAGATTTCACTTTCTACTCCAAACCTCACAAATGATACTCCAGAATCAATATGATATTCATAAGCCAAAAAGATTTAAAATCCATCCCAAAAGCACAGATAGGAACTATCACACTTTCAGACCACGCCCTCACCACTCTATCACTCAAAAAGAGGTCTAAAATAAAACCAAATTTCAATTGGAAACTAAACGCAGCCATATACTTACAGACAAGGAGATCCAGACAGATATTCAATACAAAATCCAAAAATTCTTTGCAGAAAATTTAAGTGAAGAGACAAACCCTCTTAATAACTGGGAGGCCCATAAGTGTGTTATCCGAGGGGATTAAATGAAATGGGGCTCCAAAAAGAAAAAAGATAAAAAGAGAGAGATTAACACCCTTTCAAATAAGATAAACAAACTCTAAACCCAAAAAAAACAATCACTAGCCGTCAAAGTAGAAGCAGATTTAATCAATCTCAGAAAAGAATTGCAAAAAATTTTGAATCTCAACATCCAGAAAGCCCTTTTCTTCCGAAAACAAGTTCTCTATGAGCACGGAGATAAAACCGGCAAACTCCTGGCTAAAGCTCTTAAAGAGGTTACTACTAGCCGACATATACATTCAATACGCGATATTAAGGGCAATATAATTCAAACCCCTGAACAGATCGCAGAAACGTTCCATGGATATTACCTGAAACTTTACAATCTCCATGCACAGATAAAACCATCACACGTCACCACTGACGTACAAAAAGCCACCCAAGACTTTCTTAAAAACAGTAAAACACCCTCCCTACCCACAGCTGACGTAGAAGGCCTAGAAAAACCGATTACACAAGAAGAAGTGCTCAGGGCAACTAAAACCTGGTAAAAGTCCTGGCCCCGACGGCTTCACCACACAATATTACAAACTATTTGCCCACTTACTATCCGAACACTTGCATCCTCCTCCAATTCTTTATCCTCTCCTAATTATGTCTCCAACACCTTCCTTATGGCACACATTTCTGTAATTCCCAAACCAGGCAAGGACCATCAAGAGTGTGCAAATTACAGACCAATTTCCCTACTCAATGTCAATCTGAAACTATTAACCAAAATTTTAGCCAACAGACTTAAACCCCTTCTCAACAAAATAATAGGCCCCGAACAAGTGGGATTTATGCCAGGAAGGGAAGCTAGAGATAATATAATCAAGGCTCTCCACTTGATACACACCGCACAACAGTCAAATATTGAAGGCCTTCTCCTATCCACGGATGCGGAGAAGGCCTTTGACCGAGTTTCATGGTCATACATGTTCTCTACTTGTTCTCATATTGGCCTCAAGAACAATATGCTAAATTGGATCAAAGCTCTATATGTGAACCCACAAGCAAAAATTAAGATCAATGACATTTACTCTGATCCTCTTAAAATCAGTAATGGAACCAGACAGGGATGCCCACTTTCGCCAATACTGTTCATTCCTTCTTTAGAACCCTTAATCCGAACAATTAAACTAGACAACTCGATTCATGGCTTCCAGGTTAATAAAAAAGAATATAAACTTGCTACATATGCAGACGATTTACTCTTTTTCCTTACTCAACCCCACATATCCATCCCCAACCTAAACAAAACATTCAAGACCTTCAACTATATATCCAACTTTAAAATCAACCACAATAAATCAGAAGCTCTTAATATTTCTCTAAAACCACAACAGCTGCAACTTGCACAAGATAACTGCCCTTACAAATGGGAGCCCAAAACTCTACAATACCTTGGTATTAAATTAACCTCAAAGCTTGACACCCTTTTTGATACAAATTTTACCTCACTTCTCAAAAATATAAAATTAGATCTTAAAAAATGGTCCCAAAAACACTTTTCTCAGTTTGGCAGAGGCTCCATCTTGAAGATGTCCATCCTACCAAGACTCCTATATTACTTCAGTGCACTTCCCATAAAAAATCCCTCTTCCTTTTTCAAAGCCCTGAATGAAATGCAAAGAAAATTCATTTGGGCACATAAAAAACCCAGACTGAATCAAAAACTCCTATCACTCCCTAAAGACATGGGAGGGTTAGGCATCCCTGATTTCCAAAAATACCAACAAGCCACCCACCTTACCAGAATCATTGATTGGCATTGCCACAAAAAAGATAAAGAATGGATCAAATTGGAATCTTTTTGCAACAACATAAACCTTCAATACCTCCCGTGGATAATGCACCAAATTGGATCTCCCTTTAAAATACCTCACCCACTGACACGCACAACAATTGAAATACTACAATCTATTGGGAAAAAACAAAAACTCACCTCATGCCCTGGACCCCTTTCACCCATACCCCCAAACTTCAACACATTGAGATCTACCCCAGAACAAGAACATGACAATGTCAAGGGAAAGCTGGGGGGCCACTCTCTGGCTACTGGGAATACATCCAACTACACGATATTCTTAAGAATAGAAAAACCCAAAAACTCTTTTCCAGAACGCTTACCCCTCTGGAAGAGATTTGTTTACACAAGAAACAGACTACAAACTCAATCTCATTATCCTACAACTGGCTTATCCGCTCAGAATGCATCACCCCTGGAAAAATGAAAGAAAAATGGGAAAATGATTTAGCACTTCACATAACTGACTCACAATGGGAGAGAGCTTGCATTTTTACACATAAATGCTCACTAAGCACTAAAATCTAGGAGATTTCATACAAACTCATCACAAGATGGTATATTACCCCCCAAAGGGCCGGGAGATGGTCCCCCTTGACATCTGACAAATGTTGGAGATGTAACTCCGAGGTAGGCTCTCTATTCCACATTTGGTGGTCTTGCCCACTTATTCAGACTTACTGGCAATCCGTTATAAGTTGGATAAAACACATTACTGACACATCAATCACTCTGGACGCTAAAGCATGCCTTCTTCATATAAATCAACTCTCTTTATGCAGCTACAAAAAATCTTTGACCAGACACTTATTAAATGCCGCCAAAGCATTAATCCCCTTACATTGGAAATCAACAAATACCCCGTCTATTAAAGACTGGATTGAGAAAGTAAATCTGACACACAAAATGGAAGAAATTTGCGCAATGAAAAATTAATCTACAGCTAAATTCCATAATTCTTGGAAAAACTGGCTCCTGTTTACTCATTCTGATAGGTTCTCAGAATTAACAGCCTAATTCAATTCAAGTCATACCTTACATGATGTATACCCACAAAGATATCTACCCTGCACTGACCAAATAACTAATAAGCTACAAGGTGGCCCTTATTCCTGATCTCTATAGGTTGTCCTGATCTCTACACTTACCTTTATTCTCCTCTCCTTCTCTCTTTTCCCTCTTCTTTCCTTAAGTCCTCGGTAAATCTCACCGTAGGCACCTACTCTATTCATGCAGATGTTATATCAAGACTTACTATCCAAATATACTGCACGTTGAGTACATGATTAATCTATTTAATAATTTTGTTACAATAACTACTACCCTCATCTATCACTGCCTCTTTCACAATTTTATGGTTAAAGTATTTTACGAATATATCTTTGCTGTAATATCAAATTTGATGTTTGTTATCATCTTCAATTTACGATAAGATTATAACACTGTGATTGTTAAATTCTTTCTTCAATAAAACTTGATTGAGAAAAAAAAAATGTAATTAAGTTAGCATTGTCACAAATATTTCTTTGGTTTGCCCTCAGTATAGAAATTCATCAACTGGATTGTAAGTATTTAAAGAAGAGATGCAGGAAGTGAAAAAAAAAACATTCATACTCACCTATATGGCTGCAGCATCAGTCTAATACATTAGTAACAGAACTTTACACTGAGAAATCTGGACACAGCACAAGAGTTGAGCGAACACATGGATGTTCAGGTTCGGCGGGTCCGGCCGAACTTTGCGAAAAAGTTTGGGTTCAGTACCGAACTTGACCCCGGACCCCGAACCCCATTGAAGTCAATGGGGACCCAAACTTTTTGGCACAAAAATGGCTGTAAAAAAGTCCTGGCAAGTGCTAGAGGGCCGCAACAGGAAGTAAAATGGGGGTAAGAGTAGGACAAGTGCCCTACAAAAAAATGGGGATAGGGAAAATAACTTAAAGTCAAATAAAAAAAATAAAAATGGGAAGGGGGGTGGATGTGGAGTAGGAGCCTAGAGGTTGACTAGGCCGTGACCGTGGCAGTGTAGGTGGAAGTGGTGATGGTGGAGGAGGAGGAGGAGGAGGTAGCCAACACTTTTTGTTGTTTGTTTGGGTTTTTTTTTCTAATTGGGGTAGCCCCCAAAATATTGAGGCATATTCAAAAAAAAAGTATACCAATTGATATGATTTTAGAACAATAATCTGTCCCTTACAGCAACAGCAGGAACCTGACCCTATAGGAGTAGGTGATGATTTTAGAACAATAATCTGTCCCTTACAGCAACAGTAGGAACCTGACCCTATAGGAGTAGACAATGATTTTAGAACAATAATCTGTCCCTTACAGCAACAGCAGGAACCTGACCTTATAGGAGTAGGCGATGATTTTAGAACAATAATCTGTCCCTTACAGCAACAGCAGGAACCTGACCCTATAGGAGTAGGCGATGATTTTAGAACAATAATCTGTCCCTTACAGCACCAGCAGGAACCTGACCCTATAGGAGTTGGCAATGATTTTAGAACAATAATCTGCCCCTTACAGCAACAGCAGGAACCTGACCCTATAGGAGAAGGCGATGATTTTAGAACAATAATCTGTCCCTTACAGCAACAGAAGGAACCTGACCCTATAGGAGTAGGCGATGATTTTAGAACATTAAACTGTCCCTTACAGCACCAGCAGGAACCTCTCCCTTTAGAACTAGGAGAGGATTATAGAACAATAAACTGCCTCTTACAGGGCTCAGGAGTATGTAAGATACAGAATGGTGAGGCCAGGAGTGTGTAACACACAGAGTGCAGGAGCTAGAGAGTACAGGGAGCAGGAATGCATATCACACAGACTTCTGCTACTCACTGGAAAAAAGGAAATTGTCATTTTGTATAACTAGTTTTGAGATTCAGGCATCCCCATCAGACAGCACAGCCAGGCCTGCACTTCCTGTGTCTTCTCTGCACACTGTTCTTAAGTTGAGCCATGTGGCCTTATCTGAGGTTAACACCAGCTTACAACTGAACAGTATAGTATACTGCTGAGGTCATCACTCTGCCCTCTCCTCCCATCAATGTTAATCAAAAAGTATTGTGCCATGCATAAGAGTCTGGTTCATTTTCACTCTGCTCATTCCTAGTACATATTTTATTCTCTGCAGAAATTTGGTCGAATTTCAACCCATGTATGGACAGCTTAAAGTCATACTAAAGTCTCATTTTTTTCTTTAAAAATAACAAACATGTCGGACTTACCTGCTTTGTGCAGTGGTTTCTTCTTGTGTCCGCTTCTGGCCGCTCCCTCCTGTTGAGTTCCCCACAGAAGGCAGCTTGCTATGGGGGCACCCTAGCCGAGCCACAGTTCCGTGTGTCGATTCAGACACAGCCGCGGTTCGGCCCTGCCCCCCTCTCTCCCCTGATTGACTAACTGACTTTGACAGCAGCCAATGGTGCCCTGCTGTGTCTCAGCCAATCATGAGGAAGAGTCCCAGACGGCTGAGGCACTCGTGCAACATTGCTGGATAGAGATAGGGCTCAGGTAAGTATTAGGGGGGCTGCTACACATACAGTTGTATGCAAACATTTAGGAACCCCTTACAATTTCCTTGATTGTCACGTATAAATATTTGGGTGTTTGGATCAGCAATTTCATTTTGATCTATCAAATAACTGAAGGACACAGTAATATTTCAGTAGTGAAATGAGGTTTATTGGATTAACAGAAAATGTGCAATATGCATCAAAACAAAATTAGGCAGGTGCATACATTTGGGCACCCTTGTCATTTTGTTGATTTGAATACCTGTAACTACTTAGCACTGCATAATTGGAACACACAATTGGTTTGGAGAGCTCATTAAGCCTTGAACTTCATAGACAGGTGCATCCAATCATGAGAAAAGGTATTTAAGGTGGCCAATTACAAGTTGTTGTTCTCTTTGACTCTCCTCTGAAGAGTGGAGACATGGGGGCCTCAAAACAACTCTCAAATGACCTGAAAACAAAGATTGTTCTACATTATGGTTTAGGGGAAGGCTACAAAAAGTTATCGTAGAAATATAAGCTGTCAGTGTCCACTGTGAGCAACATAGTGAGGAAATGGAAGACCACAGGCACAGTTCTTGTTAAGGCCAGAAGAAGCAGGCCACATAAAATATTGGAGAGGCAAAGGCGAAGGATGGTGAGAATGGTCAAATACAGCCCACAGACCACCTCCAAAGACCTACAACATCAACTTGCTGCAGATGGTGCCACTGTGCATCGTTCAACAATTCAGCGCACTTTGCACAGGGAGAAGCTGTATGGGAGAGTGATGGGAAAGAAGCCTTTTCTGCACACACGCCAACAACAGAGTCGCTTGAGGTATGCAAACGCACATTTGGACAAGCCAGCTTCATATTGGTCATAACAAGGGGCGTTATGCATGGTGGCAAAAGAACACAGCATTCCAGGAAAAACACTTCCTACCCACAATAAAATTTGGTGGAGGTTCCATCATGCTGTGGGGCTGTGTGGCCAGTGCCGGTACTGGGAATCTGGTTAAAGTTGAGGGTCGCATGGATTCCACTCAATATCAGCAGATTCTTGAAAATAATGTTGAGGAATCAGTCACAAAGTTGAAGTTACGCCGGGGCTGGATATTTCAACAAGACAATGACCCAAAACACTGCTCAAAATCTACTCGGGCATTTATGCAGAGGGACAAGTACAATGTTCTGGAATGGCCATCCCAGTCCCCTGACCTGAATATCATTGAACATTTGTAGGGTGATTTGAAGCGGGCTGTCCATGCTCGGCAGCCATCAAACCTAACTGAACTGGAGATGTTTTGTAAGGAGGAATGGTCCAAAATACATTCATCCAAAATCCAGACACTCATTACAGGCTATAGGAAATGTCTAGAGGCTGTTATTTCTGCTAAGGGAGGCTCTACTAAATATTGATGTGATTTTTCTGTTGGGGTGCCCAAATTTATGCACCTGTCTAATTTTGTTTTGATGCATATTGCGCATTTTCTGTTAATCCAATAAACCTCACTACTGAAATATTACTATGTCCTTCAGTTATTTGATAGATCAAAATGAGATTGCTGATCCAAACACCCAAATATTTATAAATGGGTTCCTAAACTTTTGCATACAACTGTAGAATGCATTAAGATAAAAACACCTTCTGCCTTTACAACCACTTTAAGTTAACAGGACCTTATAAATAAAGTAAATGGACAAGAACGGTACCTTGGATTGTCATTCCCATTGTTC
This sequence comes from Glandirana rugosa, assembly GCA_018402905.1. Classification (NCBI taxonomy): domain Eukaryota; kingdom Metazoa; phylum Chordata; class Amphibia; order Anura; family Ranidae; genus Glandirana; species Glandirana rugosa. Next base: position 10,342 of record BLSH010339093.1, on the reverse strand, counting down.
TCCAGAGAGTTCCCGATAAGCATGTTAGCCCCATTCAGTCTCTCACCACAGCAGTCTCCTCTGTTGGTGATGACGACAGAGGAGATTTTGTACGGGGCCAGTAGGTCCACCCTCCACCACGGGGACATGTCGGGTTGAGTACAGGAACATGAGTTGTGAGAAAAGTTGGGATCTGAGTTCCCATCGATGGCTTTGATGGCATCGGTGTATGCAGAGTAGCTGGAGGATTGTACTGCTTGACCTTGAAGGGCAATATTGTTATCTGTATATATGAAACATAACCAGAGGAGAAATACATTTTTGGAATGGTGAGCCGTGTTCAGCAACATACAGTAGAGCAGTGTTAATGATTGTCATTTAGATGCTGTGCATTTTATTCATCTCACTTTGGACACTTTACTGGCTACAACAGCTTTACAAATACCTAAAGCTTATCTTTCGATAAAAATCCACATACCACCCATCTGCCCCTCCCGCACACTTCCATCTATGTACAATCTTTTTTTTTTTTTAAAAAAAGGTACCTTTGTACAGTTGATTTTTCTTGTTCAATATTTTTATTAAAAGAAGATAACAGAACATTCAGTGTCACAAGTAGCTCAAAAGTACAAAAAAATTTGGTTATCCATACATATCAATTGGAGGCGATAACCAATTATTCTGTGGATCACAGGAGTACAGAAACATTAGGATCCGTACATTGACTATAAAGAATATGAGGTAGGGGAGCAGTGAGCCTCTGAAAAGCATCTGCAATTTTACTATGTATCATGGCTTGTGTAATTCTGTTCTTGGACTCTAAGATACAGAATGACTGGAATTCCCAAGCCCTTACTATGGTTTGTTTAGAGGCAATCAAGATTTGTATAGAAAGTTTCGATTTGAACTTCTTGAGGTCAGAAGGGCAGTGATTAAGAAAAGGCCAAGGCAGGATCAGGCATTAAGGGTAAGTTGACCAAAGTAGCTAACATTTTAAAAACTTTGTCCCAATGATTGCTGAATGTCCACCAAATATGAGTGCCCCTCTCAGCACATCCATGGAAGCAAGATGGGGGTAGGTTGGTAAAAATGTGGCTATTCTTGCTGGAACCATTGCATTTGACTTTTGTAATTAGTTTCAGTTGGTTTGCAATTAGTTTCAGTTCCACACTAAGGGCTCGTTTACACTTGCTTCAAAACAGGGTGTCAGACACACTTTGTTAAAACTCTCAACGCCAGTCGAAGCTCATGTCACTAAATAAAATGGTTAGCTTACAGTCCTGTTTACACCTTGCGTTGGATTTGCTTCGCTTCAGCTTTGCTTTAAAAATTATACCCCATATAGCTTTAATGGTGCTTCAAAGTGTCTTCAAAGTCCCCATAGAAGTCAATTACAAAGCTTGTTTGAGCTCACTTGAAGCACCTGTGGCTTTTGAGAGGCTTTAATTCAGCTTTGCTTTGTTTTGGAGAAATCGAAGGTATGAGATATCAACAAACACACAGGACATCTGCCAAGCTTCAACAAAGCTTCAAAACAGCATCACTGGAGTACCACCGAAGACTCATCGAAGCACCACTGAAACCTCATCAAAGCACCACCAAAGCCTCAAAAACACACCATAAAAGCTTGTTGAAGAAGTAGGAGCTTTAATGTGCGTTGAAGCCGAAGCAAGTGTAAATGAGCCCTAAAACTACATGGGGTAAAATTTTTGAAGCGAAGCTGAAGGGAAGCAAAGCCGACGCAAGGTGTAAACAGGACTGTAAGGTAACCATTTTATTTAGTGACAGGAGCTTTGACGCGTTAAGAGAGCTTTAACAAAGCGTGTCTGACGCCCTGTTTTGAAGCAAGTGTAAACGAGCCCTAACAGACAAATTTGAAAGGAAACTCCAATACCTATAACTTAATGGTTATTTATTAGTTAGTTATTATTTCAAATTTTCTTTCGAATTTCTGACTTTTCGAATTCTCTGATTTTTTTTTTTACTTCCGAATTTCCAAATTTTCCATTTTTCTGATTCTTTACTTCCAAATTTCCGACTTTTCAAATTTCAGCATTTTCGAATTCCGAATTACCAAATACGCAAATTTCAGAATTTTGAATTCTGAATTACCAAATACGTGAATTTCCGAATTTTCCAAAAAATAAAAAAAGCTAGCAGAACGAAAACTAACACATTTTTAGGCTCTGCACATTTTAGGTCTACGGTGTACATATACAAACCTGGCGTAATGGACAATGCAGGTTCTCCAAACACTTGGACTTCACAGAGCTGTAGATATTCCCATTTCCCCAGCAGGACAATATTCACATATTGGCCAACCATGCCATTACACTGGAAGGTCTGAGTGGCGCCATTGGGAATGTTGGTTATTTCTGCACACCTGCATAAAAGCAGTAATATCATACATACTGTATAAGTGTCAAGATGTTACTCATACTAATATTGTAATAAAATGTAATTAAGTTAGCATTGTCACAAATATTTTTTTGGTTTGCCCTCAGTATAGAAATTCAACTGGATTGTAAGTATTTAACCACCTCCCATCCGCGCCATAGCCGAATGACGGCTACAGCGTGGCTCTAAAATGCCGGGAGGACGTCTATAGACGTCCTCCCATTTGGCTCGTGCGGGGCGCGCTCCCGCGGGCGCGAGCGGCGCGTGCACGTGCCGCCACATGCTGCGGGAGCATGCCCGCGGGTCGGGCGGACCCGATGTCCGCCGGAGACCCACGATCTCCTTACAGAGAGGAGGAACGGGGAACTGCTGAAGTAAACACGGCGGTTCCCCGTTCTGTGAGGGGGGGCATGCCAGATCTACTGATCCCTGTCACTGGGATCAGTTAGATCTGTCATGCCCCTGTCAACCCCGCCCCCCCACAGTTAGGACACACCCAGGGAACATAGTTAACCCCTTCACTGCCCCCTGCAAGTTAACCCCTTCACTGCCAATGACACTTATATAGTAATCAGTGGATATTTACATTTCTGATCGCTGTATAAATGTCATTGGTCCCAAAAAAGTGTCAAAAACGTCCGACATGTCTGCCCCGATATTGCAGTACCGATAAAAATCGCAGATCGCCGCCATTACCAGTAAAAAAAAAAAATATTAAAAACGCCATAAACCAATGTCCATAGTTTGTAGGCGCTACAACTTTTGCGCAGCCCAATCAATAAACGCAGATTGCGATTTTTTTAACCAAAAATATGTACAAGAATGTATATCGGCCAAAACTGATGAATTAATTTGTTTTTTTATTTTTGGATATTTCTTATAGCAAAAAGTAAAAAATATTCTTTTTTTTTCAAAATTGTTGCTCTTTTTTTGTTTATAGCGGCGATCAGAAATGACGCAGAGGCGATCAAATACCACCAAAAGAAAGCTCTATTTGTGGGAAAAAAAGGACGCCAATTTTGTTTGGGTACAATGTCGCATGGCCGCGCAATTGTCATTCAAAGAGCGACAGCGCTGAAAACTGAAAATTGGTCCGGGCAGGAGGGGGGTTTAAGTGCCGAGTAAGGAAGTGGTTAAAGAAGAGATGCCTATAGGAGTAGGTGATGATTTTAGAACAATAATCTGTTCCTTACAGCAACAGTAGGAATCTGACCCTATAGGAGTAGGCGATGATTTTAGAACAATAATCTGTCCCTTACAGCAATAGCAGGAACCTGACCCTATAGGAGTAGGGCGGATGAGGATATCCCAGTCTAAGGATGACAACGACATTCCTTGT
>BLSH010339068.1:38361-48482 GCA_018402905.1 Glandirana rugosa | reverse complement strand
TTTTAGGTAGCAGCCCCGAGAGGAGAAACACACAATCAATATGCGAGTAGCGATTGTGGGCTCTACAAAAATGAGAGTAGCCTCGAGTGTTGGGGTTAGGTCAACTAGGTCATAGTGATAGAATAATTGAGCCATTTTCAGGCTCTGTTTAGGAGGGGATTGGAGTTGGGATAAGTAGGATTTATCCGAAATCTGGTCAAGCATCCGATTAGAGTCTCCAGCTAGGATAACATCTCCTTCAAATTCCAGTGACAGTGTTTGGAGTACAGAGTGGAAAAAGGCTACCTGGTTTGTGCTAGGGGCATAATAAACCAGAAATGTCACTAGCGTTTCTCCTAGGTGTCCCTTCACCAATAGATACCTCCCCTCCCTGTCTTTCACTACTTTGGTTTCGGTAAATGAAAGCCGTCTTGATAAGCAAAGTGCCTTCCCCTTTTTTTCTCTGTGGCATTAGCAAAATAACAGGTGGAGTAGTCCTTATGAATATGGGATTAAAGGAGGAAGTGAAATGTGTTTCTTGGAGAACTACAATATCAATACTCAATGATTTGTAGTAACGGAAAATTTTGATACACTTGGATGGAGATCCCAGCCCCTGAACATTATGGGAAAGCACTCAGATGGTTCCAGTGGAGTCAACTAACCGGGGCATAGAAAAAGACAAAAATACCTGTAGACATATAAACTTACCCACCAACTCCTCGATGTAGATATCTTGGGAATTATGGAAAACTGATGGTTGACCCTCAAAATGGAGAAGAAAAGAGGAAAAGGATTAAATACGAGAAAAGAAATCAAAACAGAGGTAAGTAGTTGGTACATGGGCTTAGGCTTGCCCAGTATCAAAGGAAGTAATATAGAAAAAATAACTTGCACAATTGTAAACATCAAAACAGTATTCAGTAGAGCAGAGTCAAGTTCTGGAAATGTAGTGGTCTCCACCAATGATAATCAGTGGGTAGACTCAGACAGATTAGGAGGGTGCATAGCCTTCTCCCGGCACAAAATTTGTATATTTATAAAGGCCTTCCTAGGCAATCGTGAATAAAATATAACCGTAAGCCTACATATTTACCTAATCTATTAAACACGCCGCAAGCGCTATATCCCATTTTCCTCACCCCATCTGTAAAGTGCAGTTTAAAAAAGATTATTTAATAATGGGAAGACCTCTAGAGTCAACGTTTGTAGGCATTAACATGGTAGATCATAGGTAGCAGCTAATGTCCCGCAGTGGGACCACAGAAGCCGCCACCACAGAGAACCACAACTAGAAAAAGAAAAAGGGTTAACCGGTGTCAATCAAGAAGTTCTCAGGTTGATCTGTGTGGGGTTGCAGATTTCCTTGATGAAGGTGATGACCATAAAGGAGAAAGTGGAGGAAGCCCATTGGACCTTGACTGATTCTGAGATGAGGGGTTGTGAGCAATGAATCCCAACTTCAGCAGGATCTTTACCTTCTGTGAAGGTAGAGAAGGAGTATAATCTTTGGTTATGCGTAAACTGTAAACGAAAGGGGTAGTTCCACCGATAATGAATGTTACGCTCAATTAAAGGAGAAAGAGAGGGATTGAATACTCTTATTTTTTGGATGGTAGCTTGAGAGATGTCCGCAAAGATTTGAAGTTTATGTCCTTCAATTTCCAAGTCCGGGTGGTCTCTAGCATAACGCATGACTGCTTCTTTAATCTGGAAAACATGGGGTTTCACGATCATATCACGTGAAGGTCCCTCTGGCTTTTGGGGGACTAAGGCTCTGTGAATACGTTTGATTTCATGTGGATTTCATTTATGCAATAAGGAAGAGGTGACAGCAGAGGAGTCGCTAAGGGGGGCTGATGGGGCTACAGCCCCGAGTGTGCCCCCGAAAAGCCCCGGGCTCAGGGCCCTCAAACATTATTTATATCCCCAAGCCCCGAGCGAACGGCTGTTATTATTAAACTGCAGCTGTGCGGGCTCTGCCGTCGGCGCCTATGATTGACGTCACGGGTCCAATCAAGTGTGGGACGGGACATGTGACGACAGTGACGTGATGTCTATTCATTAAAGGCGGGAGTGAGCGCGGGGAAAGCAACGTCACATCCGGATCTGGAGGACCACGCTTGGCATCCAGCGCGCCATCTGCCTCTGATCCAACTGTGGCGGTGCACTGAACTGAAGTCAGGCAGAAGGCAGGGAAAGAGGCAAGCCCGGGACTCGGTGGTTGGCGGGACACCCAGACATGGCACCACTCAGTCAGCCACACAGCCAGCCAGTTAGGTAGGTTACAGGCCCCCAGTCCAGGGGCTCAGCCAGACCAGGGTAGCATGGTGAGGAGCGGAAAAGAAATGCGGTGGCCAGTGGGTGGACACTCCACCTACTACTACCCCTACGCCGGCCACTGCACTGTTGCTGGGTCCGGGGCTCTATCATTCTGTGGTTCCTAAAAACTTGGAGGAGGTTGTGTCATCTTCCTGGGGGTTTAACTTCCATTATGGGTATCTTATCATTGTGGGGGTCCTATGAATCATTGTGGGGGTCTTATCATCGTGGGGGTCCTATGTATCATTGTGGGGGTCCTATGTATCATTGTGGGGGTCCTGTGTATCATTGTGGGGGTCCTATCATTGTGGGGGTCCTATGTATCATTGTGGGAGTCCTATGGTGGTTTTATCATCGTGGGGGTGCCATCTTACTGGGGGGGGGGTTCTCCTGGTCCTCAGCCTAGAACCCCCACTGTAGCTGTCTGGCTCCTCTGGATCTGCACAGTGGACATTGCAGTAATTTTGGTTCTTGTAGTTCTCTAACCCCTAACCCTGTCATGTGGTGGAGCTACAAGTCCCAGCGACTTTAAGGTGTGGGCGGGGCTTTTGGCAAGGCTTAGGCAGGGCTTTGGGTGGAGCTTGGGCTGGGCTTAATTTGAAATGTGGGAGGGGTTATAAAATTTACCTTTGGCTGAAGCCCTTGGGCTTTTCCCGACCTAGCAACGCCCCTGGGGAATATTGATACGTCTATTTCCCAAAGACAACCTCTGGATATGACGCTGAGCATGTGCACTCAGCTGCTACTACTTTGGTTGACCATGGCGAGGGCCTGTTGTGAGTGGAACCTGTCCTGTTAAACCACTGTATGGTCTTGGCCACCATGCTGCAGCTCAGTTTTAGGGTCTTGGCAATCTTCCTTATAGCCTAGGCCATCTTTATGTAGATCTTCTGAGTTCTTTGGCATGAGGTGCCATGTTTAACTGTTTGACCAGTATATGGGTTGGACCATCTAACACCCAATTTAACAAACCTGCCACTCTGCCAGTGCTCCCCATTTACACCTGAGACCTTGTAACACTGAGTCACATGACACGGGGGAGGGAAAATGTCTAATTGGTCCCAATTTGGATACTTTGGTCACTTTAGGGGTGTATTCACTTTTGTTGCCAGTGGTTTAGACATTAATGGTTGTGTTGAGTTATTTTGAGGAGACAGCAAATTTACACTGTTATACAAGCTGTACACCCACTACTTTACATTGTAGCAAAGTGTCATTTCTTCGGTGTTGTCACATTAAAAGATATAATAAAATATTTACAAAAATGTGAAGGGTGTACTCACTTTTGTGAGATACTGTAACTGTATACATCCCTTTTATTGCAAGCATAGGCGTGCGCACATCGGGTGGCAGGTGTGCCTGGGCACACCCTAATCGCCCTGTACTGTGCAGATTCTGTCCCCAGCCCCTTTCTCTGTCTCAAAAGTGAGACATCAGGGGTCTGTTTAGACCCTAATATTTCACCAAAGCCCCCCCAGCAGGGCTCTCAAATAGAATTGTAAAATATATATATATAATATTAAAAAAAAAATTGTAAAAAAAATAAACTACTGACACCGATCTTTGCCCTTGTGACATATATACACACACACTCATGTTTGTTTGCGCTTTGTGGTGCACACCCTAATGCAATAGGCTGCGCACACCTATGATTGCAAGACGATTTCAGAAGACAACGTCACAAGTCCAATTGCTAGTGAGTTTAATAAATAAATCTGCCCTAGGGGCTTTGTTTAGGGTAGGTGCTGGGGTTATGCCCCCAGCTTTGGGGGGTACACCCCCGCACCCAACGGGACAAGGGTCCGCTGGGTCCAGGGTCCAGTCTGTCTGGGACCTGGTGGTGGGGTTTAGGGCTTTGCTAGACAGGTTTGAGTCAGGGGCTAACCCAGCAGATGCATGGGTTCGGCCTTCTGGGGTGGTTGGGCCGGCCCTGTGGAAGCGTCAGGGGCCTTGGTCCTCCAGGAGGGGGAGATGCCGGCGGGAGGGGATATGCAGCAGGCATCGGAGCGCCTATCCGACTCCTCTAGGTGTGAGGTCTTTGTTTGTTTTGAGGACCCGTTGGGTACTCACCTGACTCAGAAGGTCCAGGAGAAGATTTGGAAGGGTGAGTACGTGGAAATCTTTTCTTTATTGCCCCTTGAGAGGTTCAATCTAGACTGCGCACATATGGAGGACGCGTGGAGGTACGAGGACAGGCGTAGTTTTCGCCTTATCCCTCACACGTTTAGTAATTGGCTGCAGGCTTTTGCGATTTTAGTCAGTGTTATCGGGGAAAAGCAGCTGGAGTGTTGCTCCGCCATCTTTTGTTACCTGGATGCTATTAGTGAGGCACACCGGGTTTATGGGGGCGTAGCGTGGCTGAGTTATGACAAGCAGTTTCGTCAGCGGAAAGCGTCTCGCCCGTCCCTGCGCTGGGACCATAAGGATATAGGGTTATGGATGACGCTGATGACATCGGCTCAGGCTTCTACCTCGCAGTTTTTTCAGGGGGGGGGGGGTCAGCGGTTTGGCACCCCGGGACAGCCGGTCGCAAAGCGGAAGGGGTTTTGTTGTCAGTTTAACGAAGGCGGGTGTAAGTTCGGAGCGAACTGCCGCTTCCGGCATGAGTGCTCCCATTCCCTGTCGCGATGCCTTAAGCCAAGTAAGGGACATGCCGGCGATACTACTGGTAAGAGGGACGACGGCGGTGAGGGTGCAAAGAATGCTCCCCTTTCTAGGTAAGTACCCGGATCGGGAGGCGGCCAGGGTGTTAAGTATATTTTTTTCGGTCGGTTTTGTTATTCCTTGCGTTTTTACACAAGTTCCGCTATTTGCGGATAATTTGCGGTCAGCCCGGCTTCACCCTGAAGTGGTATCCGAAAAGCTAGTGAAGGAGGTTGCCTTGGGGCGTATGGCAGGCCCGTTTCTGGTCCCTCCATTACGTAATTTGGTGGTGTCCCCATTGGGGGTGGTGCCCAAGAAAGAACGGAACAAGTTTTGACTGATACATCACCTTTCCTTCCCGAAAGGGGGGTCTGTTAACGATGCCATAGGCCCTGACGCTTATTCGGTGTTGTATACCTCGTTTGATACGGCAGTTTTTTGGGTACGGCGTTATGGCAAGGGCTCGTTGATGGCGAAAACGGACATCGAAACGGCTTTTCGGCTTCTCCCAGTGCATCCGGACAGTTTCCACTTATTGGGTTGCTGGTGGGAGGATGAGTTTTATGTGGACTAATGCTTGCCCATGGGTTGTTCCATTTCCTGCGCGCTTTTTGAGAAGTTTAGCTCGTTCGTGGAATGGGTGGTGCGGGACATGTCGGGCATTAACTCGGTCATCCGTTACTTGGATGATTTTTTGTCATACAACCTCTGCAGGGTTTTGCTGGCGTTCTTGTTCTGGTTGTCTGGCGAGCCCGATATCACGAAAGATTTTATGGTGCGTCTGGCGTTGCGAGGCTATAGGAGAGGGTCCAGGCAGCCGGACGGCCGGCGCTCAGTCACGTTCGAGATGCTGTTGGAGCTCCTGGATCTGGTGGGGAGAGTGTGCTCTTCTGCTTATGAAAGTTTATTATTCCGCACTGCATTTGTGTTAGCCTTTTTTGGGGCCTTTAGAATAGGGGAGTTGGTCAGTCCTGCCCAGACAGTTCAGGGAGGTCTGTTGGTGGATGATGTGAGGAGTGAAGGGTCGTTGGTAGTATTGGGGGTTAGGTGTTCCAAGATGGACCAGGCTGGCAGAGGTACGTATATGAGGCTGTTCCGTATTCGGGGTTCCCCGGCATGTCCAGTAGCGGCGGTGGAGGAATTCCTGCGCTGCCGTCCGGGGGGGCGAGGTTCATTGTTGGTACATCGGGATGGTACAGCCTTGTCCATGTTTCAATTCAAAGGGGTTTTTCGGAGATGCCTTGGGGCCTCTGGTTTTGCGGCCCAGGGGTTCTCTTCTCACTCCTTTCACATTGGAGCGGCCACAGAGGCCGCTCGGTGGGGTTTGGAGGACGCAGTGTTAAAATGGATTGGGAGATGGGAATCAAACAGGTTTAGGATTTATGTTCGTCCTCATTTGATTGCGACAGGTTTAGCTAAATAGATTAGTTTTGGGTTGTGTTCAAAGTTTTGGTGGTGATACTATGTTCGATGTGTTTGCTTTTACAGATGGTGTTCCAGCTCTGGTTTGGGTGCTTGGCCACTCTTTTGTTTTTTGGGGTGCACGACGGGCCGATGTACAGCCCAATGACCCGCAATTGGGAGTGAGTAGGGCGTCGGCCTTGGTCCGTTGGATTGGGGTCCCGAGCTTGCTCTGGTGCCGGGTTTTGCCGGACATACAACGTTTTGCCTTACTAGACAGGGCTCCGGATGTGCTTGTGTTGCATGCGGACGGGAATGATCTTGGGGTGCGTTCCATGCGCCACCTCATTAGGGACATAAAATTAGATTTTTTGCGGTTGCGCATGGAGTACCCTGGCATGGTCATCATTTGGTTAGAGATTGTAGGTAGGACGTCGTGGCGTTTTGCTCGCTTGGTGGCAAAATTGAACAAGGCACGTATAAAGGTCAACAAGGAGGTGGGGCATTTTTTTGCCCACAACGGGGGCCTGGTCATCCGTCACTTGGAACTGGAAGTGGGCAAGGGGCGTTTTTTGCGTGGCGACGGGGTACACCTTAATGCCATCGGCACGGATTTGTGGTTCCTGGGGCTCCAGGATGGTGTGCAACGTGCTCTGCGAGTTTGGCGGTGCTCACAGGTGTAAGGTGTTAGACCTGTGAGCGGTGGTGGTTGTGGTCTTCGGAGCCATTTCAAATAAGGCTAATCAGATATTGTGTGGAAGCACCCGCCTAAGGTGCAGAGTTCTTGGTGGTATCACAGTTAATTGCGGTTTAACTGGGAAATGGTGGTAATATCTGCAAAAGTTGGTTATCCCCGAGCCAGTGTAGCGCGGCTGGGGAAATGGGTAGTGCAGATACAAAAGGGATGTGGTTTCGTGGTGCCTCCCAGGACTAGCAACAGCAGTACTTTGGTTCTTATTATTGTTTGCATAAGATGTGTGTTTATTAATTGTTGTTAATAAAATGGCCTGACGGCCAAAATTTTTCCCAGATAAGCCTCGGTCTCTTTATTTCAGGTATAGGTAATGTAGGTAGTCAAAAGGAAGGGGCTCATCTGGGGTACCCTAGTCATGTATGTCATAACAGACAAAACAAGGAAGGGATAAAGGAAGAAAGCAACTTGGTTTCTATCTGTGTACACAACGCCAATGTTGAACCTGACACAAGTGCTGTAAAATCTTTCAGTTCACAAAATCCCAGGAAATGTTCTAAGTGCAGATTCAATAACAGAATCTATAAAGATTGTCTACATACACGAGTGGCAGAGAAAATCTCCTCTATTGCTCGGAAGTTAAAAATTTCTTCATGAAACGTTTATATTCTAATACTGTACTGCAGGGTAGTTCAAGATTAATAGCACTTTACAGATTAAGTTTACAGTTTACTTGATATCAGTGGCGGCTGGTGAAATTTTAGGATGGGGGGCAGACCCCGCCCTTCCTTTTTGACCCATCCCACTGCCCATAAGTCCCACCCTTTATAGTTTCCACCCATTGTGCCAGGAGTATACAGCCTAGCATCACCAGATAGGGTATACAGTCACCAGATAGGGTATACAGTCACCAGATAGGGGTATACAGCGCCACCAGATAGGGGTATACAGAGCCACCAAATAGAGGTATGCAGAGCCACCAGATAGGGGTGTACAGTCACCATATAGGGGTATGCAGAGCCACCAGATAGGGGTATACAGTCACCATATAGGGGTATATAGAGCCACCAGATAGGGGTATACAGAGCCACCAGATAGGAGTATACAGAGCCACCAGATAGGGGTATACAGAGTCACCAGATAGCAGTATACAGAGCCACCATATAGGAGTATACAGAGCCACCAAATAGGAGTATATAGAGTCACCATATAGGGGTATACAGAGCCCCAGATGGGAGTATACAGAGCCCCAGATAGGGGTATACAGTCACCATATAGGGGTATATAGAGCCATCAGATAGGGGTATACAGAGCCACCAGATAGGGGTATACAGAGCCACCGAATAGGGGTATGCAGAGCCACCAGATAGGGGTATACAGTCACCATATAGGGGTATATAGAGCCACCAGATAGGAGTATACAGAGCCACCAGATAGGAGTATACAGCGCCACCAGATAGGGGTATACAGAGTCACCAGATAGCAGTATACAGAGCCACCATATAGGAGTATACAGAGCCATCAGATAGGAGTATATAGAGTCACCATATAGGGGTATACAGAGCCCCAGATGGGAGTATACAGAGCCCCAGATAGGGGTATACAGAGCCACCAGATAGAAGTATACAGAGCCACCAGATAGGAATATACAGAGCCACAAGATAGTAGTATACAGAGCCACCAGGTAGGAGTATACAGAGCCCCAGATAGGGGTATACAGTCACTAGATAGGAGTATACAGAGCCCCAGATAGGAGAACACTAAATCACCACAATACCATAACACCCATCCCAGGTGCGGCACTTACGGGGTGGAGAGAGAGGATCTTCCTGTGTCTCTCCTCTCTTCTCCACAGTGCTGGCACACCAGGCAGCATCGTCGGCGGACAGAGATGTCCCCGCTCCTCATGCTCTCTGAGCCCCGAGCCCACCCTTTTTTTAAGCCTATTAGGTGCTTCACACCTAATCAGGTGCTTCAAGAAAAAACACCCCCTCCCACCCCCGCCATAGGAATCCATGTGTCTGGCATCCTGAAAGGGGTCGGGTGCATGGATAGGAAGGCGGTAGCAGGGATGGGGCGGTGGCGCCCGTGCGCCCATAATGCACGGACCGCCACTGGGTTCAAGATCAAGTTGTAATATTTGTAGTTTACAAAAACGTATTGTTTTCTTTGCACTTATTTTAATTGAAGTGTTAATGTGCAATTGGGAAGCGCTGTTAGTGTGTGTGCTCTTACCAAAGAAAATAGTGTTTCATGTTCATTGCCCTGTAAAAAAAAAAAAGCTATCCACTTTAAACATGACACAGCTTACAATATCTGCTGAAATCATTTACCTACAATTCTTAATGGAATATTTGTGCATTTTCTCAAATTCCATCTTTTACAGCATTCTCTTCTTCCAAGCTATCTCTGTGGTACTCAGAGGAGAACTCTGCTGGGAAGGAGAGAATGCCTTAAAGGTGGGATTTTCTGAAAATTACACAATCTAAAAGTAGATAATTGATCATGTGTATAATGTAAGCTGCGTCCTAAGGGATTGTTTTGGACTTGAATATTTTAAAATTATGTGTATTTCACATCAGTGAGTACCTTACACTTTATATTTTTTTCACTAAATTCCGAATTGTAGTGAACCAAAATCCAAATGGCAAAGATCAAAGTAAAATTTCCAAACTATGGCTACGGGTGAGTTGGAAAATTTCTCCATATTGGCTATTTTTACCTCATTTCGCATTTGGATTAGCACTTGCTTTAGTTTGGCGTTTATTGAATAACCCTGTTGTGTTATAACAAGTGTCTTAATTATTGCCTAAGAAACCTATGTTTTAGGGTATTTTCTCCTTCCAGTCTACCCCATGACCATAAAAGTGGGACTTCATGAAAATGGTTAGACAATCTTTAAAGTGATACTATAGGCACCAAATCAACTTTAGCCTAATGAATTCAGCTTTTGTGTATTCATGCCCCTGCAGTCTCACTGCTCAATTCATTCACACAGCCTTCCTAAACCTTTAGGCCTCATACACACGGACGTTTTTTGACGCCACGTTTTTTGGCGTTTTTTTGCAGCTCTCCATGTTAGTCA
>BLSH010339047.1:501147-520918 GCA_018402905.1 Glandirana rugosa | reverse complement strand
TCCCTCCCCATTCCCTTTTCACTCACCCCCTCTTCTCTTCATATATACACGTGCCCCAGAGACCACATGTGCTGGTCACATGTAACTCGTGGACCAATATATTGGAAGTGCTACGCCATAAGACGATACTGAAGCAACTAATGTACTATCCCTACACCCCACTAACTCTCCAAAGCTCTACTATACTGATAATATACCCAGCTGTTCAGTTATATGCTTTGTGATAATGTCATAATAGGCGTATATGACCTTATAACTTACTTCATCCTCCCATTTATTATGATTTCCTTTTACGATTATTTCTTCCTGTTTTGCATTTGCAATGCCTTGCGTGTTAACTTTGGCTTGATTGTAAATTCATTTAATTCTCAATAAAAATTTTCTTGGAAAAAAAAAAAAAAATAAATAAAATAATAGAAAAATATAAAATCACCCTCCACACATGCACACAAATGCAAATCGCATGTAGGTACCGCACAAGTATGTAAACAGCAATTGCTGTTTAACTTCCATTACAGTAGAATTATTTCAGGGACATGTCAGGGCAATAATTTTACATGAAGGTTTCCTCACACTATGCGAGTTTTAAGTGGGTCTCTCTCCATTAATAAATAGATTCAATTAAAAGTGTTGGTGCTATAAGGTTTCCTCTACCTCATGAAGATATCTGAGGAAGCAGTTCCGCTCCGGTAATAGTGCTGCAATGTTAAGAAATGTATCTTCCTTCTCTTATTAATCTGTTATTAAAGCAGAATTGGATGGTAGCAGTGAAAGATGCCTCATGACATTGGAAGGAAAGTAAGGCTCCATTTACACGGGACGCTATATCAACTTCCCCTGAACGTTTTTTTTTGACAGCTAGAATCCGGCATCTAAAATGGCCGTTTTGCCACGCTTTGCATGCCACGTTTAGCGGCGTTTTGCCGCGTTTGCATCTAGGAGCGTTTTTTAAAAAAAAATTTTTTTTTTTTGGAATGGAAACACCTGTAAACGAAACATACAAACATACAATGAGGACATAATGAAATAATCACATTTGTGAAATATAACTGTATACTGCACAATAATACAATTTTTTTGGATCATCATCCAAAATCGCAGCGAGCGAGGTATCACCCAATCCTGCAAGGGACGGTGATCCAAAAAAAAATGTATTGTGCAGTATACAGTTATAATTTCACATATGTGATTATTGTGTTATGTTATGTCCTCACTGTATGTCTCTTCATGGTTTTTACAAAGCTGTTAGACAATGCATTTTTGACATTTTTTATACAAACTTATTGGTACCATTAAAGTCCTTTAATTGTTTTTAGAGTTTTTTTGTGCAATTTTTTGGTAGGATGTTGTACCGGACAACATTGTCCAACTATTAGAGGACCCTCTTATGAGGCTCCTCCTCCCGAAAAAATGTATTTCTAAAATTTGAAACAAATAGCAAACTCACCACCAAGACTTGAGCTGAATAGTAATATTCCATTAAAGTTCTGAATCGCACTGTCCACCCACAATAATGGGCAAACCCCCCCAACACAGGATAGCTGCAACTAAAGGCAGGGCGGACGGGACAGCTGGTCTTGATTGAAGCTCTAACGGCTAAAAATCACCTTTGAAGACATTATATTATATAGGTAGGTGAAAGTCCCATTTGGTTCCTATTTTCCCTCCAAAACTCCCTAACCAATCCCAGCTCAATGCGCAATAAGCTTATCTGCTTAGCGACAGTTGCTAGCTGAGAGTCTACCATAATACAAGAAAGGAGAACCTGAAATAGATAAAAAGAAGAGCCAAAAACTGCTCAGTAACAAAAGACCTTAGTAACAGCTAACAAGCTTTATTTAACTTTAACAAGGGGGCCAGGGCTCGCAATCCTATGGGGCTACTCCATTATATTTGTGTCCCTGCAATTCTGTTGGTAAGATTTCTGCACTTGTGTTTCAAGTCTGCACACCTTGTTTATCTCATTCTTCTTGTTTAATATTTATGTAGTATATATTTCATGTACTTATATAGCAATGTCAATTTACACTTCTCCATAGTAAAACATAGAATAGAGGTCTCTATGACTAATACAAATAATATACCTTTCTTAACCAGTTGCCAACCACCCGCCATGGATTGACGGCGGCAACGTGGCTCGATATTGCATATCGCCGTCACCTGACGGCAGCTGTGAGAGCGTGGCTCGTCAGCGCGCATGTGCTGCCGGAGGCTTCAATACCGGGCACTTTCCCCCCTTCCTGCCCAGGACAATTTTCAGCTTTCAGCACTGTCACACTTTGAATGGCAATTGCACGGTCATGCAACACTGTACTCAAACTAAATTTTTATCATTTTCTTGCCACAAATAGAGCTTTCTTTTGGTGGTATTTGATCACCACTGGGGTTTTTATCCTTTGCTAAACAAACTAAAAAATACCAGAATTTTTCTGTTATAAAATGTTGTTTTCTCCTTCACTGAGGGGATCTAATGAGGCGGCACTGATGGGCACTGATAAGGTGGCACTGATGGGCACTGATGAGGGGGCACTAATATGTAGAATTGATGGGCACTCATATGCAGCACTGATGGGCACTGATAGGCAGCACTGATAAGTGGCATTGATGGGCACTGATAGGCGGCACTGATATGCACTGACTGGCGGCACTGATGGGCACTAATAGATGGCACTGATGGGCACTTATAGATGGCACTGATAGGCAGCACTGTTGAGGAGCAGTGGTGGCTGGTGAAGTTTTAGTATGGGGGGCGCCAGGCCCTGCCCTTCCTTTTTGACCCCTCCTACTTCTAATAAGCCCCACCCCTTATAGAATCCACCCGCTCTGTCCCCTGTATTCCACATATTGTGTCAGGACTACACAGCTCAGCATCACAGGACACAGTATACAGCTCAGCATTACATGACACAGTATACAGCTCAGCATCACATCACAGGACACAGTATACAGCTCAGCATCACAGGACACAGTATACAGCTCAGCATCATAGGTGGGGGTAAATTGCAGCCAATATCGCAGGTGGGGTAAATTGCAGCCAATAACACAGAAAGGGGCAGTTTTGCAGCCAATAACACAGGTGGGGCAGTTATGCAGCCCGTATCACAGGTGGGGGCAGCTATGCAGCCAGTAACACAGGTGGGGGCAGTTATGCAGGCAATATCACAGGTGGGGGCAGTTATGCAGCCAGTAACACAAGTGGGGGCAGTTATGCAGCCAATAACACAGGTGGGGGCAGTTATGCAGCCAATAACACAGGTGGGGGCAGTTTGCAGCCAATAACACAGGTGGGGGCAGTTTGCAGCCAATATCACAGGTGTGGGCAGTTATACAGCCAGTAACACAAGTGGGGGCAATTATGCAGCAAATAACACAGGTGGGGGCAGTTATTCAGCCAATAAAACAGGTGGGGCAGTTATGCAGCCAGTATCAAAGGCAGGGGCAGTTATGCAGCCAATAACACAGGTGGGGGCAGTTATGCAGCCAATAACACAGGCGGGGCAGTTATGCAGCCAATAACACAGGTGGGGCAGTTATGCAGCCAGTATCAAAGGCAGGGGCAGTTATGCAGCCAATAACACAGGTGGGGGCAGTTATGCAGCCAATAAAACAGGTGGGGTCAGTTATGCAGCCAGTATCAAAGGCGGGGCAGTTATGCAGCCAATATCACACGTGGTGCAATTATGCAGCCAATATCACAAGTGGGGGCAGTTTTGCAGCCAATAACACAGGTGGGGTAGTTATGCAGCCAGTAACATAGGAGGGGGCAGTTATGCAGCCAGTAACACAGGTGGGGGCAGTTATGAAGCCTATAACACAAGTGGGGCAGTTATGCAGCCAATAACACAGGTGGGGGCAGTTTGCAGCCGATAACACAGGTGGGGCAGTTGGCAGCCAATAACACAGGTGGGGCAGTTATGCAGCCAGTATCACAGGTGGGGCAGTTATGCAGCCAAAAACACAGGTGGGGGCAGTTATGCAGCCAATAATAAAGGTGGGGCAGTTATGCAGCCAATATCACAGGTGGGGCAGTTTTGCAGCCAATAACACAGGTGGGGGCAATTATGCAGCCAATATCACAGGTGGGGACAGTTTTGCAGGCAATAACACAGGTGGGGGCAGTTATGCAGCCAACAACACAGGCGGGGCAGTTATGCAGCCAATAACACAGGTGGGGCAGTTATGCTGCCAGTATCAAAGGCAGGTGCAGTTATGCAGCCAATAACACAGGCGGGGGCAGTTATGCAGCCAATAACACAGGTGGGGGCAGTTATGCAGCCAGTATCAAAGGCGGGGCAGTTATGCAGCCAATATCACACGTAGTGCAGTTATGCAGCCAATATCACAAGTGGGGGCAGTTTTGCAGCCAATAACACAGGTGTGGGCAGTTATGCAGCCAATAACACAGGTGGGGTAGTTATGCAGCCAATAACACAGGTGGGGGCAGTTATGCAGCCAATAACACAAGTGGGAGCAGTTATGCAGCCAGTAACACAGGTGGGGGCAGTTATGCAGACAGTAACACAGGTGGAGACAGTTATGCAGCCAATAACACAGGTGGGGGCAGTTATGCAGCCAATAACACAGGTGGGGGCAGTTATGCAGCCAATAACAAAGGTGGGGCAGTTATGCAGCCAATAACACAGGTGGGGGCAGTTTGCAGCCAACAACACATGTGGGGTACATTGCAGAGACCCCCCCGCACTTACCCCATCCAATAGGCAGGCAGGATTGTTGCAGAGTTTGGCATGCGGAGAAGCGGGCTGTGAGTCTGCATAGATTCAGCATGCAGAGAGCGGGCTGTCCCCCCCTCGTCGGTCACCGGGCGGTCATGGTCTCTGTGGGAGCCGGAGTCACGTCTGCTGCCACAGTGACCCGCACCCAGCCACCGCATCCAATCACGCCTGTTCCGCACACATAAACTTTAATGTCTGACCAATAGGCTCACTGCTTGGCTGTCATGTGCCAGCCAAGGAGCCAAAAAAAAAAAAAAGGAAGTCAATGTACCGGCGCCACCTGCAGGGAGGCGAGGCTGACTTTTTTTTTTCCTTCTTTAGCTGGCGGGAAGGCGCGCCCAAGCGCCCCTCATACACCAGCCGCCACTGTTGAGGAGGTACTGTCAGTCATTACTGATGGGTACTAATTGGCATAATTGAAGGGCACTGACAGACTGCACTGATGGGCACTGATTTGCACTTTGATGGGCACCGATTGGCACTTTGGTGGGCACTGACTGGAACTTTGGTGGGCAGGGACTTGTAGCTGATGGGAAGTGATTTGCAGATGTGATGGGCTGCTCTGATCAGCGCAAATCGAGGAAAGCCGTCAGAGGCTCTTTTGCACACCACACCACCGATTACCGCGGGGTGCGCGATCGCGGGTTGTCCTGCTGGACATCATATGATGTGATCACAATACATGTGATGCTTACGGTGTTTGCCTTCAACTATCCAGCCTAATAAGCCTGCAGATAACTGGTGACACATATGCCAGCACCTGCATGTTGAACTGTTGGGCCTTGGTCTAGAGTATCCACTTACCGCATATTGTACCCTCTGCACTACCTGAAGCACTGGCTGGCCCTGTGGAAATTTGCTTACATTATGTATGCTGCTGCTGGACCCACATTTGAATTATACATGATGATATCCAGCTTAACAGCTTTCCTGCCTTTCTATATCCTATGAGGACTACATGCACTACCCGTGATCTCCAATTTGGAGCCCATTTCATATGAAATGTGTGCATGGGGATGGTTGTGTGTGGGCCTCCGCACGTTTTTAATATATTTTGGTGACAACATTGTCATGTCAGTGTGGTGGAGGGGTTTTGGTGGTTTATTTCTATTTTTTTTTTTTATAGTCAATAAATATGAATTTTGATATTATCCTCGTTTAATTTTTGGTACTTCTATGTCCCGGTGGCCCTTTAATGTGGTCTTAGTACCCCCCCAGCAATCTGCTTGCAGGAGGGGTACTCGTGTAGGCTCGCTCCCAAACCACACTGGCTGCATTCATAGACACAGATAGGTTTTCATCTGTCCCCACTCCCCTGCCATAGGACACTCTACTCTATGAGGAGGGAAAGAGCTGAGAGAGCTGCTGCTCTCATGCACATCGCTGGATCAAAATCATGCTCAGGTAAGTATAAGTGAGAGCTGGGGACACAGAAGGTTTTTTTTTTGCCAATGATTGAAAAACTTTGATTGTTTGGTTTTTATCTAACTTTCTGTACAACTATATGATAATAATTTAGTAAAACAAAACAACTAACCATTTGGGTTCCCATTGTCCTGAAGAAGCTGGGTCCACCCATGAAACGTGTTGATGAATGGAACATTGGTTTATGATTTTGTTTGGTTCTATGTTAAACTGCCTATAATCATGTATTGTATTATTGGTATAGATTTAGGCGCTTATAGAGTTACATATACTCTGAGCCATAATGTATATGTGCAATGTTTTAGCCACTGGGATATAATTCTACTCTCAGCTATTTAAGTATGCTTTGCTTGATTAGTTATGCATGTGATTTTTTTTTTTTTTTAGTTTTTGTACATTTTCTTTCTGATTTTTCCTTCTTGTTGTTTTGCTGCTATTGACATGCTTGGCTAGCTCACTATCTAGGAACAAGATCTATATGCATATCTTTGGAGGTGATCAACACAGCAAATGACAGAGATTGGACAACTCCCCAATTACATTGGAGCATTTTGAAATATACTTTTTGGGCTTGGTAGACATAGATTACATACATTCTCCTTTTACATTTGAAGTGCTGGGAAAAGCATTAGAAACACTTCCCATTAATAAGGCCCCAGGGAAAATGGTCTCCCAGGAGAGGTACATTTTCTTGTCATCATCATTATTATATACTGGGGTATGGCTACCGCACTGCTGAATAGCTGTCTGAGACGAGAGCTCCACTCCAGCGACCGGAATCCTTTGCCATTGAGGTGAGACACAGACCTCACACCACCACCAGCTGCCTCCTAAACACCCACACAACCCTCTGCCATGGCCCGCAAATGCCATATCTCCACCAAGCCAAAGAAAATGTGACATTTCTTCTTACCAGTGGAGGGGGAGAAGGCCCAAGATGGCACCGGCGGCAGCTCGCCGACTGCCTCCAGCAGCTCCCCTGCCTCCTCACAAGGGTCCGGATCGTGGTCTAACTCCCATCAGAGCTCGCCTAATATGCCCACTCCCCCCTCCTGCAGCCCTGCCAAGTCCAGGCCCGAATGGATGCAGATCCTTCTCCAGCGGAGACTGCCAGCACACAGCTCACTTTTGATGATACGAGGGAGCTCATAGACCCTATAACCAATCCATCCTTGATACTACCATGAAGGGTATGCTGGTCTTTCTCTGCAGCATCCTTCACACAGATATGATGGCATGCATGCAGAGCTTTAACAGTGAGCAATGGGAGAAAGGATGGAACATGTGGAGCAAAAGATGGGGGGGATTTGCCACATCGTACAACTCCCTTGTTGACGCACACAATGATCAGTCAGATGAAGAGGCCTGGCTTAAAGCCAAAGTGGCAGATTTAGAGGATAGATCACGTAGGAATAACATGAAACTCTGTGGTGTTCCTGAAACTATCACACCTGCTCAGTTGCGAGAGTATGCCTGCGAACTTATGAAAGAATTTCTTCCCTCCACTCCGGATACTGAGATCCTGACAGATAGAATTCATCGCCTACCGAAACCTTCATTTCTTGCTGATAATGTCCCTAGGGATGTACTAATGTGAGTTAATTTCTATCATGTCCAGGATGAATTTATGCTGACATTTTGCAAAAACTCGCATCCCCCAGCCAAATATGCATCCATTTAAGTTTTTGCAGACCTGTCCCAATACACCATGCAAAAACGCAGAACCCTACTACCAATGATCAAAGCTCTGTGGAACCACATAATTATGTGTCATTGGGGATACCCCACCAAACTATTACCAAAGATGGTACACCTTCAGTGATCTCCTTCCCTAGATGAGAGATTGAAATTACTCCTTTCCTGGGATATAATCCGTGAGCAGGAACCCTCCTCCCAATCCTCTCATTCCCGACTTGACAATCAAAATGATTGGCAACTGGTCTCCCACAAGCGCCACAACAAGAAGCACAGCTTTTCAGCTACAGTGTATGATAGCATGGGATGTAGCCGAGCAATGTTTCTCAAGTGGAAAAAAGATGTTCTGACAAAATTTTGTACATGTCACTCAAAGGTTAGACTAGCATCAAATATCACCCCTAGATTTTTCAATTTGGACTGAAGCTCAAGTACAGTGCCATCTATAGGTAAGCTATTTGGACTGGCCTTACATAATCGATGGGGGGTGCCAATATGCATGACTTCAGTCTTGTCACAGTTTAATTGAAGGAAATTATGGGTCATCCAAGTTTTTATATAACAAATACAGTTAAATAGAAGAGAAGCAGCCAAAGTAGAATCTGGTTTAGTGTGGATATATATTTGAGTGTCATCAGCATGGAAGTGATACTTGAGCCCATGTGATCTAAGCAGTTGGCCAAGTGGAAACATGTATTTGCTAAAATGTAAGGGACCCAAGATTGAGTCCTGAGGAACACCGTACTTGATTGGGCCAGATTCAGACTTGAATCCACCAAGAGAAACAAAGCGACAGCAAATATTAGCAAATCGTTTGATTGTAGTAATATAAACAATTCCCAAACAAACAGGCTTTATGTCTAATAAATCTATGGCCCTAATATACAATGTACCATAAATGTGTAAATATCTCTAGATGCAGACAAAGCCTTTAATAATATTGAGTGCCTTTACTTGTCGACACTGATGGAAAAATTTCCAAATATTATTTGCAATAGTTATTAAAATATTAACAGCAATGATGAACATGAATGAAAGGGGCTGCAGTGTTTAATGAAGCACCACATGGGATAAGCATGGGGCAATGTGTATTAATTGTCAAGTAATTTGCAGGTGAGGATTAGGGATGGGTGAACGGTTCGGCCAGAGCATAAGTTCGGGCCGAACTTTCGTTGTTCGATCGTTTGGTGAACATCCGAACAAACGGGTTGTTTGACCGTTTGTTCGGCCCCGAATCGACCAAAATGCATTGCGGCACTGAACAGTGCATTGCAAGCCCTGATTGGCTGAAGCAGTAAAAGCTTCAGCCAATCAGGGCACAGAGCACTGTCAGAGTCATGATTGGACACTATCATCATGACTTTATCCAATCATGGCTCATTCCCGCCCCACAGTATAAAACTATTCTTTCAATGGCAGCCATTTTCAGTGTGACTTCAGTTGGAGAGAGATAGAACAGGGCTCTTTTCAGAGCTATTAGTTAGTGTGCTTTACTGTGCTACAATTGTCAGTGTAGAATATTAGTTTAGTGTCAGTCTAGGGAGAGTGTGAGTGTAGTGAGGAGGACCATCATTCAGCTTTGCATAGTGTGCAGCTAGATAGTTTCACTGTAGTGTAGTGAGACCGTGTCACTAAGCTTTACATTGGTGAATAGCTAGAGTAGGAACCGTTCAGATAGTGTCAGTGTAGTGACTGTTGAACACCGTCTATTTGATTGCATTACTGCAAGTTTAATGCCATTTACTTCTGTGTGCGTTACTGCCAGTTTAACGCCATATAGTTCTGTGTGCGTTACTGCCAGTTTAATGCCATATAGTTCTGTGTGCGTTACTGCCAGTTTAACGCCATATAGTTTTGTGTGCATTACTGCTAGTTTAATGCCATATAGTTTTGTGCGTTACTGTCAGTTTAACGCCATATAGTTCTGTGTACGTTACTGCCAGTTTAACGCCATATAGTTTTGTGCGTTACTGCCAGTTCAACGCCATATAGTTTTGTGTGCGTTACTGCCAGTTTAACGCCATATAGTTTTGTGCGTTACTGCCAGTTCAACGCCATATAGTTTTGTGTGCGTTACTGCCAGTTTAACGCCATATCGTTTTGTGCGTTACTGCCAGTTTAACGCCATGTAGTTCTGTGTGTGTTACCGCCAGTTTAACGCCATGTAGTTCTGTGTGCATTACCGCCAGTTTAACGCCATATAGTTCTGTGTGCGTTACTGCCAGTTTAATGCCATGTAGTTCTGTATGCGTTACTGCTACTTTAACGCCATATAGTTCTGTGTGCGCTACTGCAAGTTTAATGCCATATACAGTACACCCCTAACATTTTTGTAAATATTTTATTATATCTTTTCATGTGACAACACTGAAGAAATGACACTTTGCTACAGTGTAAAGTAGTGAGTGTAAAGCTTGTATAAAAGTGTAAATTTTCTGTCCCCTCAAAATAACTCAACACACAGCCATTAATGTCTAAACCGCTGGCAACAAAAGTGAGTACACCCCTATGTGAAAATGTCCAAATTGGGCTCAAAGTGTTAATATTTTGTGTGGCCACCATTATTTTCCAGCACTGCCTTAACCCTCTTGGGCATGGAGTTCACCAGAGCTTCACAGGTTGCCACTTGAGTCCTCTTCCACTCCTCCATGATGACATCACGGAGCTGGTGGATGTTAGAGATCTTGCACTCCTCCATCTTCCATTTGAGAATGTCCTACAGATGCTCAATAGGGTTTAGGTCTGGAGACATGCTTGGCCAGTCCATCACCTTTACCCTCAGCTTCTTTAGCAAGGCAGTGGCCGTCTTGGAGGTGTGTTTGGGGTCGATATCATGTTGGCATACTACCCTGCGGCCCAGTCTCTAAAGGGAGGGGATCATGCTCTGCTTCAGTGTGGCACGGTACATGTTGGCATTCATGGTTCTCTCCAGTGCCGTCAGCACTCATGCAACCCCAGACCATGACACTCCCACCACCATGCTTGACTGTAGGCAAGACACACTTGTCTCTGTACTCCTCACCTGGTTGTTGCGACACACGCTTGACACCATCTGAACCAAATAAGTTTATCTTGGTCTCACAAGACCACAGGACATGGTTCCAGTAAACCATGTCCTTAGTCTGCTTGTCTTTAGAAAACTGTTTGCGGGCTTTCTTGTGCATCATCTTTAGAAGAGGCTTAGAGGCTTCTTTCTGGGACGACAGCCACGCAGACCAATTTGATGCAGTGTGCGGCGTATGGTCTGAGCACTGACAGACTGGCCTCCAACCCCTTCAACCTCTGCAGCAATGCTGGCAGCACTCATACGCCTATTTCCCAAAGACAACCTCTGAATATGAAGCTGAGCACATGCACTCAACTTCTTTGGTTGTTTTGAGTGGAACCTGTCCTGTTAAACAGCTGTATGGTCTTGGGCACCATGCTGTGGCTCAGTTTCAGGGTCTTGGCAATCGTTTTATAGCCAAGCCATCTTTATGTAGAGCAATTCTTCTTTTTTTTTTCAGATCCTCAGAAAGTTATTTGCCATGAGGTGCCATGTTGAAATTCAAGTGACCAGTATGAGTGAAAGCGATAACACCAAATTTAACACACCTGTTCCTCATTCACACCTGAGACATTGTAACACTAACGAGTCACATGACACTGGGGAGGGAAAACGGCTAATTGGACCCAATTTGGACATTTTCACTTAAGGGTGTACTCACTTTTGTTGCCAGTGGTTTAGACATTAATGGCTGTGCATTGAGTTATTTTGAGGGGACAGCAAATGTACACTGTTATACAAGCTGTACACTCACTACTTTACATTGTAGCAAAGTGTCAATTCTTCAGTGTTGTCACATGAAAAGATATAATAAAATATTCATAAAAATGTGAGGGTGTACTCGCTTTTGTGAAATACTGTAGTTCTGTGCATCACTGTACGTTTGACGCATTGTATTGCAGTATATTATAGTGTATCTGTGGAGTGTGTCTGTGTAGTTTGAGTACTCAAATTAAAGTGCACCAAACAGCACTTTGGATTGATTAAAGTGCATCTACGTACAGATTTCCACTTCTTCTTTACATTTGCTAATAAGCACTGCCCCCTCCCTCCCAATAATGTCTGGGAGGACAACAAAGAGAGGCAAACGTTCCCTTGGCAATGTAAGGGGGCCAGCAACAAATGTATCCACAGGCAAAGGTGGATGTGGTGGTCAGTTCTCAGGCAGGGCATAATTTCCTCTGTTTAGTGAGTTTGCCCATGCTATCCAGCCACAGCATGCAGAGGAAGAGGTGGACTGGCTTACTAAACCTTCCTCATCCTCCTCATCCCCTGTCACTCAAGCAGAGACAAGTGTGCAGTCCTCTGCAGTTGCCAGAGTGGATAAACCTGCCTCCTTGTCCACATCTATCCCTGCCATGGCCCCAACATCAGCCATGGAGGAGACAGCTGAGTTATTTGACCACAGCATCAGCCACTTGCTCCTTGATGATGCCCAGCCATTACTGAATTCAGATGTTGGTTCTGGGGTTGAGGATGACAGGAACATGAGGCAATTTTTTACAGCAAGGCCAATTCTTGCTTTCATCAAGAGTACCTCTATAGGGTTATGGTGGGAAGGCGCCACCGACCCCCAAAGACCAATTTTTCTGCACCTGTTTGACAGGTGCATATCATTGCAACTTTTTTACAGAAAGGCCAATTCTTCCTTCATGAAGAGCACCTCTATAAGGTTATGGTGTGAAGGCACCACCAACACCCAAAGCCCAAATTTCCCGCACCCATTACTTCTATTCAAAGTCAAAGTGACACCAGAATTCATCCAAAAAATCTCTAACCTTGTTCCCAGTGTACTACATTGTGGCCTCATCATACACACTGGTTCCCCAGCTGTTTCTGAGCAAAATAAAGGCAGCTTCCAGGGAAAATGTAATTTTTTTTGGCTTTATAAATGCAATTATTGCTGCAGCAGATTCTAGACATGGTACAGATCTGCCACTTTACAGGTAGACTAAAGGGACCCTCCAGTCACCATATAGTTATTGACAAAATGGCAGAAAATGTTAATGAAATTGCAGCTACAACCTGAAACCACCCAACACCAATGGCATGAACAGTCTGTTATATTAGAAGGCTGCGCTGCCCCTCATAGGTCACCATGAGAATACTTCACATAAAAAAACATGTCAGCAGTGAAAGTCCATATGTTATGAGGTAAGTGTTGATTCGTAAATTTAAGTCTCCACACAGTTCAGGACACCACAGTGAAATTTCTGCAATCCGCATTGAATGACACCACCAGTGATTCCATCACCACTATAATAGGTGCCCCTTTACCATTAAATAAATAAATATTTTTTTACGTGGATTTACACTATGGGAGTCTGTTTCCTTTTCCCAAGAGGAGACGCTTATGGGACATAATAGATATCAGAGGATCTTACAGTTGATGCTGCTTACACCTTGGCTGGGTTGAGAGGCCACAAGCGTGAATGACCTCCTAAAACAAGAGGTCCACCTTTTCTGGTAAGGGGGCACCTATTATAGCAAAATTAGCCTAGCTCTAAAGCTGGGTTCACAATAGTGCAAATTGGATGCGGTTTCCCCACATCCAATTCGCAATAGCAGGAGATTGTGACCGACTCTCTATGGATTTACACATCTCTGGAGCGGATCGGGTGCGAATTTGCACAGGGGTCCTGTGCATCTTTTGGTCCAAAATTCAGTCTGAAATCGGACCTGAAACGGTGAACAGGGACGCACCGGACCCCTGCTGTGAGCCACATCAGCATGAAATGTGAACCCAGTCTAAAAGCAGGAACCATATCAGTTGTGTAAGGTCAAATCCTGCCAGGATACCTTTATGGTATGGCTCCTACTGCCCAGGGTTCAAGGTCACATCTCTTATATTCACATGTTGCCTCAGAGATAAAGTCATTTAATAAGTATTTTGTAAAAAGTAGAGAAATATAGGAGGAAAATTAGAGAAAAACTTGCTACTCATCCGTTCTAGGAGTATGCAGCATTTAGCGTATTATGTTTTTCCTGTTCTATATATGCTCTAGGCTAGGGATCCCAGGCTTTCTATAACAGTTTAATTTTATCATTCAGGATAGCTGAGGGAATGGTGGGAAGATGGTGGGGGGTGTTGCGGCAAAATGCACCTTTGCCTAAGTGTACAAAAATCCTTGCACCGTCCCTGGATCCATAGAAAAGTGACAGCAGAAAAAGACTGAGTAGTCCATCGAGTCTGCCCCTTTTTATTTATTTATTTATTTTTAATTTTTTTTTTTTTTTTTTACATTAACCTTGTTGCCTGACTATAGATTTATGTTTATCCCAAGCATGTTTGAAGCCATTTACTGTTGACTGTCCCTTTCAGTAAAATAATACTTTCTAAGATTAGTTTTGAACTTCCCTCCAGTTCGTTTGAGGTCATGTCCCCGTGTTCTTGATTTTGGTTTCATATTGAAAAGACTGCCCTCTTGAACCTTATTCACCCCCTTGATGTATTTAAAGGTTTCAATCATGTCTCCATGATTGCTTTGCCTTCACTAATTCAAATAGGATGGTGGGCAACTTCCAAGATCTGGAGATGGAGATTCTTGCTTGATTACACAGTAATTATTATACAGGATTTATATAGCGCCAACAGTTTGCGCAGCGTTTTACAATATGAGGGCAGAGAGTACAGTTACAATACAATACAGGAGGAATCGGAGGGCCGTGCTCATTAGAGATTACAGTCTGGAATGTCTGTTTTTAGGTTCACTTGGGTAAGAGAGCAGATACAGTTATATATGCACCTCCAGAAGCGTTTAACTTTTGGTAAAGTCCACCAAATGTGGAAAGCTGTACCCTCCTGACCGCATCATCTGAAACAATGTGGAGAGGCCCCCTGGGACACAGGAGACCACCTGTGTTGGAACCATATACTATCTCAACATCATTTTATAGTTGGCCTCTATTATAGAGGTATTAATATATGTCCTGAAAATACACTGTGCTAACTCGTACCAGTCATCTACGAGTAGCTCTAGTATCTCCCCCATGCCTCATTTCCATTTCTCCATACAAGTCAACTTTTTTTTTTTTTAAAGGTAACTTTACAGAATAAGAATTACAATGGGGAGAGCGAACCTTGCTCATAATAAACAAAAACAGAAAAATGTCAGTTTAGTACACAGTCAGCAAGTATAAAGGATACAAGTATAGTATACCATTACAGCTGAAAACAATACATGCAGTATCCCAAAAAGCAAATTGCAGGTTAACAAACCGTAGAAGAGATAGGAGAAGCCATGGGTTAGTTTCCCATAAACCCTAAATACAGTCATAATGAGCAAATAAGACACATATCATATGTCTTGGCCCATGTCTAGTCTGGAGTAACAGGTAAATAATAAGTTCAGAAAACACCCATGGGTCCCAGATATTGTGAAATTTCTTAGGACAACTCCTGGCCTCATATGGTAATTTGTACAGTGGAATGGCCTGATCAACTAAAGTAAGCCAGGATGCCACAGTAAGGGGAGCTGATAAATTCCAGTGAATAGCCTTAGATATTTTGGCATAGTACAGAACCAAACACAAAAAAGCCTGGTAAAGTTAGGGAGAGTATTATCATCTACATCTCCAAATAGACATCATTGAGGATTACATATATTACATAGTTGCTTAGATTGTAAGCTCTAATGAGCAGGGCCCTGTTACTCCTACTGTATTTAAGTGTATTGTATTTGTACTGTCTACCCTCAAGTTGTAAAGCGCTGCGTAAACTGTTGACGCTATATAAATCCTGTATAATAATAATAAAGTTGCTTAACTGAACTAATAAAAGCAGTAACTGTGAACCAAAAGTCTCTAATAGGCGAGCAGTTCCAGACCAGCTGGTAGAATGTACCATCTGCTGAGGAGCATTTAGAACAAACAGAGGACAGCTACCTAAACGAAAAGGGATACAAGGGGTGTAATATGATCTATAAAGAAATTTAGTCTGCATAACCTTATCCCTAGAGGAAATAACTGTGGGTATTTGTAGGGGAACAACTTCCTGCCCAGCCACCTCTGTGAGTTCTAGAATGTCCCAACACCAGCAAGCTGCAGTGAGACGGAGTCTACCCGTTTTAGCATGAAGCAGGGAGGAGTAATACGTAGAGATAAGTTTAGAATGAGAAGAATTACATAATAAGTCTTCCAAAGCAGAAGGCTGTAGAAATATCTTGGTTAACCCAAATTGTGTTGCTGTAGTATCTCGCAATTATAAATAGCGATAAAAAGCTATAGTGTAGATTATGAGCCTGCTGAAAATCCAAAATTGAGCAGAAAACCTTCAATAGAGAATAAGTGAGTGATTCATTTTACCCCATGTCTAGACCAAAACGCCTCATCATGGAAAAATTCACATACACGCTGGTTATGCCATAAAGGGCCATTAGGGAATACAAGGTAGCCAAGTCAGGGGCAAGCAATTTAGAAAATTTAAAAATTCACAAAGTCATGGATAAGATGCCAGTGCTTGCCTGAAAGAAATTCATATAAAGTGAGAATAGCCGCTTCCAAAACCGAGGCAGCATTATTAGCCTTCGGGAAAGACCACCAATGGACATGGGCCAATTAAGAAACTATATAATAGGCTTGGAGGTTGGGAACAGCCAGGCCCCCTATAAAACTGGTAACTGCAGGATATCTTTCAGTATTCAAGCAGCTTTGCCTCCCCAGATAAATTAGGTAACAATAGAGTCAACCTCTCCATATACTGTAGGACAACTCGTGGGTAAAGAGGTAATTATGTTGTAGCTTGTCAAAATCCCTGCATAGATGTTCAATAGGTGTCTAAGTGGTCAAATATGAATTACATTTTAAAGAGGTTAAAAAGTGCACAATCTGAGTGTAGCAAAAGAGTTCCATATGTGGTAATTGGTACTTTTTTTGTAGGGACTGTTTTGACAAGATGCCCTTCCTGTCACATAGATCTGCAATTTACAGTAAGCCCTTGTTGGTTCACCAATTGAAGTTTTGAGTAGTGGGACCTGGGGTGAAAAGAGGGTTTATGAAATAATGGGCTAGAGGACTGTGTGTGGATCTATATTTAAAGGTTACTGACATTCTGTCCCAGAGGTTAAGTGAAAAAGTTAAGTGCGGGCAAAAGATAATGGGTCTGTCTTAGCCAAAGAGAGATCATTTGAATGCCATCCATAGATGGTGGGATCGATGGGTGTGAAATCTTATTAGCTGTGCCAGTTGTGCGGCATGGAAATATTTGACCAGATCCAAAAATCTCAGCAACCCCCCCCCCCCTCATTTGGGGTTGTGTAATGTGCATTTGCTCAGCCTCTGGTAATTTTTCAAGATAATTAATTATTTGGAATATGCCTGTTTTGTTACCCATTGATGAGCTGAATTCCCCTTTACCCAGCTCTGCCACATCCAATAGGATGGCTGCAGCTTTTAAAAATTTAGGAGTGATAATTACTATAAACCCTTTAAAGATATACACCATATTAAATGTAGATCCACCCTCTTTATCAATTATTTTGGGTAACTACATGCATAAGGAAGTAACAAAATTGGGGGGACTGCCCTTTTGAACCCATAGGGTGTATTAAAGCATAACTGAACCCTCTTGTACAGCCAAGGAAACTGTCACCTTTGTCTCTGTTTGATCTGCATTTGCCATGGTGCTGCACTTGTAATCAGATAAGACAGCAGCCATTTGATGGTTTGACAGTTTGGTTGAGAGCAGAAAATGTGACAGTTATCATTCATGGCATGCCTTGAATGTAACTGTTTGGGAAACAGTTAAATCAATGGGTTTAGTTCCGCTTTAATATTTGAGCAATTGTAAAACAGTGATTCTCTAAAATTATTTCAGCAGTTATGGGAAGGGTTCTCCATAGCTAAACAAAGTTTTCATGATCCCTGCGCTACCACAGGAATCAAAAAACGTTGTTAGGTATAAAAAAGTGTAATGTTGTCTGATAATAATACAGAGGGTATCGTTTCTTTTGTATACAAAATACTAATCTATAAATAGATAATGAAATATCCCCTGAATACAGAGACCAATGGTCTTGAGACATAGGCAGTGTTGAAGAGGATCCATTGTCAGACATATTAAAGACATTTCCCAGAGTCTCAATATCAACGTCTCAGATAAAAACTCAGTTATTTATTTCCATAGGACATATAGCACTCCCTATTCTATTTTTAGAGCAAGCCATAGGAATAGTCCTAATTGTACTAGACGTGGACAGGCCCCGGGAGATTTCCTTCATTTTATTTGGAGATGTCCTAAGTTGGTAAGATATTGGAAAGATGTTGTTGAACATATTAATGTTGTTTTTAAAACAAATGTTGCATGTAATCCATATATTTGCACTTTGGGGCATTTAGACTCAGTTCATACTGCCGCAACTTGGGATCTGACTTGTGAGACCCCAGGTTGTGTGACATGGGAAATCCCATGTTAGTCAATGAGAGCTGTCTTAATTAGCACTACTGAAGTCTACTCAAGAAAAGGTCCCTGTACTACTTCAAGGTGACTGCTATCCAACTTGTGCCTTTAATGGAAGTTGCCTCCAAGTCGGATCCTCATCTATATTGATGTGATTTGGATCCAAAATTACAGGAAGATTACCAAGGCATTCTCTGAAAGCTGCTTCAAAGTTGCCTCAAAGTCGCTTCAAAGTTGCATCAAGTAGTACCCAAGTCACAAGCAAATCGCCAGGAAGTCGCCTGCCAATATCTCAGGTCGCCGCAGTGTGAACCAAGCCTTAGAGGTTCCGGTAAGCCAAATTAATCTGAGATTGGGGTTTTGGGGAAACGTTGTTTCTTGTTAGAAAATTGATTGCATGGGCATCCGTAGTCAATTTAAATTAGAAATTAGATGACTTTTCAGCACAGGGAAATCCTAAACAAATTTCAAAAGATTTGAGTGAAATAACCTAAAGTACCTGGTCTTGTACAGAATTGGTGAGCATATAAAAGTTTTTCTCAGACAAATAGAACCATAGAACACCATCCCAATAAAGAACAAACTACATCCACAAAAAATTCCAAAAAAAAAAACCCCAACCTCACATATTATAACATTACACATTCTAAGTAATCTCATCCCTCTGGTCCAAAAAAAAAAAAGGAATGAAACATTATTTTTTTAGTGTAATAATTTAACAATGAGGGATGGGATAGATTGGAAATTGTGATGAATATGTAAGAATGGTTTTAGTTTGGTACTTTTGCTTTGTGCATGTGCTTTGTTCTGTATCATGATGTTTTTCTATGGTGTATGTGTTTATAGGAAAAAACATTTTCAATAAATGAAATATGGATTTTAAATAATCCCAGGACCTCTAGCAATGACATCTTCAAATGGATGTTTTAACCCCTTGCCGACCGCCGATCGGCAATTGACGGCGGCAAGGTGGCTCGTGAGCGCAAATCGCCGTCATATGACGGCGGCTGCGCTCACGAGCCTAGTGAGCGCGCGCACGCCGCCGGAGGCGCGCGCGCGCGCTCACTGTGTTCGGGGGGGGCCAGGGAGCGGGTGCGGCGGCTTCGATTGCCGCCGGCCACCCGCGATCCCCCCCCCGGAGCGAATGAGCGGAGGTCCGTGTAAGTAAACACGGCCCTCCGCTCTGTGTGAGGGGGAAGGGAAGTGATCACAGCCTTCTCGTACATGAAGGCTGTGACCACTTCCTTTCACCAACTAGGCAAGCCCCCCTACAGTTAGAACACGCCCAGGGAACATAGTTAACCCTTAGCGCGCCCCCTGCAGGTTAACCCCTTCACTGCCATTGACATTTACACAGTAATCAGTGCATTTTTATAGCACTGATCGCTGTATAAAAAACTGTGAAAAAACCCTGGTAACCGTAAATATGTCGCTAGTCACGATATTTTTACGTGACTAATGACACATTTACAGTTA
>BLSH010339047.1:457561-468568 GCA_018402905.1 Glandirana rugosa | reverse complement strand
TGCCCGTCAGTGTTGCTTGTCAGTGCCGCCCATCATTGCTGCATATGTGCCCCATCATCAGTGCCACCTCATCAGTGCCACCTCATCAGTGCCAATCTGTACTGCCTCATCAGTGCCCGTCAGTGTAGCCTCATCAGTGCCCATCAGTGTAGTCACATCAGTGCCCGTCAGTGAAGGAGAAAATGTACTTTATACAAATTTTTGTGACAGAAACAAAGAAAAATGTTATTTTTTTTTCAAAATTTTCGGTCTTTTTTTGTTTATAGCGGTGATCAGAAATGACGCAGAGGCGATCAAATACCACCAAAAGAAAGCTCTATTTGTGGGAACAAAATGATAAAAATTTTGTTTGGGTACAACGCCGCACGACCGCGCAATTCTCATTCAAATCGCAACAGCACTGAAAGCTGAAAATTGGTCTGGGCGGGAAGTGTTCTAAGTGCCCGGTATTGAAGTGGTTAAATACTGTCACCAATCAGGGTCCCTGATCACCGCTACACCAGTTATATGATAATGCTGTATTGTACTAGTGACAGGGAGTGAGCAATTTGATAAAAGGTTTAATACCGAACATCCACCACAATATGCTGAACAGTGGAACTCCCCTAGTGGGTATTACCAACCACCAAAGGGGAAAGGGAAGGTATCATACCCCCCAGAATGATGGAAATTACTCTAGAGGAAGTTTTTTTGTCCTGGGGAGGACAAAGTTTAAAAAGGGCAATAGAGCCAAGAGAGTTACCAGAGGGGGAGGCGCCTCAAGTCAAAAAAGAAGGCGGGTGTAGTGCATTCAGGAATTTTTAACCTAAGTAAGGCCACCCTCTCTGCTGAGACTTATTTTCTTAATCATGGACTAAATTTTGCAACACTCCACATTCTAAATAAATTCACCACTTTCATAGATATTCAGAAATATATCAGGAAACTGAACATTAAAAGGTGCCTCATTACTAATCCGTCTTTGTTTAATCCCCCTGGTAAGATGGCAGCATCTGTTTTTGTTTTTAGGAATTTATTTAGTCATCAAAGAATTGGAGGCTTTAAAACCAAATAGGCCAAAAATGGATATTACATTTAAAAAGTATCGGGGATGTGCTCAGCGCTACCACATGTATCAAATGTACATAAATCAAAAACAAAACTGTGCATATACCATTAATTGCTTTTGCATGCGTTTAAATCAATTATATTGCTTTTGATCAGGACATATAGCATTACATTCCTATCAAAATCCTCTGTGGCTCAAGGCTGGTTGCAGGGATTGGCATGTATGTGTCCCAGCAAGAAAATGTTCAACTTATAAATCCAAAGCAATAATATATTCTCAATCAATCTTCAATCATTCTCGTGTCTCTTTTTTGTGTTACTGTGATTAAAACATCCTTCCTTAATTTGCCAGTGCTACTAAAGACAGAATATAGATGAACTTGTGACTTTTTCTTATCCATGCTCATATAGGTGTGCTAGCCTCTCACCTGAGTGTGCTAGGCCTTTTGCACATAAAGGTTTCTTTGATGGGGGGTTGTGGTAACGATCTTTCACCACTAGGGGTCACCCTATGCTCCTATGGTGCCCACTTGCTTCTTTAGACCCTTCACGTCTCTCCAGTTTACATGATACCATGCATGGAAAAGGGTGTAATAATCCTCATAGTGTAATATTGTTTGGGTAAAACACTTTTATTTAAAAATAGTACTGTGTAAACTTACATTTAAAAGCCCCCTATGGGCACTGCTCCACGAGCTGCGAGCTCGTCTGTTTGGAACGTCACTTCCGGTTACCTCCGCTCACGCCCTACGCGTTACGTCACGCATCACGTGACTTCTTCAGCTCGCAGCTCGTGGAGCAGGTATTACCTACCTAAGATTCATAAGAATATGAATAATCCAATCATTAGCAGTATTGATTTCCTGACATCAAGAATAGGGAGGTTTACAACTGTTAGTGATCAAAACTCCTTCATTAACGTCCTTCAATCCTTGACTTGGAAAGATACTTATATTTTAGCTATGTATCATCCCTTTACACTATTTTTTCTCATCAAAATGGCCGTGAGATGCCTTGCTGTGTGGTCCTCAATGGGAGTTTGTTCTCTCACTGTTGGACTTCACGATGGGGCATAATAATTTTTGGTTTAGTGGACAGTACTATCTTCAGGGCAGGCCATAGTAGGGGCCAAGTTTGCGCCCAGCATGGCCATTCTCTTTATGGCTAAGAGGGAGGAGGATGTCATCTACAAGGAGCACCAAACCCAGCTTGTGCTCTGGAAAAGATATATAGACAGCGGCGGCTCATCCATAGAGGGCGTCCGTGCTCCGCCCCCTACCACCCCCCGCTGGAATTTGAGAAAAAAAAAATAGGCCGCCGGGACAAGCTGTCCCGGAATTTTTGGGCCACTTGCTGTCTACTGACAGCAATTCCCAGAGGTGATTGGTCAGCCTTTAAAGTGTATCTGTGTGCACCAGCGAGGTGCACACAGATACACTGATTGGCTCTGGCCTCAGTCACTGTCCTCCAGCCAGTGACTGATTGGTCAGGTCACGGTGGGCGGGGGTGGGACTGGTGGACGTGCTGGTGCTTGGACTGGGAGTGGCCAACGCGCACGCCTGTGATTCCCGCCGGTAAGCCATGTGTGTGAGAGTGGGCTTATGAGAAGTAGGAGGGATCAAAAAGGCCTGGTGCCCCACCATCCTAAAACTTCACCAGCCGCCACTGTATATAGATGATGCCCTCCTCCTATGGGATGGAGATTTTGACTCTCTGGATAGGTTTGTGCAACTCTTAAATGGCAGTGATAGGGGGATTCTCCTGACAAAGGAAGCAAGCAGAGAGGAAATCTATTTTTTGGATCGAAATATTAAGATTATGGAAGATCAAATCATGACATCCACTTTCTTTAAAGAAATGGACCATAATGGATTGATAGACGTTAAAAGTTTCAATCATCCTGCATGGCTCAGTTCAGAACCTAAGAGTCAATTCCATAGGTTAAAAAGCAATTGTACGAATAGAAGTGATTTTGTTAGGGAAGCTGTTCTTATGAAGCAGAGGTTTCTAGATAGAGGTTATAATGAAAGAGAACTGGATGAGGCATTTCTCCTGGTAGAGAATAAAAACAGGATAGATATGTTTAAAGCAAAACCAGCAGTGCAAACTGAATCTAAGTTTAATTATGCATTCTTTACTGCCTACTCCACACAACATTTTGCCATCAAGGGGATTTAGCATAGACATTGGGGATACTTAAAAATGATAAGGTCCTGGGCCCTTTGTTGCCGGAGACCCCTGCAGTGGTCTACAGAGGGCCCCCCCGATACAGTTAAGCATAGCTCCAAACGTGGTGGAACCTCCAATAAAACCTGTTTTGTTCCAGGACCTTAAGGGTATCATTTTAAAAAATGTAAGGCTTGCAGGTCAAACATCCAAAAGTGTAGAAAATGTGAAACTTTTCATTCTAGGCAGACTTCTAAATCTTATCCTATCAAACCCTTTATAACATGCACTACATGAAATGTGGTATATTTGATTCAATGTCCATGTAGTCTCCAGGACGTCAGATGCACGGTACGCATGTTACAAACAAGGCTTAATGAGCATATCACTAACATTTACAAAGGGTTCCCCAACCATAGTGTTTCAAAACACTATGCGTTGTGTCACACTAAAAATCCAGAAGGGGCATTATTCTTGGCTATTGACAAGTTTATTCTCAACTGAAGAGGGAACCCCACTAGATGTGAAATATCTAGACATGAGACCAGATGGATTTATTTGTTAAACGGCCTAACTACATTGAAGTCCCTATCCCAAAATAATATCTTCCAATCATTTGAAGCCCTTAAGTCTAAATATAATCTTCTTAACACAGAACTCCATAACTACTCTTTAATTAGGAATTTTTTCTCACAATACTACGCCCTCAATCTACATCCTTTAACTACACAGTTCGAACATATCTGTATCTCCTCTCCCAGAGACAAAGGACAAATCTCATTACTATATAAAAGTTTCTCTAGCTCCTCTTTGTCTCAAAAAACAAAACCCATGCTCCAATGGGAATCTGAGCTAGACTGCTCTTTCTCACTTAAAGAATGGACCCGGATGATTGACAATCTCAATAAATCTTCCCTTTCCCCCTCCATTAGAGAATCTCCTCTAAAATTATTAACTAGATGGTATATGACGCCCACCAAAATCCATCTATACTACCCCTCATCCCCTCCGAACTCTTTCAGGGGATGCACTCACCTGGGTACCTTCCACTATCTATTCGGGGACTGTGACCTGCTTAAGCCTATATGGCGTCAAGTCTCTAATTCAATCTCTAAGCTTACAGATAATCCTGTCATTCTCACCCCTCATATATGTCTCCTATTTTCAAGCATCCCAGACTTACCCAAACCCTGTAATAGGTTAATCTATACTCTTATAAATTCTATCCACTGGATGATTGCATGCAATTGGCGTACCCCCACACTTCCATGGAATCAGGTCTCGACCAGAATGTCCTCTGTTAGACTCATGGAAAGAATATACCACACCCTTAACGATACCATGATTACTTTTGAGCAGAAATGGGAACTATGGGACAAAATGCTTGAATAACAGATACATTTTATAATATTAGAGTTCATTTTATCATCAGATTGTTCCGCTAAATATCTGCCTTATTCCTTGTCTAGTCTTACCTTTCTTCTGTTCATACCAATGCATCCTCCTATGTCATTTCATGTTTTTTTTTCCTTTTTTTTTCAATATATCTCCATTGTGCCTCTAGGATTGAGTATAGAGTGGGCCATAATGTGTTTATCAATAATAGCTGACAAGTTTTTGAAAAACATACTAATTTGAGTCCCAGTGGTGGTAATGTGCAAAAAATTTATTTTTTGGCTGTATTTGGATTATATAATTTGTTAGTTCCTGTAAACAGATTTTATATTCATTTATTTTTATTTATTATTTATTTTTTCAGGATTTTGTATGCTTTCTGCTAACTAACCACAAGATGGCCCTGTCCAATATAGATGTTCAACCGCTTCAATACAGAGCACCCCCTTTCTGCCCGGGCCAATTTTCAGCTTTCAGTGCTGTCACACTTTGAATGCAACGATGTACCTAAACTACGTTTTTATAATTTTTCTCACACATATAGAGCTTTCTTTTGGTGGCATTTAACCACTTGCCGACCGTCAACAACAGGTTGACGGTGACAAAGTGGCTTGATAACGCAAACCGTCGTCATACGACGGCGGCTGCGAGATCGCGCTCTGTGAGCGTGCGCGCGCCGCCGGAGGCGTGCACGCGCGCTCACTGTGTTCGGGGGGGCCAGGGAGCGGGTGTGGTGGACTCGATCTCCGCCGGCTACCCGCGATGCCCCCCCCCCCCGGAGTGAAAGAACGGAGGTCCGTGTATGTAAACACGGACCTCTGTTCTGTGAGAGGGGGAAGGGCTGTGATCACAGCCTTCCTCTACATGGAAGCTGTGATCACTTCCCTTCCCCAGCCAGGGCAGCCCACACACAGTAAGAACACACCCAGGGAACACAGTTAACCCTTAGAGCGCCCCCTGCAGGTTACCCCCTTCACTGCCAATGGCATTTACACAGTAATCAGTGCATTTTTATAGCACTGATGGCTGTATAAATGCCAATGGTCCCAAAAAAGTATCAAAATAGTCCGACATGGCTGCTGCAATATCGCAGTACCGCTAAAAATCGCAGATCGCCGCCATTACTAGTAAAAAATAAAAAAAATAAAAACCCCAGAAATGAATTCTCATCATCCGTAAACGTGGCCACTTTTGCGCAAACCAATCAATAAACGCCGATTGTGATTTTTTTTTTTTATCACAAATATGAGGAAGAATATAAATCGGCCAAAACCGATGAAAAAAAATGTTTTTTTATATTTTTTTTTGGATTTGTATTTTAGCAAAAAGTAAGAAATTTGTTTTTTTTTTTTGCAAAATTGGCGCTCTTCTTTTGTTTATAGCGGCGATCAGAAATGACGCAGCGATGATCAAATACCACCAAAAGAAAGATCTATTTGTGGGAAAAAAAGGACGCAAATTTTGTTTGGGTACAACGTCGCACGACCACGCAATTGTCAGTTAAAGCGACACAGTGCCGAATCGCAAAAGGTGCTCTGGTCCTAAAGTGTGAAATCCTTCCGGGGCTGAAGTGGTTAATCACCTCTGGGGTTTTTTATTTTTTGCTAAAAAAATGAAAAAGACAAATTCTGAAAGAAAAAGCTTTTCTTAGTTTCTGTCAGAAAATTTTGTAAATAAGTAATTTTTCTCCTTCACTGATGTGCGCTGATGAGGCGGCACTGATGGACACTGATAGCCTGCACTGATGGGCACTGATAGTCTGCACTGATGGCCACTGATGAGGAGGCACTAATATGCCGTACTGATGGGCACTGATAAGTGGCACTGATACGCGGCACCTATGAGCACTGAAAGGCAGCACTGATGGGCACTGATAGGTGGCATAGATGGGCACTGATATGCAGCACAGATAGGCGGCACTGATGGGCAGCACTGATGAGCAGGCACTGATGGACACTGAATGGCAGCACTGACTGCCATCCCTGATGGGCAATGATTGGTGTCACTGATGAGCGCTGATTGGTGGCACTGATGGTCACAAACTGGCATCACTTCTGGGCCCTGTTGGGGCTGCACTGATAATCAGGGCATTGATGATCAGTGCCCTGATTATCTGTGCGGTCTCCCCTGTCAGTGTGAGACAAGGAGAGCGGATAAATGGCACTTCCGCATTTACATGCGATTAGCTGTGATTGGA
Organism: Glandirana rugosa; assembly: GCA_018402905.1. Taxonomy (NCBI): domain Eukaryota; kingdom Metazoa; phylum Chordata; class Amphibia; order Anura; family Ranidae; genus Glandirana; species Glandirana rugosa. Next base: position 461,763 of record BLSH010339047.1, on the reverse strand, counting down.
TGCAGCCGATCACATGGGTGCAGAGCTGCGTCATAGGCTCTTTATCAAGATCGGGGTTGCGTCGTGTCCTAGGGACACAGCGTGCCCATGATCACTGTGTTGTGCACCCCCGCAGGCACGTGAGAGCGGTGACACTGGGGCAACGTGATATGACATTGTCCCAGAATGAGAGGAGATCCCATCTGCCGTATAGTAAAATGAGGAGGTTAAAGGCTATTTTTTTTAGCGATAGTATTAATAAAACATTTGCTTTTATTGTATCATATTTGCTGCTGGCCATCTACAGGTATGCGATTATAGATCGCCTTATTAATTGATACTTTTTTAGAACAGAGGAGGCTGGAAGGCTGTCAGAGTGCAGTGACAGTCTTTCCGGTGCTTGTTAATGTTTACATCATGGCGGCTGATGCTCTTCCAGTCTTTGGAGCACATATCGGCGATTGGAACGCACGCCAACTAATCAAGTGGTCCTTCCGGGTAATATAAATACAGTGCAATGCTGGTCCTAAGCCATGCCACTGACGACATCCTCCAGCGACGAAAGGTGTAAGGTGGAGCTATGGCGCGTGACGTCATCGCACGGACCGCGGCCATCTTGCTGGTTGGCTTCACTAGGGATATGTATATGCCTTTTCTTGATTTGTTAAATGTAAGTGCAACACCTTATTAAAATAATTTGGTTTTTAAAAACATACTACACTATGAGGAGGCTTTATATTCTTTCCTAACACTCATGGTGACCCTGAGTGGTATACAAGTGTTGCTGGATGATGCCTTTGGACATTATGTGCTTAATTCTTGCTTTCAGTTGTTATGCTGCGCTATTTAGCTGCTGTTAACCACCTCAATACTGAGCACATTCACCTCCCTCCTGCCCAGACCAATTTTCAGCTCTCAGTGCTGTCACACTTGAAATGACTATTGCGCAGTCATGCAATGCTGTACCCAAATGTTTTTTTATCATTTTCTTCCCACATATAGAGCTTTCTTTTGGTGGTATTTAATCACCTCTGGGTTTTTTATTTTTTGCTAAAACAAAAAACAAAAAGACCAAAAATTTTGAGAAAAAAACGTTTTTTCTTAGTTTCTGTCAGAAAATGTTCTAAATGAGTCATTTTTATCCTCCGGTGATTTGCGATGATGAGGCTGCACGGATGGGCACTGATGAGGCAGCACTGAAGGGCACTGATGGGGTGACACTGACGAGGAGTCACTAATATGCAGCACTGATGGGCACTGATAGGTTGCACTGATATGTAGCACTAATTAGCACTGATAAGTGGCACTGAAGGACACTGATAGGCGGCACTTATGGGCATTGATAGGTGGCATGGATAGGTGTCACTGGGCGGCACTGATGGGCACTGAAAGGCAGCACTGATTGGCATCACTGATGGGTACAGATTGGCCTCACTGATGGGCACAGACTGGTGTCACTGATGGGTACAAGTTGGCATCACAGATGGGTGCAGAGTGGCATCCCTGATGGGCACTGTTGGGGTAGCACTATAGTCAGGGCACTGATGATCAGTGCCCTGATTACCTGTACAGGTCTCCCCTGTGAGGAGATGCCACTGATCGGCTCTCCTCCTCTCACACTGTGTCAGTGTGAGGTAAGGAGAGCCGATAAACCGAATCTCCTTGCTTACATGTAATCAGCTGATTGGACACAGCTGATCACATGGGTAAAGTCACCGCCATGGCTCTTTACCAAGATCGGGGTCTCTCTGTGTCCCAGGGATCGATGAGCATCCCCTCGGCGACGTCATATGAGAGACTTTTTACTGACATATACATTGTTTGTATATTTTAAACAGATAGCGCTGCATTTTTAATAATGATTTTAGACATTTTATTGACTGGGAAAATGAGAGTAGCTGTATTATGATGAGTATTTTTGTTTCTTGTTGGGCTAAAAATATAGCGATGCATAAAGTTTGGATTTCCCAACTGATAAAACTGGTTGGTGTTTGTATCTGCTAATGCCTGGCAAACAGAAGACGATTTGTAATATGTTCAAATAAGTTTCCCCCAGTCTGGGGGAGGGGGGGGGCTGACCTAGGGCCTGGAGTGCTCAGGTTAAGCCAGGAGGAGTGAGATCTTGGTGGTAGGCACAAGGCAGAGTGAAAAGGACAGCAGGAGAGAGCATCAGAGGGAGATCTTCAGTGAGGAACTACAAGTGATAGGAGTCGGTGAGCGACACACTCTGGGATACCGGAGAAGGCATGCCGGAGCAGATTGGGGTGAGAGACAGTATGGGAAGGATGCAGAAGCCAGTGTGGGATTTTGGTGTTGCTGTGGCAGTGGAGGAGGCCGTTGCAGCTGGAAGAGCTGGCAGGGCCTGGAAGAGGATGGGCTGGGAGTTGTAGTCCATCGTGGTTAGCTAGCACCAACAAACTAACTTTCTACACAAGGGGAACATCAATCCCATGCCTGCAAAGGGCAATCTGGAGGCCTGGTAAAATATACACCAGGTCCCACATGTGCTAGCTAGGCCAAACAAGACTGTTTGGAGGCCTGGTAAATTTCCTCCCAGGTCTCATCGGTGCGAGCAGGGCCGTCTTATATTAATTGGACCCTGGGCAAACATTTTCTTGCCCCCCCCCCCATGCAATTTTGCTCTCCCCCTGCTCTGAGACATACAATAAATAGCAGTTAGACTTAACGTCAGTTTACTTAATCAGATCAGACAGCAATTGCAATTGGTTGCCAGAGGTTAGAGTGTATCATTACCGCTCACTAACTGGCTGCTAGAGGTTGCAGCACATGACTTCTGCTTGTTGATTGGTTGCTAGAGATTACTGTGCATCAATACTGCTCACTGATTGGTTGTTAGAGGTTACTGGACATCCTTACCACTCACTAATTGGTTGCTAGAGGTTACTGCACATTATTACTGCTCACTGATTGATTGCTAGAGGTTATTGCATATCCTTACCGCTCAACAATTGGTTGCAAGAGCTTAGTGCACATCATCACTGCTCACTTATTGGTTGCTTTAGGTTACAGCACATCATCTCCTCACTGCCTGCACGCCATGGACTAGGGAGGTGAGCGGACCCATCAGCAGACAGAAAAATCCTAGGGATTCGTGGAAATGCTGGGGGAGGGGAGGGGTGTGATCAGTGTCAATGCTGCAATGCTGGGGGTTGATGGGATCAGTGGCAGTGGTGGGGGATGGGATTAGTTATGAGGTAGTACACTGTAACAAATTCTGAATCATGTAGAGCAAGGCTGGAAATCTTTGGCAAGTACAGTATCTCACAAAAGTGAGTACACCCCTCACATTTTTGTAAATATTTTATTATATCTTTTCATGTGATAACACTGAAGAAATGACACTTTGCTACAATGTAAAGTAGTGAGTGTACAGCTTGTATAACAGTGTAAATTTGCTGTCCCCTCATATGCTGGCAGCACTCATACATCTATTATTTAAAGATAACCTCTGCATATGACGCTGAGCACGTGCACTCAACTTCTTTGGTCGACTATGGTAAGGCCTGTTCTGAGTGGAACCTGTCCTGTTAAACCGCTGTATGGTCTTGGCCACCCTGCTGCAGCTCAGTTTCAGGATCTTGGCAATCTTCTTATTAGAGTTGAGCGAACCTCTGGAAGTTCGGGTTCTGCTGGTCCATCCGAACTTCGGGACAAAGTCCAGGTCCGGGTCCGGACGGAACCCGAACGATCGCACAGACAACGAACCCCATAGAAATCAATGGGGACCCAAACTTTTAGGCACAAAAATGGCTGTAACAAAGTCCTGGCAAGTCCTAGAGGTCTGCAAAAGGAAGGAAAATGGGGGTAAGGGTAGGGCAAGTGCGGGATGGGAATGGGGGTAAAAGGAAGGAAAACGTCTGGAGATCCTGAACGGTCCTGAAACAATGTCGGTAAAAACACGGATTTTCAAACCCAGGGGTAACTAAAGATACCCCAAGCAACAGACACGCTAGCAAGCCCAAGGCAGGCCTGGGCCTGGACCTGAAACAGGGCTTCAAGCCTACCTGGTCGTCTTGGGCTTGAAGGTCTCCAAGCGAGTTGAGATTATTCTTCTAACGGTTCTAGGACTTTGACTCGACGTCGTCCCACCGGTTCTGGTATGTCGCCAAATTGTCCTGTCCAAGGTGAGTCTTGTCCGGAATGGTATCAGCTGGTTTCTTCAACTCACGTGCACGAGTCGCAGTATACGTCTCCAATAGAAA
>BLSH010339047.1:437998-452947 GCA_018402905.1 Glandirana rugosa | reverse complement strand
GTTTTAAGCAGAGTTTGATCTGCAACTCAAAGCAGCGGTATGTGAAATCTCTAATTTCTGCTATCTGTCCTCAGAGCAACAGCACAGACAGCAGTAGTAAAGTAATCTATCTCAGGATGCAGGATCAGGTCTTAAAATGTCTCAAATCTCTCCCTCAAGCTTTCAGCTTCCTTTCCCTACACTAACCCAAGGAGCATGTGACTGCAGCACTGTGACTCCAGCTTATAAAGAGGCTGGGTCACATGATGCACTGGCCAATCACAGCCATGCCATTAGTAGGCATGGCTGTGATGGCTTCTAAGGGCAAACCAGTGAAACGCTTGTTGATTGGCTGCCCTGCAGCTTCTCAACACGTGGAGTAAAATAGCAGAACCCCGGACCGAACCCGAACGATTTTTGAAATGTCCGGGTCCGGGTCCGTGCCACGGACACCCGAAAGATCGGTACGGACCCGAACGTTACAGTCCGGGTTCGCTCAACACTACTTCTTATAGCCTAGGCCATCTTTATGTAGAGCAACAATTCTTTTTTTTCAGATCCTCAGAGAGTTCTTTGCCATGAGGTGCCATGTTGAAATTCCAGTGACCAGTATGAGAGAGTGAGAGTGATAACACCAAATTTTACAGACCTGCTCATCATTCACACCCGAGACCTTGTAACACTAATGAGTCATATGGCACTGGGGAGGGAGAATGGCTAATTGGGCCCAATTCAGACATTTTCACTTAATGGTGTACTCACTTTTGTTGCCAGCGGTTTAGACATTAATGGCTGAGTGTTGAGTTATTTTGAGGGGACAGCAAATTTACACTGTTATACAAGCTGTACACTCACTACTTTACATTGTAGCAAAGTGTCATTTCTTCAGTGTTGTCACATGAAAAGATAGAATAAAATATTTACAAAAATATGAGGGGTGTACTCACTTTTGTGAGATACTGTATGTAGTGTGGGATTCTACACTGACCAGCAATGTAATGGGGAATTTACAACTACCACCAATGTGAGGGGGGATTTACACTGACCACCAATGTGGGGGGGGGAATTTGCACTGACCACCATGTAATGGGGGTTTTTAAACCAGCCACCAATATAAAGATGGATTTCTACACCGACACCAATGTAATAGGAGCATTTACACCAACCACTAGTGTAAGGGGTAATATACAATGACCTCCATGTAAGGGGGAGTTTACACTGACAACCATTGTTGAGGAGATTTGTACTGACTACCAATGTAAGGTGACACTTCTACGCCGACCACCAATGTTAGGGGAAATTACATTGTAAGGGGGGATTTACACTCACCACTAATGTAAGGGGGATTCTACATGGACCACCAATGTAAGAGAGGATTCGAAACTGACCGCAAATGCAAGTTTGGATTTTTTTACCGATTACCTATAAAGAGGAGTTTCTACACTGGCCACCAATGTAATGGGGATTTATACTGGCCACCAATGTAATCGGGATTTATACTGGCCACCAATGTAATGGGGATTTACACTGACCACTAATGTAATAGGAGCATTCACAGTAACCGCCAATGTAAGGAGGGATTTGAACTGACCACTAATGTAAGGGGGACATTCACACTGGCCACTAGTGTGAATGAAAGAATTGTACACCAAGCCCCAATGTAATGAGAAGATTTACACTAACCACTAATGTAACTGAGACATTTAGCCTGTGTTCACATTTGTGTGTGTCGGGAACGCAGGTAAAAATCACTTTCCTGACACCACAGAAATGTGCTGCCCTTTAGCAGATACACAGCAGTGCCATTAATTGTTAATGATACCCTCAAGCATCTGCTGAGATGTGCGTATTCACATGCACCAAAATTCACAGTGCTATGGCACCATGTTGTTTTGGAAAAGGGTTTTACCTCCAATTTGCTTACCTTTGCAGAACAGACTGATGGTAGGCTTAATGACCACAGTTGCAGGCAGGACTTTCAAACATGCCTCTCCCCAGTGGGCAGCATTCAGCAGAAGTGATGGTGGATATGACCTCAGGGGGGCATGATATACATAAGAATGCTGCCTCTATTTACTTATGAATGCTGTCGATCCGTGGCTATTTAAATATTAATGCCGCTGCTATTTACATATTAATGGAGGTTATTTACATGGGGTCTGCAGGTGAGTCATCTGTACATGACAATAGGGCAGAGCTGGCCAGGATCAGTAACAGAGATTCACACTGAGATATTGGGACACAGCACAGGATTAAAACTTCAAGAAACAGGGGAATTTAAACTGGGAAAGTTGGCAAGTATGAGGCAGCTGCTTTGGGCCCCACAACAATGATGGGGCCCAGGGCAGCTGCCTCTTTTGCCCTGCCTTAAAGACAGCCCTGAGTGCAAGTAAGAACTGTGCAGGAGGGGGTGTGTCCAAGATGGCGAGCTGAGCGGTCATATCTAGCCTGAGCTCCGCCGGCTATCCTGCTTTTCCTCAGATCCCTTGGTGATACTCACCTGCTATCCGCACCACAGCTGTCTGGATGAGGAGGAGATCGTCCGGCCGCACCCTGGTAGGAAACTCCACTTCCTGGCCATCATAAAGGAGCCGCAGCCCCCAGCCGCGCATGTGGAGACCCGCGCAAGGCGCAGCAAGCACAAGGCCTCACAGACGGGCCTCATGGAGTCATGGCGGCCATAGCCACATGCCAATCCACCCTGATGGCGAAGTTCGTGGAGGTCCAACTTGATGTGGGAATCCTGCAGCAAGACCTGGACAAGGTCCGCTCCAGAATCTCGGAATCCGAGCAGCGGTCACACGGCCTCCATGAGTGTATGACATCCCTCCACACCCACCAGACCAAAGTGAAGGCCCTGGAGTATAGAGTGGAGGACGCCGAGAACAGGAACAGGAGGAACAATCTCCGCACCGTGGGCTTGGTGGAGGGGGCTGAGGGGACCCACCCGGCCACATTTGTGGAAGACATGCTGCGAGCCCTTCTTCCAGAAGCACACTTTTCTCCCCACTATGCGGTGGAAAGGGCTCACCGAGCCCCCCCCAAGCCGATGCCCCCCGGATCTCCCCCACGTACTCTTATACTCAGAATGCTTAATTTCCGGGGCGGCGACAAAATACTACAGGCCTCCAGGACTGTAGGGGACCTGCGCTATCAAAATAGCAAGCTGATGATCTTCCCTGACTACACCATTGAGATGCAGAAGCTAAGGAAATCCTTTGATCACGTCAAGGCTGCACTGTGTGCCCGGAATATCCGATACAGCGTCCTTTTCCCGGCTTAGGGTCCAGGATGGGGAATCTACCATTCTTCAACACTCCCAGAGAGGTTTCCGATTGGTTAGGCACCCTTCCACCTGCCCGCTGACTACAGGTGTTAGGAAAGGAACGATTCCTGACCAAATCCTGGCATTTCCGCGGTGGTGCGCGCTTCCGTGCGCGTTCGCACGCTCCCGTGCGCGCCCGCGTGCGCGCACGCGCCGGAAAAGGCGCCAAATTTGCCTATTTAAACTGGGAGATTTCTGAGAGCAAGTGCTGCTCGCTCTACAGCGTTCCCGACCTGTACGCCTCAGCTCCGGATACCTGTTCCCGTGTTTGTTCTGCCTCCTGTTGACCCGGCTTGTCCTGACCTGCTGTTTGCTACCTGCACCGACCCCGGCTACCCACGACCATCCGATTGTCTGCTCCTTTGTACCTCTGCTGCCCGCCCGTTAACGAACCTTGCTTGGACTCTGACTACCCGTTTGCCTGATCCTCTTGTACCTTCCTGCCTGCCTGTTGCCAACCCAGCCTGTACGACCATCCGTCTACTTGCACGCCTTCTGGAGCCTCACTACACCATCGGTGACCCTCCAGCCCTCGTGCCATCCCGCACTCTTGGGCCTCTGTCCCCACTACCAGGGGTCCTTGAATCGGGTGCGCAAGAGCGGTTGTTCCCTGCACAAGACAGACTCCACCGTCAGGTACGTGACAACAGGTCACGTAAGCTATTTGACTGTGTTTGTCTTTTTTACTACAGGCCCTGACCTCTATTATGCGGGGACCTGCACATCCCTTCCATGGGGCATATTTTCCCGGCAACGGTGTGAGCCTCGCCGGGCCTTCCGGCTGGGATAAACAGAACCTCAGTGCTGGATTAAATCCCAATACATTCTGAGATGGAACTCTTGTTGCACCTGTTGTGCATCTACCAACTGTTTTGTTCTACTTTGCAACTCAAGCTTGTGCCCCTGACTTGGTCAGGAGATACTGTCGCCTTTTGATAATGATGCCCAAGTGTTTTAAGATCCCCAACACAACCACCGTGAACTTTAGTGTGCCTTACCTTTTTCTAATGGGATCGATTTATGTTCACTGTTACGGGGTGTGACTTGTCTTTTGTCTTTGCTATGCTTTACAGTGACTTTATTCTTCACCAGTGTAAATTACCCGGCGGATGCTCGTAAAGCGAAGAATTTGACTGCTCTACTGCCTCTCCCCGGCTTTGTCTGGGTGGAGCAGCCCGCTCCTTGCACAGGTTCCCCCCATTTGCAGCCAGCATGCTGATTGGGAATGGGGTTGAAAACCCTCCTTGGTTCCCGGGGGATGGGTTGGATGTTGCCCTGTTAGGGCAGTTGTTTGTTTAAGTTGGTTTTGCAGCAGCTGATTTTTCTCATGGGATACCATGGTAAATGTGATACAATGCTCAGCGATGCCAGATTATATGTATTGCCCCATTCGGGTCCGGCCCCTTGAGCCCGGTGCACCTTCCAGTAACCCTCCGTTAAGCCCGGTGTCTATACTTAACATTCTGTCCTGGAACACCAGGGGTTTGAATTCCCCTGTTAAGAGATCCCGGGTGTTCCAGTTCCTGAGAGCACATCACCCACACATATGCGTGCTTCAGGAGACACACCTGATGGGCAGCAGGACCCTGGCTCTGAAAAAGCCATGGGTAGGGCATCACTATCACTCCACATACTCCAATTTTGCCAGAGGGGTCAGTATTTTGGTACTGAAGACACTCCCCTTTAAGCTCCTGGACTTGGTGCTGGACCCGGATGGACGCTATGTTATTATTCATGCTCAAATTTATGCCATGAATTGCACTATAGTTGGGTTGTACCTCCCGCCTCCTGCCTCCCTGAAGGTTCTAAACCAGGTCACCTCCAAGATTGCAGAATTCGCCTCCGATCTGGTCTCTGACGCTGGGGCGGACATGCTCTTGGCGGCCGGCCCGGCTTGCCCGGCATTGGCGACATTGGGCGGAGACTTACGGGTTTATGGATGTCTGGTGGTGGAAATATCCCCACGCCAGGGGATTCACCTGTCACTTCGCCTCCCATCGCACCTTCTCCCACATAGACCTGGTCTTTGCGGGGAGGCCTGTCCTCCCTAGAGTCACGGACATAAAGATAATGCCAAGAGGCATCTCAGACCACGCTCCGATGTTCCTGAGTCTGGATGTATCTGTCAGCCCTGGGGACAGGGTCTGGAGGCTCTCTAGATTCTGGATCACTGACCCGAAGGTCGATACTAAATTCCACTCAGAGCTACGGAACTTCTGGGTGACCGATCAGGCCTCAGTAGCGGCCCCCACAGTTTGGGAGGCCTTCAAGGTCCATACCAGGGGACAGTACCAGACTATCATTGCCGGGGTCAGGCGGGGAGGGAAACTGGACTTGGTCGTGGCTGAGGGGGCAGTGTCTGCCCAGGAAGCCGAGTTCATCTGCACCCGACGCCCCCAAGATTATAGGCTCCTTCAATCCTTGACAAGGAAAGTGATGCGCAATTGCACTTCTCTCACCCAAAAGAAGCTGTTAGCCCAATCTCAGCGCATATTTGAACTGGGGGAGAGATTGGGCAGACTCCTGGCTTGGTTGGCCAGGGAGCAGTCAGGTGGCCTTAGCATCCCTCAGGAGCCATCCGGGGATTTACTCTGCTCTCCTACAGATCAGTGACTGCTTTGCCACATTTTATCGAACTCTATATATAGCTTGTGAACGGACTATAGGGAGGAGGACTTACAATCATACCTAGATGACATTGACATTCCTGTACTTACCACAACATATCGTAACAAACTGGACAGCCCCATTACAGTGGAGGAAATCCTCAGGGCCCTACAAACTATGCAGGCTGGCAAAACCCCAGGCCCAGACGGTATTCCTGTCGAATTCTATAAGCAGTACTCAGAGGACCTTGCTACTAGATTACACACCCTATTTGATGAGTCGGCTAAATCCGGGACTCTCCCAGATTCCATGAGTGAGGCCATCATAGTAGTGATCCTCAAGCCAGGGAAGGACCCTTCCCTGTGCTTCTCCTATCATCCAATCTCCCTGTGAAACGTAGACGCAAAAATTCTGCCAAAAAATACTGGCCCTCAGACTCAACATGGTAATCACGGCACTGATTCACTGGGATCAGACAGGCTTTATGCCAGGGAGAGACACAGATATCAACATTAGAAGACTTTTCACCCACATTGACAGGGCTGCTTCTGGGGGTGCTGGTGTTGTGGCCTCACTCGGCGCAGAGAAGGCCTTCGACTCCGTTGAGTGGGGCCACCTCTGGTGGGTCTTGGGGAGGCTTGGTTTCGGCCCTCGCTTCGTTGCATGGCTCCAGATGCTATATGCCCACCCAAGGGCTAGGGTGCGCACGAACGGTAGCCTCTCTGAGGCTTTCCCCCTGAGTAGGGGGACTCGCCAAGGGTGCACCCCGTCACTTTTTTTTACTTGCGCTGGAGCCACTGGCAATCAAGCTCAGGGCCAACAATGGGGTAAAGGGTTGGAAAGTGGGAGTATTGGAGGAAAAACTGTCCTTGTATGTGGACGACGCCTTGCTCTATCCGGGCTGCCCTCCAGCTGTTCAAGCAATTTGGGCATTATTCGGGATTAACTGGGACAAATCGGTCCTCTTCCCACTGAGTCCCTTGGTTCCTCGCGTTGACACTCGCACTCCCCTTCAGTGGGTGGAAGACTTCACCTACCTGGGTGTGAGGGTCATCGCGAGTATAGGGGAATTTGCAGATAGTAACTTGCACCCTTTAATGACACAACTCGCGACTAAATGCGCGGCATGTTGTTCGCTCCCTCTGACCCCTGTGGACAGAGTCAATCTGCTTAAGATGGTGTTCCTCCCCAAGTACTTATATTTTTTCCGCAACATGCCACTCCACATCCCTAAAGCGTTTTTTAAACGTCTTGAGGGTCAGATGCTCTCCTTTGTCTGGGCAGGCAGACCCCCTAGGGTCACAAAGAAGGTGCTGTATCTCCCCCTCTCGGAGGGTGGTCTGGCCCTTCCAAACTTCCAATTATACTACTGGGCCGCTGTGCTTGTTACAGTGCGCTGGTGGTTCTCCCAGCCCAGGCAGAAACCGGCGGTGACCTTGGAGGCGGCCCTTTTGGGGTCTTATGCGGCCCTCAGCAGGCTGGTTTTCCGGGGCCTCAAGGCTGCACCCTGTCTGACGACGTCCATTAAAACCACAGTTAGAGCTTGGAACGAGGCCCAGGCCATCTACAAAGAACCCAACCAGGTGTCCCCACACACGCCACTCTGGGGTAACCCCACGCTACCTCACTTCCACAGTATTCCTGACCTGGCCTTATGGGCAAGAAAAGGTATAACTACGCTAAAGCAGGTGATACTAGATGGCAAGCTCGTGTCCTTCGAAGCAATGAAGCAACAATTTTCCTTTCCAAGATTGTACAAATTTTGTTACTGGCAGCTGAGACATGCCTTTCCGGCCAAATTCCCAGATTCTTTAGTCCTGGAGTCGGACCCTATTGAGCATCTACTCATCTCCAGCACGAAGGGGAAACCTCTGTCCTCCCTTTACCTATATCTTTGCTGGTTTCGTTTCACGGGTAAACCAATCTGGAGGCACAGTGATCATGCATCCACCATAGTGACAACCTTCACCAAAAATTAGATGGGGTCTTACCAGAAAACCAGCGACCTTCCTTATTTAGTGAGGTCATATTGCGTTTATTGTGATCTCAGATCTACTGGAAGAGGGACTCGATGTGTCTCTCAGATAGCCTTGGTGCCTCACTCTCGTGGCCAAAGATAATCCCGTGGACCATCCCGACTTAGAACACACGTTTTGGCTGGCGCTTAGAATTGAGGTCCTCACTGCTGTCTTTCAAATACAGAATAAACACCATCAGGGGCCTGAACCCTCACACCATAACCGAACACCGCGCCAACCACAACCGCTGACCAGTTGGGCTTGCGCAGTATGCACAGGGAAAGAGAATGTACTGGTGCAGCGGTCAGTGGTTGTGGTTGGCGTGGTGTTCATCACTCCTCCGTCCCAGTCTCAAGTCGTTTGCAGACTCTAACAGGTTTTCTTTTAAGATTACCCTGTATTTGGCTTCATCCATCTTCCCATCAACTCTGCCCAGCTTCCCTGTCTCTGCTAATGAAAAGCATCCCCACAACATGATGCTGCCACCACCATGTTTCACGGTGGGGATGGTGTGTTCAGGGTGATGTGCAGCGTTAGTTCTCCGCCACACATAGCATTTTGCTTTTAGGCCAAAAAGTTCAACTTTGGTCTCATCTGACACCCTCTTTCACATGTTTGCCGTGTCCCCCACATGGCTTCTCGCAAACTGTAAATGGGACTTCTTATGGCTTTCTTTCAACAATGGCTTTCTTCTTGCCACTCTTCCATAAAGGTCAGATTTGTGGTGTGCATGACCAATAGTTGTCCTGTGGACAGATTCTCCCACCTGAGCTGTGGATCTCTGCAGCTCTTCCAGAGTTACAATGAGCCTCTTGGCTGCTTCTCTGATTAATGCTCTCCTTACCCAGCCTGTCAGTTTAGGTAGATGGCCATATCTTGGTAGGTTTGCTGTTGTGCCCTTCTCTTTCCATTTTTGGATGATGGATCGAACAGTGCTCCTGTCTGGGATCCAGATTGGCACATTGGCACTAGTTCACACAGAGAATTCCCATGACGGCCTGGAGGCGCACACAAGTGCGCCGCGCACGCACGAGTGCACGCTAATCTGCTTTGGTGCCCAGTGGCCTTTAAAGGGACAGCAGCTTGTCCGTTACCTGTACCTGCTGATACCTGTTACCTGCCACCTGATCTATGCCGGCTTGTTTGACCCTTCTACCTTCTCCAATCCTGACCTGGCTTGCCTTGACCCTGCTTACTCTTGCCTGCCTGATACCTGTTGCCGAACCTAGCTTGCCACTGACCATTCCTTGCCTGCCGATTTTTGCTGCCTTGCCTATCTGTGTTTGACCCGGCTTGTCTCACGTTTCTCCAGTCTGCCCTGCATCCAGCTCCTGTGATCGCTGATCTGCTGCTGCCATTCCAGTCCCCTGCTGTCTTCTGCCAAGTGCTTCAGACTCTGCATCCAGCATCCAGTCCACTGCTGCTTTGTAAGAGGCACTCCTACCTCGCTGTGCTCACGAGACCACTATCACCACTCCAGTGGGCTCTGAGCCGGGGCTGTATGAGGGGTCTCATTCTACAAGAGACAGGCTCCATGAGATGTTCATAACTTGGGATATTTTTTTATAACCTAACCCTGCTTTAAACGTCTCCACCACTTTATCCCTGACCTGTCTGGTGTGTTCCTTGGCCTTCATGATGCAGTTTGTTCATTAAGGTCATCTAACAAACCTCTGAGGGCTTCACAGAATAGCTGTATTAATATTGAGATTAAATTACACACAGGTGGACTCTATTTACTAATTTGGTGACTTTTGAAGGCAATTGGCTAGATTTTAGTTAGGGGTATCAGAGTAAAGGGGGCTGAATACAAATGCACGCCACACTTTTCACATATTTATTTGTAAATAAATTTGAAAAACATTTATCATTTTCCTTCCACTTCACAATTATGTGCCACTTTGTGATGGTCTATCACTTAAAATCCCAATAAAATACATTTACGATTTTGGTTGTAACATGACAAAATGTGGAAAATTTCAATGGGTATGATTACTCTTTCAAGGAACTGTACATAGTTAGGTTGAAAAAAAGACACAATTTTCACAGCTCTTTCTGTGAAGAAACCTTTCCATATTTGGAGATTAAATCTCTTTTCCTCCAGATGTAAAGAGTGTCCCCTTGTCCTCTGTGATGACCTTAAAGTGAATAACTCAACACCAAGTTCACTATATAGACCACTTAAGTATTTGTACATGTTGATCATATCCCCCTTTAAACTCCTCTCCTCAAGAGAGAATACATTTGGTTCCTCTAATCTTTCCTCATAGCTGAGCTCCTCCATGCCTCTTATCAGTTCCCCAATATCCTTTTTTTGTGAACTGGTGCCAAATACTGAACTGCATATTTCAGATGAGGTCTTACTAATGATTTGTACAGGGGCAAAATGATGTCTCTATCTCTGGAGTCCATATCTTTCTTAATACAAGAAAGGACTTTGCTTGCTTTGGAAACCGCCGCTCGCCATTGCATGCTATTATTAAGCTTTTAATCTACCAAAACCCTCAGATCATTCTCAACTATGGATTCCCCCAGTTGTACTCCCCCTAGTATGTATGCTGCATGCATATTCTTAGCCCCCCAAGTGCATAAATTTACATTTATCAACATTAAACCTCATCTGCCACATAGTCGCCCAATTAAACAGTGCATGCTTGTAAGTTGGAGACATCCTGTAAGGACGTTATTCCACTGCATAGCTTGGTGCCATCCACAAAGACTGAAATGGTACTTTTAATCCCAGACCCTATATCATTTATAAATATATTAAAAAGTAAGGGTTTTCTATCCATTTACAAACTGATCTTTCCGAGCCTGTAGACTTTACCTTACACATTAGCCGTGTGTGGGGAAGTGTCAAACACTTTTGCAAAATCCAATTATACCACATCAACAGCCATCCCTCTATCCAAGGTTTTACTTATCTCCTCATAAAAAGAAATCAGATTTGTCTGACAACTTCTGTCTTTCATGAATCCATTGTCTGTTGCTTAAAATATTTTTTTCCATCAAGAACTCATGTATGTAGTCTTGGTAAAGACTTTGATCCCTTTTTAAATATAAGCACCACATTGGCCCTACGCCAATCCAGTGGTAATAATCCAGTCATTAACGAGCATCTAAAAATTAGAAACAATGGCTTTGAAATGACAGAGCTCAATTCTTTTAGGATCCGTGGGTGGATGCCATCTGGTCCAGGTGTTTTATCCACCTTTTATTTTGTCTAAGTATTTCTGGATCATATAATTTTAAGCCATTGTGGATCATTTGGGGCTTTGTCACTACCACATCCATTATGGACCTGAGCTCCCCCATGCTCCTTTGTATACACAGAGCTGAAGAAAGTATTTAATAAATTTGCCTTCTCTTTGTCCCCAGTCACCCACTTCAGATTATTTTGTAAAGGGTCTACATGCTCACACCCGACCTTTTTACTATTAATATATTTGATGATTTTTTGGGGGTTTGTCCTTCCATCTTTTGCAATCTGTCATTTGTTTTGAATTTTTGCATCCTCGATTTTCTGTTTACATATTCTTTAGGTGTTTAAAAGCATCTATGCGCAAGTATTTTACTGATCATTACGCAGGAACTTTTCTCCCAGAAAACACCTGTGTAATAACAGCAGTAAAAAATTGTAATCCGTGTGAATGAAGCTGTGTGAATGAAGTTTTGTGCCACTGACCAATGTGAACAAAGTTGAGAGCTTTACTAATATCACATTCTAAAAAAAGCAAAACGGTGGTAGACATCTATTTCTAAAGTGCCATTTATAAACATAACTCCAGAAGTAGCATTGCATCCATTAATGGCTATGAACTCAGCTGTCCTCAGACAGGTCAGTTCACAGCCACTGTGTACAGAGCCAATCCAAGTGGTGTGGTGTTTACATCTGTAAGCCCTCCCCTTCCTCTTTCCATATGAATGGAGGCATCAGAATCTGTAGTGGATAGCAATCCTTTAACCTCCTCCTCCTTCCCTGTATAGCTCAGCTTCTTGATGTCCCTATGTGACCTGTATAATAACCCCTTTCACCTCCCTTATCCTGCACATCTGAACAAAAACCTCTTCATCTTCAGTCTCAAAGTGTAAGTGACCTATATATTAACCCTTTCACCTCCTCCTCCCTCTGTGTAGGATCTGTATATTTAATGTATCTAGTGCACCATTACCATGCGCTAGGTCTTAACTCTGCCAATACCAGTATGTTTCTTAATTTCCAAAAAAATGGTGGCAAAAAAATTATATCACATTGGAGTGTCTATTTTGCAAAAAGGGGCCATCTGGGGGGCTTTCCATTTTTATTCTATCTATTTATTTATTGAAAGAGGTAGTAAACTCTCTTTTTTTTAAAAAAAAGGTTGCCTGCAGGTTAATGTCATAATGTGCTAGTATGCACCACATTCTAGCACATTACAACAGACTTACCTATAAAGACAGGGCTTCCATCTTCACCTGGTCTTCCTTCTGTGTTCGCATGCTTCAGCTGTTTTAATGGCCAGGCGGCAAAGGTGTCATTCCTGTGCATGTTCACAGGAGTCACAGTCGCAGAACAGTGATCTGAATGGAAAGCACACTTAAGCGTACTGTCCATACAGAGCACAGTGCACATGCACCGGTGACATCACCTGCTGCTACAGACCTGAATACCATCTAAACAGTGCACATATAGAGATATTCACTGTACCTGCAGGCAGTGGTTTACACAGAGCGGGGATCTCCCGTTTACCCGGCGTGGCTGAGTGTCATACGAAGTCCTGCCTCCTGGACTGGCTCCTATGATGGACGTCACACTGGTCCACTGCCTGTGTGACGTCCATCATAGGAGCCAGTCCAGGAGGCGGGACTTAGTATACCAAAGGCCGCGCGGCGCTGGGTAAGTTGTATTTATGTTTTTTTCTATCTATACAAAAATGGTTTGCCTTTTGTTTCTATTTCAAACTGAATGGGTTGTTTTTCAAGATGATCGTTTACAATCACTTTAAGAACCGCCAAAAGCAAGGTTGGTTTGTTTGAAAAAATTAATATAAAAAAAACTATTATACAAAAACTGATTTGTGTACAGTGTTGCATGATGGAGTATTTGTCACTAAAAATGTTACAGTGCTATAAACTGAAAAAGTATCTGATATTGAAGAATGTCACCAATACTCTGCAGGTCAACGGAGTTAGCATTTGGGAGGTAAATGCATGTAAAAATATGGAATCTTGCAATAACTGATATTTGTCTTTATTATCATTAATGGTTTATCTCAGTTACATTTACTAAGTTTTACAGACAATTCAAAGTATTTGCACCAACAGTTCATAAAAAAATGCAGAAAATTAATCATTTGGGAATTGGCGCTATATAATGCCTGTACAATAATAATAATTATAAGGTGCAAAAAGTGTAGGCTATTGCGCTATTGGTAAATCAAAAGCCGCAAACACAGCATTCGACCAAATGCAACCAAGGAAATAAACAAAAAGTGTTGCGCTAAAAAAAGGAAGTGATTCATATGACAAGGTCACTCAATTATTTAAAGTGACAGTGCATATATAGAACCTGTAGTGATCACATACATATACTCAAAAATAAAGTGACAATACATAAGTTGACTCTACATTAAGTCCAAATAACCTGCGATGGTGAATGACTTAAAGTGAACAGGTTATCAAATAAGTTGACTCTAAGATGGTCAATGATTCAAGTGAAAAATTCCAAATAAACCTGTGATGGTTAAAGACTTAAAGTGAGCAGTGCATAAAAAGTCCAAACAAATGTCCCAAATAAACAATAAAGTTGAGCACAAAGACAGGTGGAATGTGCATAGATTGAATCCGTGTCGAGTTATCATCCAAAGATCGATGTAGAAGGTTAATGATGACAATAAAGACCAACAATTCTTCTCTAAGATAAAAAAGGTGGACTCTTACCAGATGGGTTGGGTACACTTGACCGTACGGCCAGTGGACCTTACAGGCTTGTAGTGGAAAACTCCACAAACAGTGGTGGCAGGATCTTCATTGGTGGTGCTGGTGAACTTCTCCTCTTGGGTGGTCTCTTCAGTAGCACCGGAGTCAAAGCTACCCTCGACATCAGACCTCACCGGGAACCATGTGAAGAAAAGAAACTGCTCCACATTGTGTAATAAAACATACCAGTTTATTCCACCGATACAGGAACAGACAAAATAAAAGCTGGCAAATAAAATACATAAAAGAAAGATAAGGTAGACAAAAATTTTTAGCAATTCCTGGTCACAACTGGTGCTCGTCCTTTTTCTGTACCCAACTCTATGTCTGTGTGGCATACACACATATCCCAACTGTAGCTGAGCCAGGACTGTGCACTCTCATCATACTGGCATATGTAAAAAAAAAGCCTTTCTCCTGTGGACTTCAATGGGAGGATGGCATTTTATTATATGAGTGTTAGCATGTGAATACTTTTTATGAGTGATCAATAGTACCACAATTCTCCTATTATTTTTGTGGATATAGCAAATAAAAGTCATATGAACAAAATTTATGGGGAAGGTCTGGCAGGAAGGGAAAGTAACCCAAGGTGGTACATTCATTTATACACTGTGTGCAGAATTATTAGGCAAATGAGTATTTTGACCACATCATCCTCTTTATGCATGTTGTCTTACTCCAAGCTGTATAGGCTCGAAAGCCTACTACATCCGAAAGCTCGGATATGTCGAACCTCATTCTGTTGTACGTATTTCTCCTACTACACCAGTTTTATGAGTAAACGGATTATTAAGACGTGTGTCACATATTTACTTACATGGTGGAACCCAATGAAAGGGAAGGACGGTCTGGAAGGGGTATTTAAAACAAGTATACTGAAAATAAACGATATAGGTGTTTTTATTATCCTCTTAACACCATGATAACTAGTGAGTATTTTTCATAAGTGTACGATTGTGAGTATATTATTTTACGGTAGGAGGGTAACTTCAGGTGTCCTCTTTCCGAAAAAAAAATGTATACGGTCATACTACTCTCACGTGTCAGGACCGAGTCGAT
>BLSH010339047.1:424279-437546 GCA_018402905.1 Glandirana rugosa | reverse complement strand
ATCTTACTCCACAGCGTGGCTGGCAAGAAAGGGTCTAAAAGAAGAAAAACTAATGACTTGGCCTCCTTGTTCACCTGATCTGAACCCCATAGAGAACCTGTGGTCCATCATGAAATGTGAGATTTACAAGGAGGGAAAACAGTACACCTCTCTGAACAGTGTCTGGGAGGCTGTGGTTGCTGCTGCACGCAATGTTGATGGTGAACAGATCAAAACACTGACAGAATCCATGGATGGCAGGCTTTTGAGTGTCCTTGCAAAGAAAGGTGGCTATATTGGTCACTGATTTGTTTTTGTTTTGTTTTTGAATGTCAGAAATGTATATTTGTGAATTTTGAGATGTTATATTGGTTTCACTGCTGAAAATAAATAATTGAAATGGGTATATATTTGTTTTTTGTTAAGTTGCCTAATAATTATGCACAGTAATAGTCACCTGCACACACAGATATCCTCCTAAAATAGCTACAACTAAAAACAAACTAAAAACTACTTCCAAAAATATTCAGCTTTGATATTAATGAGTTTTTGGAATCATTGAGAACATGGTTGTTGTTCAATAATAAAATTATTCCTCAAAAATACAACTTGCCTAATAATTCTGCACTCCCTGTATTGCAAAAATCGACAAGATAGTTATTGGTTTATAGAGTTTGGGTAGGAGATGTTATACTTGACAAGACTAGTAAAATGAATACATAATGCAATCTATCCAAAGATATAAAGGCCTACAGAATCCCTAACTGCTACCAGCCAATTAACCCTGTAACAAAACTGTTAACCTAAACCGGACCCTTGCCACAAGCCTAGTCTCTAAACCTAACAGCAAACCTTAAAGGAGTTGTAAAGGCAGAAGTTTTTTTAGGGTTTTGTTTATCTTAATGCAGTGGTTCTCAACTCCTGTCCTCAGGACCCACTAACAGGCCAGATTTTAAGTATTACCTTAGGGAGATGCAAACTAGAATACTGCAATCACTGAGCAGCAAATGAGATCACCTGTGATGTACTTCAGTTATCTTGCAAACCTGGCCTGTTAGTGGGTCTTGAGGACCGGAGTTGAGAACCACTGTCTTAATGCATTCTATACACTAAGATAAAAATCCTTCTGTGTGTTTTTATCTTAATGCATTCTATACATTAAGATAAAAAAATCTTCTGTGTGTAGCACCCTCTAATCACTTACCTGAGCCCCTTCTCTCTGCAGCGATGTCCATGAGTGTTTTAGCTGTCACAGACACTCCTCCAGATTGCCTGAGACACAGCAGTGGCACCATTGGCTCCCATGGCTGTCAATCAAAATCAGTTAGCTAATCAGGGGAGAAAGGGAGAATGGATACACAGAGCTCTGACTTGGCTTGGGTGCCTCCTGTAGCAAGCTGCTGGCCTAGGGAGCACTCACCAGAGGGAGGGGCAAGGAGAGCAGAAGAGGGACCCGAGAAGAGGAGGATCCAGGCTGCTCTGTGCAAATCCAACTGCACAAGGAGGTGAGTATAACATGTTTGTTATTTAAAAAAAAAAAAAAACGAGCCTTTACAATCACTTACTTCTAACTCCTAACATCAAACTTTAAGATGAACTCAACCTTAGCAGCATAGGCTTTCTATGATTCATCACCCAGCACTGAATAAAGGCTAAAACTGTCAGAGTGATTTCCTCCCAAGAGAGGTATAGTCCTGGCCTGGCAGAGTGGGAGCTCGTTCTTAGGCAAGTAAAGACTGAACACCAATCCTGGGGGTGGGCGGATTGTACTGCCTACTAATGACCACTAATGCTGCGGAGAATCACTTTTACTGCTTGTCACCGATTACCAATGCTGGGTTGGAGGGTTCTTTTACTGCTTGCCATGGCCGTCAGTGCTGGGGGGGTTTTGTTTTAGTGCCTGCTGTGTGTGTAGTTAGCACCAGGCTGCCTAGGTCAGAGGGAAAGGGTTAATGTCTCGCTGCCCTTTTCCCTGCTGTGTGTGCATGGGCTTTCACTGGGGTCCAGCCTCCCTCCAGTGATATATAAATGGGAAGAGGTCTGGATCCTGAGGGGGACTCTGGGAAACACCTAGGGAAATGAATAGGGACCTACGCTGAAGGTTTGCTGAACCTTTAGTCCACTGTGGAACACCAACACGTTGGAAGAAACCCGCAACATGGACTCCTCTACTAGAGCACCGCCAAGTTTGGACTTTCCCTAAGAGACTTCTGTGCAGGTAACCTGGGGAAGCCATACTTAAGCTTAGTTAGGGAAAAGGACATTGCCGCATGTTGTACATGTTCTACCAAACATTCAGTAAAATTGTTCATTCTACTCAAAACCTGTATTGCAGTCACTCAAGGGGTGCATGTGGGGTCCTGGCATATCTTTCTGGAGAACCAGGGTTTGGAGTAATACATTGGAGTCTGTGAAACATCACTACAACAAAGGTTTACTTGCAGTCGAGTTGCTATGAGTATATAGAAGGAAGAACATTAGCCAGTCGTTGATGTTGTACCTGTTCCGGTAGCGAGATGGATCGGCATTCAGCTCCCTCCGTAGCTCTTTGTCTCCGTCATTCTCCGGGAGCGAACTAGCGTAATAGAGACCTAATACTTGGTCACTTGGTACAGAATGAAAAGAGTTAATTGGAGCATGCATGATGCCTCGCTATGTGCTTGGCGGGACCCCATTCTGTTACTGGGCTTGAGGTAACAGAGGTATGCTGACTGGTGGAGTGGACATAGGCTCTGCATGTCCCCCCTAATTCAACACATACACCTGTTCAAGTGTGTGGGACAAGGGACAATATCTTTGGAAGAACTCTGCATATAACACTACACAAGTGGCTCATCTCCTCTGAGTTGAAGGACTCGCTTAATGGTTAACTTTTTACATGACCGTGGCCCCCGCCTGGTCCCAGGCATTGGTGAGCACACCTTCGGGCAAGGTGTTATCCCTGTGCTGGGACAAGTGACCCCATTAATGTAGGAGGTGTCATCCGCCTACTGTAACACGCACCCCCCCCCCTACACCAACAATGAAACAATGACCAACAATGCTGGTTAATAGAATTAGTATCACTGATACTTTTCTTTTCAGTTTACCCCTGTGGGCTGGCTATCAGTGTGGCAAAAATTTAAGGGGACAGGCAACACAACTTCCCTTTCAAGCGATTTTATACATACAAGTAATCAGTATTTAGTCAGCAATGTGTTATTCTTTCTCCAAAGTTTAATTCTGTACAAAAAGTCACTTATACACATCAGTCACAAGGCAGTTTGAGAAGGCAGGACTTACATTCAGTGGGTTGCTCAAAGCATGCTTCCCCAAACTGTGAGGCTTCACATGGGTGTCCCAGTACACAAGGCCAACTCTGCATGTTCAGGACCATCCCTAAACTATCCCTACTTAAGAAGAATCTGACCCTAGGCCTACCTCTCCCTCACAAGTGGGTCGCTGTACCTACCTGGAACTTTGTACACTGCAGACACATCAAAATAACACAGCAGAGACTAAATATAATCCCTCTGTCTCAAAGATGGCCACCCATATCTTTAATTTTTAAATGTGAGTGTATACTATTGAGATCCTAATAAATAGTGTTTTTATGATAAATGATATCACACTATTTTGGGCATTCCCTTCCTTCCCCTTTCACCCGCCATTGGAGCATTATTTGAGGAGTGTGTAGGATACGTCCATCTTCCATCAGATATGTTGTACAAAAGAAAAAAGTTGTTTCCAGCGCTAAAAGACCTTCGGAATAAAGGCAACCGGAGCATCAAGGAATAAAACACCAAATGTGTGCTGCCCCCCTCGGACAGGGTGATCCGAAAGATACTAAAAAACAAAACAGAAAGGGAGGCGCGCGCACCAAGTGCATTACCATAAAAATGTATTAGAATTGTAAAAAAGTTTAAAAATAAATACTCACAAAACCATAATGTGGTATCACAAAGCCATAAAACCAAAGCGAGATGATGCAAATGGGTAGATGAAAGAGCACAAGGTGGGGTAACAACTGACACGTTTTGGGGGCGCACCCCCTTCCTCAGAGCTGTGCACAGCTCTGTGCACAGGTTTTGTGAGTATTCATTTTTAACCACTTCCCGACAGCCGTATGCAGAATGACGGCTGGGAAGTGGTTTAGTTATCCTGACTGGATGTCATATAACGTCCTCAGGATAACAAGCCGCCGCGCCCCCGAAGCACTTTACCATGTGATCAGCCATGACCAATCACGGCTGGTCACAGTGTAACACAGGAAAGCCGTTTATCGGCTTTCCTGTACTCAGGTCTGCAGACCTGAGGAGTGGAGAGCCAATTGGCTGCTCTCCCGACACGGAGGGTTTGTGCTGATGATTTATCAGCACAGCCCCCCCTCGGATCGCCACACTAGACCACCAGGGAGCCTGCCCAGGGACCACCAGCAATGTCCCCACCCAGGACCACTAGGGAGCCAACCAGTGACCACCAGGGAGCCGATCTGGACCACCAGGGAGACCACCCTAGACCACCAGGTAAGGGGCATAGTGCCCAATATGAATGGCACTTAGTGCCACCCTAGACCACCAGGGAATGGGCCCCTTTCTGTACATATGCCCACCAGTGCCCCTATCAGTGTGTACCATTGCCCCTATCAGTGCATACCAGTGCCACATATCAGTGCCCACCAGTGCCACCTACTAGTGCCAACCTATCAGTGCCCATCAGTGCCACCTATTAGTGCCCAGTGCCGCCTATGAGTGCCAATCAGTGCTGTCTATGAGTGCCCATCAGTGCCGCTTATCAGTGTCCGTCAGTGCCGCTTATCAGTGTCTGCCAGTGCTGCATATCAGTGCGCGTCAGTGTTTCATATCAGTGCCCATCAGTGCTGCTTATCGTGCCGCCTAACAGTGCTCATCATTGCTGCATATAAGTGCCTCATCATCAGTGCCACCTCATCAGTGCCACCTCATCAGTGCCAATCAGTACTGCCAGATCAGTGCCCGTCAGTGTAGCCTCATCAGTGCCCATCAGTGATGGAGAGAATTTACTTATTTACAAAGTTTTGTGACAGAAATAGAGAATTTTTTCAAATATTACCAAAAGAAAGCTCTATTTGTGGGAACAAAATGATAAAAACTTTGTTAGGGTACAGCGTCGCACGACCGCGCAATTCTCATTCAAAACGCAACAGCACTGAAAGCTGAAAATTGGTCTGGTAGGAAAGTGTTCTAAGTGCATAGTATTGAAGTGGTTAAACTTTTTTACACTTCTAATAAATTTTTATGGTAATGCACTAGGTGCGCGCACCTCCCTTTCTGTTTCGTTTTTTAGCATCTTCTATCAGAGATTGATATCCAGATGACCACCATTCACCACTAGACATTGCTGGAGACTGGGGCGAACAGCTAGTAGTGACCAGGGTGAGTTCACAAAATAAATGGGGACATTTATCAATTGTCGCAAGTAATGCCATACAGGAGCAGAGAGCCAGGTCGTGTGATAGATTTATTAAAGGAGAAGTACAGCCAAAGCCTGTTTGGTTGTACTTCTTCTGTTGATCACAAAAGTGCAGATTGTTTTGCACTCCTGTAAGCCATTTTCAGCTAAGAGCGAGCTCTGACGTCACAGAGTTGGTCCAGGCTGGGGAAAGATCACAACCATATAGTTGTGATCCACTCACATGCCAGGACCGGCACCCAGCTCATCCTCTCAACAAGCCGCTGAGAGCCTGAGCCAGCCACTCCCGCACCCTCCACAGCTCAGTGTTTCAGTGAGGACCAGGGGGGGGGGGGGGGCAGAGCCAGAGACTGATAGCCATCAGTTCTCTGCTCAGGGAGCACTGAGAACTAAATGATCAGCTGTTTGATTACTCGGTTCTCAGCCTTAGAGCAGGTGGAGGACAGATGCAGCATCCACCTAGGTAAGAATGATTTATAATTACAATTCCCACACTTCTCTTTTAATTCGACATCTCCTCTTTCCTGCTATCTAGCCCATATGACAATCAGGACTCATTGACATGGAGCATATGTGCCCATGCCCAGTGTGATGGCCATGTACCATGTGGAGATGCATGGTGTTCGTGCCTCCTTGTGCAGGCAGTCTAGTCAAAGTCAATTGGGATGCAGCAGCTGCATGGACATAGTCAAATGTCAAAATTTGGCATGCAGAGAGGAAGGGATGCATGTATCCAAATGCACAGTGTCTGCATTTAGATCTGTGCACACATTTCTATAGGTGAAGCTCTCTCGTGGATGCAGATGCAGCAAAAAGTGACTCAGCATACAGGACCTGTCTCAACGACTGTCTGAATGAGCAATTAGGGGAATTTATCAAAACTAGAGCAGACATAATTTGGAACAGCTGTGCATGGCGACCAATCAGCTAATTTTTTTAATTTTTAAAGCTGAACAAGCTGAAGATAGAAGCTGATTGGTTGTCATGCACAGCTGTTCTAAATTCTGATTGCACCAGTTTTGATAAATTACCCAAGTGTTTTACATTTCTTACTCCTGACTACTGCATTCTAAGTACAGCACATTCTTTGTTAAGGGTCCTTTCACACACACGGACCGTTCATCAGTTCATCAGTTCATCAGTTCATCCGTTTTTCATCAGTTTTTCATCCATTTTTCATCCGTTTTTCATCAGTGGTCATCAGTTTTTCATCAGTTTTTTCATCCGTTTTTCATCAGTGGTCATCAGTTTTTCATCAGTTTTTTTTTACATTCACTACCAATGCAAAAACGGATGAAAAACTGACCGTTCGTCAGTTTACATCCGTTTTTCGTCCGATCCGTTTTTTTGACGGATGAAAAATAGGACTTTCATCCGTTCAAAAAAACGGATGCTGACGGAAGCGGATGAAAACTGATGAAAATAGCTGATCATCAGTTGTCATCAGTTTTTCCATAGAGTTGCATTAATGTCCGTTTTTCATCCGTCAACGGATGGATGAAAAACGGACAAACGGTCCGTATGTGTGAAAGGGGCCTAAAGTGGTTGTAAAGGTACAAGGTACATTCTATGCATGAAGGTAAAAAACCTTCTGTGTGCAGCAGCCCCCCCAGCCCCACCTAATTCTTACCCAAGCCACCTCTAGTTCCAGCGATGTCCACGAGAGCCTTGGCTGTTTGGTGACTCGCACTCCTGATTGGCTTTTGGCAGCATCGGGAGCCATTGGCTCACACTGCTGTCAGTGAACCAATCAGAAGAAGGAGGGATCGGAGTCGAGCCATGGCACCGTGTGTAAATGGACACACAGAGCCGCGGCTCGGGAGCATGCCTGCTTGGGTGCCCCCATAGCAAGCTGCTTGCTGTTGGGGCACCCAGAAAGACAGAGGGGCCAGGGGTATGGTCGAGGGACCCAAGAAGAGGAGGATCCAGGCTGCCCTGTGGAAAACCAACTGCACATAGCAGGTAAGTATAACATGTTTGTTATTTAGGAAAAAAAAAACAAGACTTTAATATCACTTTAAGGTTAGCTATGTGTTGTAAACGATATGCAATAGAACAGTTTTATTTTATAACTTATTTATTTAATTATTTAATTCATTAATTCAACTATAATTTTATAGAAAATGAGTATACTGAGGTTTGTACTGTCTGTTACATACTCACGTGTGGCACAGTCCTTAAAGCATATGGCCCTTTAAGCCCCTCCTACAGTTGATGCACTCTGACCACACCAACAGTTTTGGCATGGCGCCGCTATATTGCCACATACCATTTTTCTTTGGGGCAGGGAGTGTGTGCAAAAAAAATGTCCAGCCCCGGGCGCTAGATGTGCTAGCTACGCCACTGATGTGAATGCACACTGGTATGGCACATGGTAAATAAGTACATATTTTGTTGAAAGCATATTAGCATTTACAAAAAATAAAATCCTATTTACCTTTTTACTATGGATTATTGCTTAATCACATGACCAAAGATTAAAATGTGAAGTATATACATGGACCAATACAGGCATAGATAAAAAAATGTTTTTGGGGGTAGCATACACTTTAAGGATCTAAGAACAGTCGTGGACATCTGGTGATAGTAAAGTACAAACTAAGATTTAGTAACCAGCATTTTTCTTCTCAATCCTTTCAATGAATCCCTCCTTTACAAATGCAGGAGATGGCGTTTTTGAGCTCCTACACATTAGGGGGGATAAATGTTCAATCTCTGCATAAAGTTTTAGCCCTACTTTCCAGTTGCTGTGGTCCCCCTTGCACTAGCCAATTCCACCGCCACCCCCAAAAATCCATGCCACTGCGCTCTCAGTTTCAGTGGTGGTGAGGAAGAACAGTTACACTGAGGCAGAGGTGTCCATATGGACACTCCGGTCTCAGTGAGCCTCCACACTCAGTGTGGGCCCCAGAATCATGTACCTGTCTACAACAAGCACATGAATCTGTTGCCCACACTGACATTTGTTGTGTGGAAGCATGTTGGAATTCTAAAAAGTGTCCTAGACACTGTTTAGATGAACTTTTGGCCCACTTAGACACTGCTAAGTGTTGCACCTCATCCCATACATAATGAGCCAAACGAAAAATGGGGTTCCCATTGGGATTATATCGGTGCCAACAAACAGTAAGTTCCTCTGGGGATTCAGAACCACCGGATTAAACATAAAAAAGGAAACTGTATAGAGGATACAAAATTACAAAGAATCAGAAATATATATTACAACAATAAAAGGCATTTTTATTACTTTTTTGATGATCTGAGAATTCACTCCACACATCCTGTCCACCCATCCCACACTTACCTCAATTATCCGCTACACGGTTTCCTTTTTTATGTTTAATCTGGTGGTTCTGAAACCCCTGAGGAAGCCATTCTGATGGCGAAACATGTTGGGAGAATATGAAATCTTGTAACCACCAGTTCACGTGCAAACCACCTAATTGAGATGTATTTGGACCACTCTCTTTTATGTATTTAGGATTTTAACTATGTTATAAATGTAGCCATGTGCTCCCTTGAGGGTGGCTTGTAGTAGTGGTTTACCTGATAGAGAACCTCAATCGCACCATATATCACACATCCGGAGACACTGACCAGACCGGTTCTTGTTTTTGTTGTTTTATTTGGGGAAAATAACTTAGATGCGGATAAGGGGTAACTGTGGGATGCCCAAAGAATTATGGTACAAGGATTCCATATACAAGCCTGTATATGCACACTTCACTGCAGACTCTCCCTTTGCAGACTATTGCTCCCCTCAACTCTTCAGCACTTCACTTGCTGAACGTTTCTCTCACTACACTGAACTCCAGCTCAGAACATAGTTTCCAGCCTGAAGGGAAAATTATCAGGCTTCTCTATACCTTTCTCTTCACCATGGTTAGCACGTGGTAAGGCCTACCTTGTTTCAGCAGGACCTCAGAAACCCCCATTACAGACCAGGGATCACGGGCCCCTGAATGTGCAGCCAAGTACTTTAGTGCTAACCTGGCCTTTGACGGAATACAACTCCCAGCCCATTCTCTTCCAGGTTCCATCGACCAGCTCTTTGGTAGTGACTCTCCTTTCCCTTGACTGGCTCCCAAGGCTCCCACAGACTGTCCACTATTCCTCTCCCAGTCTGCTCCAGAACTTTCTGTTCCAGTCCCAGGGACCATCACTCACCGCACCAGTGGATACTTTAAAGTCTCTCCCTCCTCCTGTAGCACCTCCGCTGTTCTCCTGTTCCTCCCGTACCACTCCAGGAATTACTCTCCTTCCTGGCTGCACCCAAACACCCAGGCCCCAAGGTCACCCTCCCCAGACTGGGGGCGACTTCCCGGGTAGGGGCCTGCACCACAGCGCCTCTGCTACATCTCCTGACTTCCACCCGACACTACTCCTCCCCGATTGGGCTGACTCTGAGTATTTAAGGACGTCTGCCCCCTGCCAACCCTGTTTGGGGATTGGTCAGGGCCCCTTAGAACACTCCAGATGGCTCCACCCATCTCCCAGCTCTCTGATCAGAAAACCTTCTCTAGGTTTCTAGAAAGAAGTGGGAGGTTCTGGTGACCTTATCCGTTAAGTTGACCCAATCCTCCCTGAGCTTCTCCTCCCAGCCCAGTTTAAAACATTCAGGCCTGCACATTACAGTCAGGCCTGACTAAATTTACCTCTCCTAGCCAAAAACCCTGCTAGAAAATGCATCTATACTATTGGGGTGCTACACTCACCCCCGAAACATCAGCTGGTCCCCAGCCGAACATCCCAAAGTCAGAAAATGGAGGGTAGAAGGGCAAACTTGGAAGGGGACATTCAAAACTGTATAAAATAAGTATCAAAAATATATCATCTCCATTTCTGCAGTATATACAATGTACAGTTTATCACATTTCCTATCTACAATACCTGCATCTACCTGCAGGATATTGTATACATTCTGGGCCAGAGCACCTCCCCCTAAACTGTTAGCAACAGTTGTCATTTGGCTTGACTCTTGACGGATATGAACAGCCATTCCATCAGTAATACTAAGAGAAGGGAAACACAACTATCTAAACTAACTAACTAAACAACATAGCCTATCAGAAAGGGGTTACAAACCTCCTAATAGAAACATAACTTTCCACATAACTCTTGACCTGCCTGCTCTGCCAGTTAGAACATGCCCAGGGAACACAGTTAACCCTTAGAGCGCCCCCTGCAGGTTAACCCCTTCACTGCCAATGGCATTTACACAGTAATCAGTGCATTTTTATAGCACTGATCGCTGTATAAATGCCAATGGTCCCAAAAAAGTGTCAAAATGGTCCGACATGTCCGCTGCAATATCGCAGTACTGCTAAAAATCGCAGATCGCTGCCATTACTAGTAAAAAATTTAAAAAAAAACTAAAAACCGCAGAAATGAATTCTCATCATCCGTAAACGAGGCAACTTTTGCGCAAACCAATCAATAGTCGCCGATTGCGATTTTTTTTTACCAAAAATGTGAGGAAGAATCTAAATCGGCCAAAACCAATGGAAAAAAAAAGTTTTTTATATTTTTTTTGGATTTGTATTTTAACAAAAAGTAAGAAATTTGTTTTTTGTTTTTTTTTTGCAAAATTATCGCTCTTCTTTTGTTTATAGCGGCGATCAGAAATGACGCAGAGGTGATCAAATACTACCAAAAGAAAGCTCTATTTGTGGGAAAAAAGGACGCAAATTTAGTTTGGGTACAACGTCGCACGACCAAGCAATTGTTAGTTAAAGTGACTCAGTGCCGAATTGCAAAAAGTGCTCTGGTCCTAAAGTGGGAAATCCTTCTGGGGCTGAAGTGGTTAAAGTCTTTGGTGGGAGGACCCAGTGTCCTTGCAGTGAACAGTCTCCTCCACTGGGCACAGGATGGCAGGCCAGTTTATCCTGCAGTTCAGGGGAAAGAGTGCACACCCAATATTCTTCACAACAGTCCCAGGATGTGCTGTATAATCTGTGCTACACCACAGTCCTACACATAATAATGAGGATCCGGCAATCTCAACCGCTGGTCCCCCTCTCCCCGAACTGAAATAGAATAGCTCCTTGCAGGCTGATTGGGCTTCACAATCATAACACAATCCTTTTTGATGGTCCACCCAAGGCTCCATTCCCTCTTCAACTCTCTGAATCTTTCCCAGGAACTATATTCAGGATCCCTCAAGGGCTTAGGCACATGAAGATAGTCCCATGTCGTCTCGTCCTCCCACTCTTCCCTTGAGCTCTCGACGATCACAATCACATGAGGCGGGACGTAAGGGTAGTCCAGGCCCCACTCCAAAGCAACCTGGCATTGGACCTCCCGCTGATACTGGGAAAGCCTAGGCAACTTGAGTCGGTTCCCTTTCCCAGGCTTAACTTGAGTAGCAGGGGATCTCACTACCATTTGCCGGTATGTAGGTGCTCTGGTATGGGTAGTGGAAAGCCAATTTAGGAAAGTCTGGTAAAGAAGACAGAGTTCCTGTTTATGAATTGGTACATTGAGGGGACTCCTTCTCACACTCATCGGAGAAATAAAGGGCTGACGAATCTCCTGTCTCCAGTTCCCCAGCTGATTCCTCACTATGAGACGACCACTCAGCTAAGTGTTCAAGGGATCCAAATTCTGCTACCAGTCTGGGTGACCCCCAGTGTATGGCCCTCTGCTCTGCATCCTCATCTGACTTCTCAGGGGACACCCCCCTCAACAACTGGCTCCAGCTTAACAGAGGTGCTTGCAGGTGGAGACACAGCCGGCATTTCAGGGACCCCGGGCTCCTGCTCAACAGTACTCACGGTTCCAGAGTCCCCGACCAGGCTGCGGGCCATGACAGTCTTTCCTTCCCTTTCACCCTTGAACTTCGCGGGGGAGTTGCTAGGCTGCAACTCCACTCCGCATTGTGGCGAGGTCATCAAGCCTGATCCGGCCTCCCGGGGCTTCTGTGGCTGCGGACAACAGAGCACTGTTTGCAGGTCCACCAGGTAGTATCGTGGCTCCTGCTCTGTAGATACTCACCGGGTAAGAGGAGCGTCACAATGGTGACACTGAGCCCAGGCAGCAACATCCATGGCAAGCATCCGGCAGTCCAGGCAGATGAGGCAGAGCCGCTCCATCCCATCGATGACTCCCAGGGCAATTCCCACGCTTGGCTCCAACCAAACCCCCGTGTCAACCAAGGCCCGTTCCTGCCGCTCCGGCAGCCAGGTCAGCGCTGGAAGCCGTCTCCCATCTTCCACAATCTTGCTCCTCGTGGTGACTGATGCTAGCTGCAGGTGCTGTGGGGTGATTATCTTCAAGTGTAGAGGTTCCCAAACATGTAGTCCAGCCGTCTGTCAGGTTAAGGGCTTCCTGCCCATGTTTATTCATCAAGCAAATAAGGATAACAGAAAAGTTTCCCTTGCAGGGGTAGAAAAACAGCCCCAAACAAAAGTCCACTACAGGAATAAAGACTCCTGGCTAACAGATAGACTTCACTGGGTCTGTTTCAGTCTTTGCACTACAGGAATAAAAACTTCAGTCTTTGCAGGCATGTTCTCTCACAGCCTGCTCCTTCTCTCTCAGCACCAACACTGATTACACTTAGGTAAGTCAAAATTATACCCCAGGTGGGGGAGCAAGGTGTGGCCAGTGCTTAACCCCTTGCTGCCTACAGACCTTTCACTGTCTCTCCTTTATCTTAAGAACCTCAAGATCCTGCGTGGAAGATACACCCCATCTATCACTGACAGGGGCTGCTGTAACCCCTTGTATGCAGGACAAACTTTACAGACACTCTGATGCTAACAGGGCTTGTCCAGGCATGTTGACTGTACAGGCATGTAAGCTGTGGTATCCACTGTTCTGCTGGAAAGCACACCCCATACACAATCGTTTCTGACTT
>BLSH010339047.1:404357-417406 GCA_018402905.1 Glandirana rugosa | reverse complement strand
CACCTATCTGGTGATGCTGTATATACACCTATCTGGTGATGCTGTATGCTCCCATCTGTTGGTGCTGTATACCCCATTTGGTTATGCTGTATACTCCTTTCTGGTGGATACTGTATATACCCATATCTGGTGATGTTGTATACTCCTATCTGCTGGTGCTGTATACCTTATCTGGCAATGCTGCATACCCCTATTTGGTGATGCTGTATACCCCCACCCAGAGGCGTAACTAGAACCTTCAGGGCCCGGGTGCAAGAAATTAGGAAGGGCCCCCCTGACCTCTGGCCAGGGCCCTTCCCTCTTCTTGCTAATCCTGGGGCCCTTTACTCCTTTCACGGGTCCCTTTATTACGGTCCCACAGCGGGACCCTGGGAACAGCAGAAGACAAGTATACTGGATAGGAGGGGCGGCAGGGGCAGCATATAGAGGAACCAATCTCCTGCATTAGGAGGAAAATGGAATAAATAAACCTTCTAAATGCCACCCTCGCCATCACTCCTATCCAGGTGTACAAGGGAAGCACACGGGCCCCCTGGAGCATGGGGCCCGGTTGCAACCGCAACCCCTGCAACCCCTATCGTTACCCCCCTGCCCCCACCTCGTGATGCTGTAAACCCCTATTTGGTGATGCTGTATACTCCTAACACAATGGGTGGAATCTAAAAGGGGTGGGGCTTATAAGAAGAGGGAAGGGTCAAAAAGGAAGGGCGGAATCTGGCGCCCCCCCATCCTAAAATTTCACCAGCCGCCACTGCACTCATCTCCGCTTATCTCCGCTTCAAATCAATTTTATCATTAAATTACCTTGGACTCTTGGACAATTTTTTGTGCTCTCATTTGTGCTTCTCCCCTCCTCAACATTCCCCCTGCTGCATCTGCTGCAAAATCTGCAGCCTCCAAGTGACAAGGAGGGAAGTCTCACAAGGAGACTAGGATGGTCACTAAGATATGCTATGTCAAGGGGGGAGAGGGACATGGGCTATACTGAGGAGGATTAAGCAATGACAACCACTGCAGAGTTCACCTAGTTAAAACCATAGTAGAAATCACGCTGGCAGGTATAGAACTCTAGCTGCTGGCAAGACATAGTCAGACAAACTATATAGTAAAAATAATAAACAACAAATGAATGTGATAACGTGCAAACCTAAAATAATGAATCAATTACATCAAAGTCCAAACAGAAAATCATATAGTCCAATAAGTGTATATACAGGCGGTCCTCGGGTTACAAACATTCCTACTTACAAATGGTGGGAAACAACAGGAAGTGAGAGGAATTCTACCCCTAGGAAGGGAAATTCACTTCAGTAAGAGTTATTATGGGGAAAAAGGTGTCTCCACTGAAGCTTTATTACCAATCCTTGTTTCCACAACAACTCAAAATTTTCAAAATCCAACGGTCATTGGTACAGGAAGTGAGATTATATCTTCTGACCAGGGACATATACAGCAAAACAAATTATAAAAGGGTGTTAACCCTTCCCTATGCTATCCAAAAAGCTTAAAAACTGTTTTTTTGGCTGAAGCTTCACTTAAAAAATGTACCTGTTCCGACTTACAAACCAATTCAACATAAGAACACACCTACAGACCCTATCTTGTTTGTAACCTGGGGACCGCCTGTAATAGAGAATAATGTGATGAAAGTCCCAATTGAATGCTTTCCAGATCACTGCTATGTCAATACTAGAAAAAATGCATTTGATCAAATCTTGCAATCACCCCGTGGACTATCACCATCCGTGAGATAAGGACTCTTATCACAACACATGGACCCACTACAGAATTACATTAGCCTATACATGACAATCACATCATGGAAGGATCTGACCCACACTGCTTATTAGGATTCCTTGGTGTTTCCCACTCTCCAGTATGCAGTAGCGTCAATGGCAACAATATGGTTCACGAGGTTGAGCATAAAAACAAAGATAGAATAGTTCACGTAGTGAATAGAACTTTTATTGCACTTCAAAGTATGTAAAACCTACTCACATAAATTCAGTAATCAAGTGCATGAATGAAAAAAGTCCCCGGGCTTTATAGTGAAGATTCCAAACAGTACTTCATACATTTACCAATCCAGGAAGGCTTGGCTCTGTCCAACGCATTTCATCATAACTGATGTAATCGGGGGCATAAACACCACGCCAGTCAACACGCCTTTATATATATCTCGCAGTGGTTTACCTACACCCACAACCCTGTTTCCAGCAGCATTATTTCCAAGGCAGGGGTCTCTTCCACAGCTGCTGGAGTGAAAGAGAAAATGTCCCAAAATCACTCCTATGACCAGCATCCTAAAGAGTAACTTCAAATATATCTTAAAATTACAAAAAAAAGGCATCTTTGCAGATGTTACTAAGGGCGATCCACAAATAGATACTTTACAGGATAATTTATTTATTTGCATATCCTATTTTCCTCTTTTCCTCCCAGATCTTTTTACAATGGCCATTTTCACTAAGGGAAGAAATAATCCATATCTCTTTGCTTCATGGAACTCTGTTTCTGCCTCCTTGAACATGTCAACTTGTGGAATTAGCCACTATTTGTGAGAACATGTACATTTCTTTAAAATTCTGCAAGATGCTTAGTAATGCTTAGTGCGTTTACTGCAATCTTTCAAATTGTGAATGTCATTCTTACTCACCAGAACCAGGTGACCATAAAAACTGGGGCCCCAATATCAGGAGTTAGGATTTTCAAGTTCCCAAACACGCTGATAGGAAGTCCTCCTAGGCTTTCCCTCAGCGGTGTTCTTTGGCACATTAAAGTTTGCAAGGAGCATAGAAGAGCTTCCCTGCACTCTGCCCTGCCAATGCATCTGAGGTCTGACGAAACTACCTAGCAAATTACTAATATGTTAATGTTCCATACAGCCACAGACATCGCAACACTTCCCCCACATAGTAGTAATGTACACTCTGGGTATGCCAATGGTGAAAATTACAGGAGGTGGTGATATCAAGTGTTGTGTGAACTTTATCATAAAAAAGTTGTATGGACACCTGGTTCTGGTGAGTAAGATTGACATTCACAATTTTGAAAGATTGCAGCAAGGGCATTGTGTTGGCAACTCAAACAGGAAGTTAGGAGCACCCTAGAATTTTTAGGAGATTAACCATTTTGTTTTTAATATTTGCAGCATTTTTATTTTTTGAAATTATATTTTTATTGAAATTTTTGAGCAGACAGAAGAAGAAAACGGAAAATGCTTCGAAAATAAGAAGCTTCATGCTCAAGGACATATACACATATACATATTAAGTTTGAATTGAAGTGAGTATAACAAATTATACAGGCACATAAAGGTTTACAGTATCAACTGAAGTTTTAAATGAGAAAAACCAAGGAAAAAACAATAAAACTGGCACTATGGATATTGACGTGAAGGTTACCTAGCATCAAAATTTAAGATACACTATGTAAGGTGAGCATTTATCTATGCATCTAGACACATGCTCTCTGAACAATAATCAGATTCGTCCCAAGCATCCCATATTTTTTTAAATTTTGGCAATGAGTCACCTATCAATGCTGTCAGGTATTCCATCCTACATAATACTTGCAACATTTTAAAGGAATAGATGTACTAAGTATATATTTTTATTTTTTCCCTGACATAAACCTTTAGCTCCTAATGGTTTATATGCAGTATTGCCTTTGTCAAGTATTGCCTACTATGCAGATGTCTTTGGATTTGCTGCTACATACATAACAAGGAAAAATTTGTTATAGGCACATCCTTCTCCCTCCTAAGCCAGCTTAGGGGTAAAGGAACAGTTGGTCAGCGCAATTTCTACTCATGATCACGGACAGAGCCTGACCTGCAGAGAACAAGGATGTAGGTGTTTGCATCATCAAAAGAGTGGCTGCAATAATGAGGCAAGGTTTAAATTTTGTCTTTGTCCAATGTCAGCATTTTGTTAGATCTGCAGGGAATCATATAAACCAGGGGTCTCCAAAATTTGTAAACAATGGGCCAGTTTACTGCCTTTCAGATTTTAGGAGGTCCGGACTATGGCCAGCGGGGGTAGAAAATGCCCCAGCATTGATGGTAGGCCACAATGTCTCAGGTTTGGTGGTCAGCGGAAATTAAAAATGTGTTCAATTGGAGGAGGAATAGTGCCACATTATAGGTGTTAGTGGCAGGAACAGTGCATCATCATTGGTATCAGCAAGAGGAATTATGCCCTATTATTGGTGTCAGTGGTAGGAAAGGTGCCTCATCATTGGTGTTAGTAGAGGGAATGGTGCCTCAAAGGTAGGCAAAGGGCCACATCTGGCCCTCTGGCAGCAGTTTGGAGCTATAAACCACACAAATTAGAGCTCTTATTATGCTCTAATAAGATATAATACAGTTTATAGGATAAGGTATGTGATTAGCCGTAGTCTTTGATCTGAGTATAGGTACACTTTAAAAATGTAACAGATCTTTAAAATTTCAAGAGTTATACTATGTAGAAGTGATAAATACATTATGACTGTGCATTACACCATCACAGCTGCAAGGATGAAAATGAAATGCTGTCATGCATACATATAAAAGTTATTAATAGCATGCAGTGTATATACTAAGCTGCTCTGCTTTGTGTTAGAAGTCTATGCCTCAGATGTATTACTGGGAATCTATCATGGAAATAGAAAATTGTTTATTCATATCATGTGTATTTTCCTTTCCAAAACAGTATTAATCGAAAACCAAAAATGTAATATATTGCAGCTTACCAATCATTAAATGTGGTGGATGCATTACTTTTCTTTTTTTTTTTAGGCTTTTTTCCCCTCTGTTCACCTCTTGATCTGGCCAGTAACACACCTCCTGTATTAGAGGGTCTACATTCTGAATGAAGGAGCACAGGGGCCACAGCAGACAGCAACATTGTCAGTGTTAGATGGGGGAGTGTTAGATGGACTAGCAGATTTAGATACACTAATAAATGGAAGCCAAACTCCAGCTCACACTGCAGTTACACAGGCAGTTACAGTAACTGTTAGGAGAAAAGTGGCACTTTTTTGGACTTTGGCGCCCGTGCATGTGCGCTTCCATGCACGCGCACGCACCGGAACCAGGCACAAAACGGTGCTATTTAAACCCCCTGCACCTGTTAGCAAGTGCTGTCTGTTCTACAGCGTCTGAGTATCTGTGAGCCCCAGCTCTGTTCCTGTTCCTGTGTTACTACCTGTTTTCTGATCTGACCCGACTTGACCGGACCTGCTGATTATCTGCCTGCACCGACCCTGGCTATCCACGACCATCCGATTATCTGATCCCTCTGTACTTCTGCTGCCAGCCTGTTAATGAACTTTGCTTGGACTTGACCACTCTCTTGCCTGACCCCTTTGTGCCACACAGCCAGCCAGTTGGCGACCCAGCCTGCACAGCCACTCTTCTGATCTGCACGACCATCTGGAGCATCACATCACCACCAGTGACCATCCAGCCCTCGTGCCATCCCGCACTCTTGGACTTCCTGTCTGCTCTACCAGGGGTCCCTGAATTGGGTGCGCAAGAGTGGTTGTTCCCTGCATAAGCCAGACTCCACCACCAGGATCGTGACAGTAACATTTTATTATACTATGAGATAAGAGGTTTTACATGAGTAAAATAAAGCTGATCATGGTAAGCTCCCCTGTCAGTGGTAAATGCTTTGTCTCAACACTCAGGGAGTAGCTCTTCCATCCTCATAATGTAGTTTAATTTAGCTACCCATTCCCTAATTGTAGGGACAGTGGTAGACTTCTAATGTATAGAGATCAATGCCCCACCCGCTAAAACAAGAAAGTGAAACAGGCCCTTTTTTTTAGATACAAAATCGACCCTGGTATCATGGAGAGATGAGCTACTTCCAGTGTTTATGGCCATGTTCTACCTGTAATTAAGTGGCTTAACTGAAATATAGATTTCAAAAATGGTCTGATTTTGGGGCAGGATCATTACAAGTAGAAATGCGTGCCACACTAACACTTGGCTCTTTGCCTCCCCCACATTGGTCTGGAAATCAACAGCATAATCTTATGTAACATAGCTGGGCTTCTGTATCATCTAGTCAAAATTTTCAAATTTCTCTCTTGTGCTGATGAGGCAGTGGTTAGTTTGAAGGCATAGAGAAAGGCTTTATCTCAGTCCTCCAAAATAAGGGCACATCCCATTTCATGTTCCCAGTCCCAGACATAAAAGGGATGGTTAGGGAAGGTGCTCAATATCAGAAGGCCAAATAGTTTTGAGATGGCATAAAGACACTCTGTGTCAGAAAGGCATAGGCACTCAAACAGGGTCAAGTCCCTATGGAGCTGTCTTGTCGTTTTGTGCCTATCAAAAAAAGTTAAAGTTGGAAATAATGAAGCCACTGACCCTGGTGTGGTGAAAAAAAAGTTGTGGTCTCTTGCGAGGCTTTAATTCCATGCTTGTCTTATGGGAGAGGGTTTTGAGTTCTGCTATTGAAAGAAGGATTTGCATTGCATCCTGGGTGAAAATTCGGGGTTTCCCATGATGAGGGTCATGGGGCCAGGATAGGAGGAGATATTATATTTTTTTGATTGTGGAATGCCAAATTTGGAGAAGTGAGGTTATCAGAGGTGGTAGTGCCAATAAGGGAGGTCAGTTGGTTGGGTGGGTCCATTTGATTGAAAATAATGGTAATGGTGTTATGTCTTGTTCAAGTCCAACCCATTGTTTGGATTGTTCATGATGGAAGTAGTCTAAGACTCTACACAGAACTGCTGCAGTATTATTAAGTTCAAGATAGGGCAAGCCACCTTCAACTTTGCATTTGACCAAGAAGTCATGGCTTCGTCTAGCTGGGGAGCGAGGCCAGAAATATTTCAGTAATACAGTACGTGCAGAGCAGAAGAAGAGACGATGGGTAATGATTGAAAGATACAGAAGAACCGGGGAAGGAGAGAGACATCCTTTCTAACTGGGAGTGCTTTAAGGTTGACCAGCTCTGGAGTCTATGTTGTGTAGCTGTTAAAATAATTTAAGTTGTATAATTTATCAAGTTGTGTCAGGACCTGGATCCGTAGGTATTTGATCGATTCCTAGGCCCAGTGGGAAGGGCATTTGTCTTTGAGGAGCGTTTGGGTGGCAAAGGGCAATGAGATATTGAGGCACTGAGATTTAGAGGCATTGATTTGGAAATTACTGAAGGAGCCAAAGTATCCTATTGCTGTAGAATCTAAGAGAACGCAACCTGAGAGTTAGAGATATAGAGTACGAGATCATCTATAACCACTTCAGATCCGCGCTTTAGCCGATTGACGGCTACAGTGTGGATCTGAATTGCCGCCCATAAAAATACCCCCAGCTAACACTTTCCAAGCAGTTACAGCATCAGTTTTGTTCCTTTTGGGATAAAGGTTTTACATGAATCAATAAACTTTGATCATTGTAAGCACCCCTGTCAGTGTTAGATGGTTTATCTCAACCCTCTACTGTATAAGTATAATGGAGAGGGTAAATTAATTGTATAGGGTCAAAACCTATAAATGACCCTATACAATTAATTTACCTTCTCCTTTATACTTATACAGTTTGTACCTTATAGATATCAAGTTTGCACCAACCCCTAAGGAAGTGAACTGGTGTTCATGAAACGCGCCGGGTAACTAGAATGCATTCTTGTACTTATTTTGGACCTTTGTTATGGAAAATCGTATTTGACTGCAATAATGCTGTATATGTACAGCATTACAAATCTGTTCATATACCTGACATCTGTTTGTGGTTACTGTAGATCTTGTGTGAACCAATAAGTCTGTTGTTTTTTTATTTCATCAATGCCAGTGTTACACCTCATTCAAAGTTCCAAGGGCAAACATTTCTGTATCTGTATGTTCAATAGGGATGTAGGTGCGCCACGTTGTACACCAGGTCACACTTTATTGTTCATAGTACAGACCCTTTGGAGTCACTCCAGGCACATGCTCAGTTTGGTGAGTATTATTAGAGAGTTTTTTTTTTCTTGGGAGGGGTGCATGTGATGAGCACAGGGCCAATTAGCACTGTCCAGATAGAGGGGCGGGTGTCATGCAGCCTCATAGGACAGCCAGAGGAGAATAAAAACTCCTCCTACAAGCTTTAGCCAGGCACTAATAGAATTCACAGACTGCTATATATGGCTGATAAGAAAAGAAAAGGTATTTAGTAACACTTTAAGATTGTAGAGCAGCTTCAAGTCAGCACACTTGCTCCTTGGATTAACAACCTAAATTTTCCTGCAATGTCCACGAGCACCATCTACCTGGTTCTATAGGGAACTCTTCAGCAGTTAAGTCTTGAACTCTGAAGCCTTAATTCAAGGAAATAACCTTCTTGTTCCACTTCACTTGTATGTACCCTCCAGCAGGATAGTAGGAGGATTCAGGACCTCTCTGTAACATAGCACACCCTCCCCAGGCAGCAGGCCTCAGAGGACAAGAATCTCTAGCAGCAACACACACCCTTATCAGGCAGAGCCTGGGAGGCAAGAGCACTTCCAGAAGGTTTCCCCATATATTTATACACGTTCTCAGCATACACCACCAGCAATAAGCCTCATAGTGGTTGGCTTGGAAAATATAAATATTCATGAGTCAGGTTACTGTAGCTTCCAACACTATTGCCGGGGGACACATCCCAGCAGCAGGCAAAAGCAAACAACAACCAGAGCTTAGAGAGACCTACACAAAGCTGAACTATCAATCAGGCTTAGGCTGACTACAGTTCAGCAGACTAACTTTATAAAGAAAGTTACTCCTGCATAAGGCAGGATGGCTACATGACCTGCAACAAAAGTTTATTGAACATTTGATGCATCAAAATAAGATGTTACATTCACAATTCACATTCTTCAAC
Source organism: Glandirana rugosa (assembly GCA_018402905.1). Classification (NCBI taxonomy): domain Eukaryota; kingdom Metazoa; phylum Chordata; class Amphibia; order Anura; family Ranidae; genus Glandirana; species Glandirana rugosa. The sequence goes on along the minus strand of BLSH010339047.1, from coordinate 408,564 downwards.
AACCACCAAACTTAGTTTATCTGTCCCAGTAGCTCAGCGGTCTATCCTGTTATAAATCACATAGAGACACAGAAGAACTATAACAGAAAAAGATCAAGACATTTGTAGCACCACCCAGGAGCCACTTGGTAGATTGGGCTTTCTGTTCTTTTGTCTTGACTTTATGAATGACCTTTCTGACTCACCAGGTTAAGCTAATGGATACCGCACTCACTGCTACTGGGAGCACAATATGGATATCCTGCACACAACTAAGGTTCAGTAACAAAAATCAAACATCAGACTTGAAATGGTAAATTAACTCAATATATTTTCACAGATTGCAGTAAATAGCAGTGTGCACTTAAATAAGTAAAAGATTAGGTCAATCACAGTTTACTATACAATATGTTCACTAGACTATTCAAATATTGTTGGATGACCGCACACTGATGTGTTAGAAAATCCAGTTCTTTATTCAATCTTCCAATAATGAAAATGGTTATCCAACAATATTTGTATGCCTATACGGAGGCGAACTGGACCAGAACCTTGCGTGTGGATTGGAGTTAGAAAGAGGCAGACCGACCTGGAGCAGTGTGTTCAAAGTTTTCACATGTTTACTAGGCCAGTGGTTCTCAACCCTGTCCCCAAGTACCCCCAACGGGCCATGTTTTGTGGATTTCTCTTAGATAAAATAGCTGTCCAAAACACCAAGCCATTGACTGATTTAAAGCACATGTGCAAGATAAAGGAAAACCTGCAAACATGGCCTGTTGGGGGTACTTGAGGACAGGTTTGGGAACCACTGCACTAGACTATAGCAGAATAGACTAACTCAATGCAGCTAAATTAGAGTAAACCTGGTAATCCACAAAATCAGCAATAAGTAATGACATTAGAAAACAGTAACAGTAATAATACTGCCATAACTCCTCCATAAATAGTAGGATATAACCACTTTAGAGTGTACTGTATATAAATGGCAGCAATGAATATGTTATGTTGCACTTATTGATTATTGTTTATGCACTTTAAGGAACGTATATATCTTCTTATAGAGATACTGTACGGATTATTATTTGGAGATAGCGCCACATCCCTATCTATATTAATGACATTTAAGGCCTCATACACACAGACGTTTTTTGACGCCATGTTTTTTGGTGTTTTTTGCAGCTCTCCATGTTAGTCAATGGCCCCATAAAAACACTGACATTTTTGAGCTGTAGAGGACGTCGGCGATAGTGAGCTGAAAGTAGAATCCATGGCCAAGGCGTTCCAAGGCTGTAACGTTTTGGCGTTTTTGACGCGGGCACCGAAAAACGCTCATTAACGCCCAATAACACCGTGCCGACGTTAACCAGTGTTTTTGACGCCGGCGTTTTTAGGTTGAAAAATAGCAGAGGATTTTTTTTTTTTAAATGTCTATTGACGCAGACGCTCACTAACGCCGATGCATAATGCGGAAAAAAAGCTGATTTTTTCCTGACGTTGGGCCCGACGTTTTGCTTATTTTTTAACATACGCCCGTGTGTATGAGGCCTTAGACTCTCTAAAGAGGTACCTTTTACTGTGGACAAAAGGCACAGTTCTTGTGAAGCTGCTGTCCGAGCAGTCTTTAGCCCCAGTTCTTCAGCCTGCTAGTGTTGGGCCCAAGTCTTTATGGTGGTGCACATGTGTACAGTTCCAGTAAAGTCTGCATGCAGTAAATAATGCTAATAGTTATTAGTGAAAAATATTTAATAAGGTTAGTTTTGAACATTACTCTTGCTACTTGAAGTCAAGTCTTAGTGGTCTTGATCTCAACTGCATATTGGAAATTCAGCCCTCCTAAACATTATTCACTCCCAGTTTCACCTGTCTTTCATAGTTGCCAACCAATTTCCAGGGACACTTTTATTTGCTATGCATCCAGTAAACCATTGTAGGTGGAGAATGTAGTTTAAATAGGGGCAGGGCAATCATTTAAATTGGGCCTTGTGCAAGAGGCATATGATTAATCTAATGCCATACTTTCATTAAACATCTATAGGAAAGCTGTTATGGGGCTAAAGTAAAACAAAAGCAAACAAAGACAACAACAAACCACTAATAGCAACTCCGTCAGCTCCGGAAAGATTTACCCCCTTCAATACCAGGCTGTTTTTTGCAATTTAGCACTTTAATTGGTAATTGAGCAAAGTTGTAATCAAATAAAATTTATATAATTTTTTTTTCACACAAATAGAGCTTTCTTTTGGTGCTATTTGATCACCAGTGGGGTTTTTATTTTTTTATTATATACATGAAAAAATACCGCAAAATTTTGAAAAAAAAAACAATTTGTTTTTACTTTCTGCTATAAAACATATCCCAAAAAATGTAAAAAATCAAATTTCTTCATAAATGTAGCCAGCGTCTCCGGCCATTACACTACCTGGATCCAGGTGGGTGGATGTCAGTTTTGGCAGCAACAAGAGATAGGTGCTCTATCCATGCTGGGAACAATGTTCCTTTCTAACTGTATACAAGTCCCTTCTCTTGGACTGGCAAACATTATGCTTTTCAGGTAGGCCTTGTTAAGGCTATGTTTGAAATACTGCTCCAATGTGAATACATTGACCTGCATGGTAGATATAAATATACCCTTTAGATGGTAATCTATCACTCACTGTGAAGCTCCTTTGATTCACATACTGTTGATCTCCCAGCTGCAAGGGACCTGCTACCCACGTGTAACCGTTATCCACGCTGTTTGAGTAAGTGTACCCCTACATTTCAATGCAATTCCTGACCCTTAGTAAACCGGGATAAATTGATAATTAGTATTTGGTTACGACTTTTATTTTATTCTAACCTGGTCCTTTTATATGTCTCTTGTGATTCCATTGAGTGTTTGGATGTTTGCAAACCCTATTCCTGGTTATATAATCCTCTTGAACTAGTCTATTGAACGCCATATCCTGAATGCCAATAGCTTGTAGATGTAATTGAACTACCAGGTGCTAAAGGGGTGTGACCATATGTTAACACTACAAATACCAAATGGACCCTCTGCACACTGCTACACCCTTCCCAGCAAACTATGCAATGTAAAACAGGGATATTTAGTTCACATATATTGCAATACACGTTTAAGCTGACCAACTCCAACTCCACTGAACATGTGGTCACACCCCTTTAGCACCTGGTAGTTCAATTACATGTACAAGCTATTGGGATCTGAGCATAGGTATATCTTTTCTCTGTTATATATAGAGTTGCCACCTCATCCCTTTAAACCTGAACACATATGAATTACACAGGTTCTGCAGCTAATTCAATACAGATAAGGCACCAAGTGAGTTTAATTACCACCTTAATCAGCCACAGAATCTGTGTAATTAATATGTGTTCGGTTTTAAAGAGATGAGGTGGCAACCCTAGTTCTATACAGGTCAGTGACAAGATATGAACCTAGCCGCTCTCCCCCATCTTGTGTCTTTATGCCCCAGGTTGGCATGGTGTCCACCATAGCATTTGCAGTGGCAAGGCAGTGTAGGACTGGCCAGAAGCAGGATTACTTTGACGGAGTTGGTCAGCTTAAACATGTATTGCAATATATGTGAACTAAATATCCCTGTTTTACATTGCATAGTTTGCTTTGAAGGGTGTATCAGTGTGCAGAGGGTCCATTTGGTATTTGTTTGAAAAGACATCCCACTGCTATTTTTGGACATTTTAAAACAGAAAACACAGAATCTAAAAACGCCGGTTAACAGTGCTACGGCGTTAATGCGCGTTATTGATCGTTTTGCCGGCTCAGCTTCACGTGGGTAGAGTTGAGCGAACACCTGGAAGTTCGGGTTCTGCTGGTCCGTCCGAACTTCGTGACAAAGTCCGGGTCCGGGTCCGGACGGAACCCGAACGATCGCACGGACACAAAAATAAAAAATTTTTTATAAATGTCAATAAAGGGACAGGGGTAAAAAAACATCCCGTGAACGGGATGGGAATGGGGGTAAAATGAAGGAAAACGTCGGGAGACCCCGAAAGGTCCTGAAAGGATGTCGGTAAAAACACGGATTTTCAAGCCCAGGGGTAACTAAAGTTACCCCAAGCAACAGGCACGCTAGCAAGCCCAAGGCAGGCCTGGGCCTGGGCCTGAAACAGTGCTTCAAGCCTGCCTGGTCGTCTTGGGCTTGAAGGTCCACAAGCGAGTTGAGATGGGTGCACTTCGACTCGGCCGTTTTGCTAGTTATTGCGC
>BLSH010339047.1:376411-387384 GCA_018402905.1 Glandirana rugosa | reverse complement strand
CTCCCCCCCCCCCCCCCCCCCAGATCTCCACAGGCTTTAGGGTCTCTACAAATATTCCACTAGTTTTAATAAACTTTGCAATTCTACCCACTCCTTCCATGTCTCAATTATTTGTTCTATGCCTCCTGTCTCAACCCCTCGAGTTACCTCCATCTCTGACATCTCGCACACCCATTCCTGGCTATGATTGTACGAGCTGCCACTAGCATATGTCACAATATATCTTTTTTAATACTCTTTATAGGTCCAGGGATAATTGATAACAATACTATCTCTATATTTGCTAGTAGGTTCGTATTTTTTAATGTCCTATATATTCAAATATTGTCACCAAAATGATTGAACCCCCAGACATTGATACCATATATGCGACATATTTCCAGTGTCAGGCGCACATCTCCAGAAAATTGCTTGTTTTCCCTCATTAATCCTATGTAAGTCCACAGGACATCTATACCATCTTGTCAAAATTGTATAATTCCTCTCTTGAAATTTTGCTGGTGTTGTCATATTATGGGTTAGTCTGGTTGCCTTTTTCCAATCTGACATGGGGATCTGTTTCCCTAATTCCTCCTCCCATTTACTCATATATGGTAATTTATCTTCTTCTCCGTTCTTTATTAACATTTTATATATACTCAACATTTTATGTGGGGGTTCGTTATCCTGTAAGAGTAATTGCTCAAGCTCTGTTAATGTTCTGTCCAATACTCTGCCTACCATCAAATGATTAATATATGTCTGAAGTTGTTTATATTGCATCCATTTCTTATTATATTGTATCTCCCAGGTCTCTAATGGGGGAATTATTCCATTCACCAGAGTCTGAGCAATTCTCGTATCCTCCTCCCTTTTCCATTTAAGGAACACCTGGGCCTCTATCGCTGGTGAAAACTCCTGGTTTGAAAAGAGAGGTGTCATAGGTCCTATTCTGGTTGATAACTTTTCCTTCTTTAGGATGGTATCCCATACCCTAAGTGTATCCACTACCAGGAATGGAAGGTTCTTTCCTCCTGGTCTTAAGTGTTTTGGGACCCATGGGAGAGAGATCTCAATCTCTGTAAACTAATAACTTCCTCCAGCTCCACCCATTGCTTGTTATCAACTTTATGGAACCAATCGACTATTCTTGTTATAAAAACTGCCTGTGAGTACATCTTAATGTCTGGGAGGGCCAGAACGGCGATTCTGAATACTGTAATTTTTTTAAAACCAGCGCCGTTAGCCGCCGAGTAAACCGGAAGTGACGTTGTGGCGTCGCTTCCAGAAATGTACGAAGGAGTCCCAACCAAAGCCAATTCCGGCTTCCACGGGGTCTCCACACAGCTGGCCGGTGGGACGGGAGGCTGGAGAAGAGCAGCGGACGGTGGCGGAAGGGGGGATGTCCTCACCCGCTTCCTGGGATAATGACCGAGTGGCTCCCAAGCCGGATCGGCTGTTATTACCGGATAACCGGCCACCTGCTCTAAAAAACGGTACCGGGGTATAGCCTGCTGCAGGCTATACCCCGATACTTCCACTTAAAGCTGCCGCCGTTTATAAACAACGATTTGCGTTAAGTGGTTAAAAGAGAAGTATGGGATTTTTTTTAATTCCAGGTTTATTCTTACATAGGTGGATGCAGCATCGGTCTGATGCTGCACCTGTCCCCCGGCGCTTCTACAGTGAGAACTGAGGCCTCGGTTCTCAGGGATCCCCGAGCGGAGAGCTGCTGACTGTCAATCAGCAAGCCCTCCGCTGTGCTCCTCCACGCTCACTGGAGTGCTGAGCTGTGGAGGGGCGGGAAGCGGCCAACTCAATTCTCTCAGAGGCTCGCTGAGAGGCTGAGACGGCTGTCCATCCAGGCACCTGGCAGATCCAGACTCTTGAAGTTGTGATGACGCGGTGCCTAGTCCGACTCCTGTGACATCAGCAGAGAGCTGACTTTAGTCCACTCTCTGCTGAAAATGGGTCGCAGGAGGGCAAAACAAATTGCACTCCTGTGACCCAAAGGAGAAGCCCAGCCAAAAAAAATCAGGCTAAACTTCTCCTTTAGCCTAGGTTTGCACTAGTCTGAGAATCGGACTGACATTAGGAGCACAATTACATCACAAAAACAATGATTCCCTACGAGAGCCGTCTTAACTGGACCAACACAAGTCAGACCGTCTTTGAAAAAGGTTCCTGTACTACTTTTGTCTGACTTTGATCCTACTTCAGCCCATTGAATATCATTGAAGTCGGATCGAAGTCGGATCATTGTCTTAACTGATCTGACTTTGGCATGCGAGTTGTGCTCTGAGGATCTTGAAGGGGAACTCCACACTAAATTTAAAAAAGAAAACGGCATGGGGTCCCCCTCCAAGAGCATCGACTCAACGCGATCTCCCACACTAATGGTGTCTCCATGCTGTGTGTTGACTTATATTGACATGGCGCCTTCCGGAGGCCCCACCCCCTTATGACATCACCGCCCCATCATGCGCTGGGTGGTGATGTCATGTTGGGAAGAGGCCCTTATCCTCATCAACATGGGGACAAGGTGCTTTGGGGTGGGGGGCAGAGCACCCCCTACCCCAAAGCACCCATACTCCCCATGTTGAGGGCAAGTGGCCTGGTATGGTCTGGAGGGGGGCGCTCGCTCATCCCCACCCCCTTTCCTGGCCTGTCAGGCTGCGTGCTCAGATAAGGGTCTGGTATGGATTTTGGGGGGACCCTACATCGTTTTTTTGGCATGAGGGTTCCCCTTAAAATTCATACCAGAACGAAGGGCCTGGTATGCTCTTGGAGGTCTTGGAGGGGGACACCATGCCATTTTTTTTTAATTACATTTGGCGGGGGTTCCCCTTCAAGATCCACAGAGCACAAGGTGCCTGGTATTGTCGGGATCAAAGTCGGATCCCATTTACTTCGGGCCGATGTAAGTCTGATGTAGGACACAAGTCAGAGAGCAAAGCAGGATCAAAGTCGAACCATTTTCATGTCGGATAGTATGAACCTAGCCTTAAGTGGTTCATGGTCCAGCAACCATATCTCAAAGTTCTCTTAGGACTTTAGGATGAATAACATCTGAACCCAATTTTAATTAAGCTAATACATCTGCTGCCTCTGCCTTAAGGCCTCATGCACACAGGCGTATGTAAAAAAAAAAAAGGAAAACATCGGGCCCGACGTCAGGGAAAAAAGCTGCGTTTTTTTCGGCATTCTGCATTGGCGTTGATGAGCATTAATGCGTGTTAGTGAGCATTGGCGTCAATAGGCGTTTTTCAAAAAACACTCATTCCTCTGCTATTTTTTAACCTAAAAACGTTGGCGTCAAAAACATGAAAACAGGGTCCCCCCCCTCCCAAAAAAAAATGACATGCCAATTGTGGCATGTCAGGGGGTCACCTTCCCTTAAAGCGGAAGTTCCACTTTTGGGTGGAACTCCGCTTTAATGTGTGAATTTTTAAAGATGCAAATATGTGTTTGCATGTCCAATTGTGTAAAGCTGGCTACACACACTCAGGTTTTTTTCGTTCAACCCAATGGGCTGAATGAAAAAAAACTGACAGATTAACGTACCAACACAAGTAATGTTGGTGCAGCGATCTCCTCTGCTGTGCTATTGTGTTCTGACAGGGGGACTCCCCCCACCAGAACACACTGATCTGTGCTCTCTGCCATTGTCTGCAAGTGCTGCTCCTTGTTGGACTTACAAACAAGTTGGAATTATGAATGAGCTCCCGGAATGGAACTCGCTCGTAAGTAAGGGATTTTCTGTATAAGGTCTCACAACACTTTTCCATTAAAGCAGTAGGGGCTTGAATTATATCCAGCATGTGTTCATGGACAAGTGGATTCCTAAATTTCAACCAGCCAGTGTCCAAGCAATCCATTAGCATATTTTAAGCCTGGTACACACTATGGTTTTTTTTCCGTTCAACCCCCAAAAAAAACCTGTCAGCTCCGGTTGGAGCAGCTGTACTAACTATTCAAAGTTAGTACAGCAATCTCCCCTGCTGAGCTGTTGTGTTCTGACAGGGGGGCGGCCCCCTGCCAGAACACCCCAATCAGCGTTCTCCACCATTGGCTGAAAATGCTGATCGGGAGCTGGTCGACTGATGGTTTTCCAGCATGTACGTCCCACAGATGCCGGCCAAATGGCAAGCTTCTATTGGACTGGCTGGCATATACATAGGCCGAATGTCAGCTGCTTTTTTTTTTAACCCGCCGAAGTCGCCTGGCATTCAGCCCATGTGTATGGGTCTCATTGTCCCCCACACAAAATCCTGTAACCACCAATATTTTATATTAAAAGATCACCATGCAATCCAACTCTTTATTCATTAAAGCGTAACTCCACTTTTGTTAAGAAAAAAAAAAAACATTCCCCCCTGGGTGATCTATGTACATTGCAAGCATTATAACAACCTTTGGTGCAGATTCCTACCTTTTGTTATTCTGAAGAAATCCTTGTTTGTTTCTCTGTGCTGAGTAGGTCTAATGGGAGTGTTTTTTCATAATTATCTATCAGGTGTGCAGCTACAGAGCACTAATGAGGAAATCTGCTGGGCCTGCATCCCTTTAGGCATATTCCTATTGGAAGTATCTCACCAAAAATGACATTTTTAAAAAAGTAGGATGATGTGGGTTGGTGCTGCCAAAGAATAATTAAAGTGCTAAGGTGAGGTGATCCGTAAGGACGCAAATATATATGTGGAGATGTTAACTCTTCAAGGTGTCTAAAGTGCTCTATGTAAAATGGATATAAAGTTTATAATAAATGTGGCGCTATTGAAAATAACTCAATAAATAGATAAATTAATAATTCCTAGATTGTAAGCTCTAACGAGCAGGGTCCTCTGATTCCTCCTGTATTGAATTGTATTGTAATTGTACTGTCTGCCCTAATATTGTAAAGCGCTGCGCAAACTGTCGGCGCTATATAAATCCTGTATAATAATAATAATAAAGCTTTAAAAGTGCAACTGATGATTATGAGGCCATCTAGTGGCCAAATGAAAGAACACCACAACTTAAAAGATACATATGTGGATGTTTAAGTAAATTTCAGGGTGTGCATGCAGGGGGCGGTGGTGCAAGAGGTGACACAGAGGTGCTCCCCTTCCTATGACTCTCACCCCACTCACCCCTAGGGTTGGTACAGTCCCTCAGCGATCTAGTAAGGTATCCCAGTTGAGAGATAGATGCCTAGTACTTGTTGTTTTCAGACGCTGGCCCGCGTCTCAATCCACAGTAGTTAGAGTATCCATGTAAAAAGAAAATGATTTCCGTAGTGTAGGGTAGCAAACAAATTAGTAGAAAAGCGAATCGGATACTTACAGAGCTTTTAAAATTTTGCTTGCCTTGCAAAACGCTCTCAAACCAAGGTTTTACTGTATTTGCTATTTTTTTCCCCACGAAAGTGGAGTTACCCATTAAATGTCACTGTTCTTTATATTTTCTGAGTTACTTATCTGGAGGAAGTATGCATCTAGTGAAGAAAGTTAGAACTGCATACTTGGTTTGCATCAGTTACTCAGAAAATAATAAAGCAAAGCAAGCATGATTTTTGTTTTTCAGATCATTCTGAGTAAACTATTGAGACTATTCTAAGTGAAAATTCCAGGAGATCAGCAGCTACAGAAATACTCAAACCAGCCAATCTACTACCAACATACCGTGTTTAAAATACAAGTCTCAAGTCTCTGGTGAGGCCGCACCTGGAATATGCCGTTCAGTTCTGGGCACCGGTCCTCAGGAAGAATGTCCTGGAACTAGAAAGGGTTCAGAGAAGGGCAACAAAGCTAATTAAGGGACTGAAGGAACTCAGTTATGAGGAAAGATTACGGGAACTGAACGTATTCTCTCTGGAGAAGAGACGCTTGAGAGGGGATATAATTTCAATGTACAAATACTGTACTGGTGACCCCACAATAGGGACAAAATTATTCAGCGCAAGGGAGCACACAAAGACACGCGGCCATTCATTAAAAATGGAGGAAAGGGGGGTCAACCTTAAGCTGCGTAGAGGGTTCTTTACGGTAAGAGCAGTGAGGATGTGGAATTCTCTTCCACAAACAGTGGTTTCAGCAGGGAGCATAGATAATTTAAAAAAACTATTAGATGGGCACCTAAGAGACCACAACATTGGGGGATATACAATGTAATACTGACACAAAAACACACACATAGGTTGGACTTGATGGACTTGTGTCTTTTTCCAGCCTCACTAACTATGTAAAATCATTGGGATCACATTTTCTACTGGTGTTTGTTGTGAACATTAACTAAAGCCTCTGACCTGGATCTGCATGATTTCTTCTGCATTGTGTTGCTGCCACATTATTGGACAATAAGAAAATTGAACGAATAAAGTAGACGTTCAGTTAGTGATAGTTCTGTTGGTTCCAAATTTGTCTAGTGGTATTAAACCCAACAGCAAACATTTATTATATTGCAGCTTACCAATTCTTAGATGTGATGGCTGCATTCATTTCATTATTTTTACCCTTTATTTTCACCTGGTGATCCGGCTAATAAGCCTGTTGTTTTTACAAAAGAACAAGCTCTCCAGCAGAATGTATCAGTTACAAAGATGAGACAAACCATTTAACACTAGCAGGGGTGCTTACAATGATCATTTTTGTTTATTTATGTCAAACCTTTATCCCAAAAGGAAAAAAATGTTTGCTGTAACTTATTATAAGCTATTAGCTGGAGTTTGGTTTCAGTTTGTCAGTGTATTTAAATTTGCTAGTACAGCTAACACTCTGCTCCCCCCAGACTGCTGTCCAAAGGTACCCCTGTGCTCCTTCATCCAGAGTGGGGGTGCTCGAATATAGTAGGTGTGTTACCGGCCAGATCACCAGATGACAACAGAGGAAAAAACAAGAGGGGAAAAAGCCTAAAAAAGAAAACTAATGCAACCACCACATCTAATGATTGGTAAGCTGCAATATATATTATATTTTTGGCTTTGGGTTTAATACAGTTAATGTCAATTCTTCTACAGTAGAATGCAACAGTATCTGAACGAACCACATGATGGCAGCAAAGACTAACAGACAGCTGATTAAGAGCAAACATATCACTAGTCAAACATAATCATTCCTGGTATCATCCTTTGTTTTTGTTTTTTTACCATGGCACTTTCTGACACTCCACACAGTATGCATTCAGGTGCTTAACTGCTCACAAAAATGTCAAGAAAGTCTAGCTTATCCAATAAAACATAAACGCTAATCATAATCAGAATGTGCAAAGTACAATTTACTGAAAAGTAAAGATTAATTACGATTCGTTTGCAACTTCATTCTGTACTGTATACAGTCACTGCTCCGGACACTACTTAACCACTTCAGCCCCAGAAGGTACCCAAACAAAGTTGACATCCTTTTTTCCCCACAAAAACAAAAAAAGAGCAAAAAATTTGAAGGAAAAACAATATATTTTATGTTTTGCTATAATACATATCCAAAAAAATATATAAAAAAACAAATTTGTTCATTAGTTTAGGCCAAAATGTATTCTTCTACATATTTTTGGTAAATAAAATCGTAATAAGCATTTGATTGGTTTGCGCAAAAGTTATCGCGTTTACAACCATGAGAATTAATTTATGGCGTTTTTTTTTACTGGTAATGCCGGCGATCTGCGCTTTTTATCTGGACTTCGATATTGTGGCGGACAGATCGGACACTTTTGACACTTTTTTGGGACCACTGTCATTTATACAGCGATCAGAGCTAAAACTAGCCACTGATTACTGTATAAATGTCACTGGTAGGGAAGGGGTTAACACTAAGGGGTTAAATGTGTTCCCTCACTATGTTTTAACTGTGTGGTGGCTGGGCTGGCAGGGGCATGACAGATCTAACTGATCCCGATGACAGGGATCAGTAGATCACTGTCATGCCACCTGACAGAACGGGGAACCGCCGTGTTTACATCGGCAGTTCCCTGTTCTTCCTCTGTAGTAGGCGATCGCGGGTCGCCGGCAGACATCGAGTCAGCGCGGCCACACTCAAGCAGCGTGCGGTGGGCACGAGAGCACGGCGGTGGTGAGCGACTGCATGTTGCCTGCGCAAATGGCCGTTTATATACAGTGATTAGCGCTACGCTGCCACTTTGCAGCAGTAAAAGTACGCGAGGCAGTTGGGAAGCGGTTAAAGACATTATAAATTTTCCTACCTGCAACTTGTGTTGTTCAATTGCATAAGATATGAATTGATCATATAGTTTCATGGTGTCATTTGTTGCCAAGTACACACAACTTATCTAACAATCTTCACATTCCAATGTCAGGTTGTGTTCAAACATGGGGTATGCAGTACAGCACTGCATAGGTTAATTCATGACCTCTCTTTGTATTCTAAGGACTGACACTTCCTGTAAAGAAACTACATATCCCACAAAACATATCCCATAGTTCCTGGGTCTCTCAGTCCAGTGCTCCTCAGGTGGGAGCTAAATAATTAGATCTGAAACAGACACAAGGAGGCCGAGCAATTTAAAGAGAGCTCAACATGCAGTCTTTCATCACATTACCACTCCCAGGTTTGTGATGCAACACAGAGGAAATTATGATTGTGACGCAGAACAAGTTGCCTGTCCTTTTAGTGACTAGGGGCAAGCTGGGTGGATTAATAAATGGACAAAGGGGAATCGATCAGCCATGACACTACAAACTGCAGCCACAACATGCAAGCCCATCATGTCAAGATAAGGCATACAAACAGCACAGGGGATATAACTACACTAATACCTAGTTAAAACAGCAAAAACATTTAAAAGATTGGCCATACAGTATGCAATTTTCTTTCCTTAAACCACCAATTGAAGGAAAGAAAATCACGCGAGAGGCTTCCCTGCAGTCACAATACAATGATCACTGCTGCCAGATATAGCCAGCAGCAGTGATCGCATGAAAGAAACCTGACAGGCTGGTTGTATTGAAGTTGATCTATCTGGCTTAAGCAGACAAATTTCGATCTTTCTAGGGTCAGCTTGTATCATATTCTAGAAGACTAAAATAGCCCTTTATGTGGATCCTGAGTTTTTAGAGCTAGGCAATGGAGATTTTAGTTTTCACATGGGTCAGATATATTTCAGTGGTGACAGATTCAGTGCCAGATAAGGTTTAGGGAGTTTAGAAGTGTTAGGCTCGGTTCATACTGTGCGAGCTTGTTGCGGGTGCGGGAATTGCATCTGTTCCCGCACCTGCGACCACCCTCAGCCAAATGGCGCTGCTCTTAGGAGACACGTGGGCTGCCATTCATTCTAAATGTCCCTATGCATCTCAGCCCGCAGAGCGTTTCAAAAAGACCATGCGATGTCCCTGCGGCCACGTTTTTCAAAAGGTGCACGCACACTTTTTTTGAGGAAATGCAGGCACAGCAGACCCTTCAAATGAATGAGCTGCTGTGCAAACGTGGGCCGCACGGCCTGTACTAGTGTTTACCGAGCCTTAGGGTCAAGGTTATAGTTGAAGGAGTTAAGTGATAGGTTAAAATTCAACTCTACTTTTTGAAATTTTTGAGGTGTAAAAATATAAATCAGCTTTAGCTACAGTAGTCACTTCCTTTTTAGCTCTGTCCCTGTAGACTCACTCTCTTTGTGATCCAGTAGCGGTTTGAGCGATACTGGACCCCTGGTGGCATGTGATAACGATGACCTGAACTCACATACAGTCCTCCAGTTGGCCTCAGTGACACACTCTACACTGTTAAAGACTGCCCAGTACTGGAGATAAGGTGAAGAGGACCTTGCTGCACCACAGTTTGAAGACATCAGAAAAGGTTATGTATTCAAATAAATAAATACATAAATAAATTGATTAATAAAATTGCAGGGGGGGATTGTTAAAGTGGTAGTAAACCCCCCACTACTGTTTTTACCTACAGGTAAGCCTATAATAAGGCTTACCTGTAGGTAAAAAAAATATCTCCTAAACCTACATGGTTTAGGAGATATTCGCCCTGCATGCAGCAGGTGACATTAGCGGCGCATGGCTCTGATGATCCGGCCGAGGCGTCCAGCAACTCAGAGCTGGCTGCCGGAACGAAGAGCTCCCGCGCGCATGCGCGGGAGTGACGTCACGCTGCTCCGGCCACTCACAGCGCCGGAGCCGCGGACCCAGAAGAAAGAAGAGGACCAACATGTCAGCGTCCTTATCGCTAACCGACTCGGGCATCGGGGGCCTCGTTCTAAGGTAAGTATTTCATAATATGTTAGTATGCGATGCATACTAACATATTATGCTACTGTCTTGCAGGATTTTTTTTTTTTTTAGCAGGCGGGTTTACTAGCGCTTTAAGTGGTAATGTTAAGGATATTTTAGGTGTTAGGGTGAGTTAAGATGTTAGGGCCAGGTTAATCGTAGTGGCAACCATACCAGACCATATCAGAAAATGGCTACCATTTGGATTGATTAGTATGTTTCAAATTAAAAACATACAACAGTTTTTGGTGACAAACTAGTAATACTGGATTGGTCCCTAGAAAAATTCATCTAATTATGAGAAATAAATTGGTTCCAATTGCACGGCATTGCTAAAGCCTGAAGGTGGACAACACCTGAGCGACCACCCCAGGTATTATTATTATTATATCATATCAATAATTACAAATAGTTATATAATCTTCATTTTCACTCTGTAAACAGTCCCTTTCATCCTTTCTCCCTGAACTAGGTTTTGTCCTCGACATGAACATTTGTAACCCGTCAACCCTTGAAACTGAACAATGACATTACTGTAAACACAGTAACAAGTGCACGTACGGTTCCCCGATACCTTACAACAAACACACCTACCACTCTGGTATTTACAGTACACCTTCGGAAGTGGAAGTATAGTTTTTACATACTACGGGTAGTCTTACGGAGGTATAGTCTAATAACCCCACCAGCGAGTCCACAACAGGTGGAAGTCCGAAATCGTTACGGCACGTTAACCTTGGTTAAATAAAGAGTATTAATCTACTTAAAAAGATCCCTGGTTAGGTCATAA
>BLSH010339047.1:343912-355720 GCA_018402905.1 Glandirana rugosa | reverse complement strand
AGTCGGGACAAGTCCGGCACTTACCCCATCTAATAGGAGTGTTGCAGAGTTCAGCATGTGGAGAAGTGGGCTGAGAGTCTGCGGAGATCGGCATACGGAGAGTGGCTGTGTCCCCCATCGTCGGTCGGTCACCGGTCAGGGTGTCTGTGGGAGCGGGAGTCACGTCCGCCGCCATAGTGACCCGCCCCCGGCAACCGCATCCAATCACATTGAGCCACAGGCTCAGGGCAGCCAATCAGACTGTGTGTGTGCGCCTGTTCAGCGCACATACAAAGACTTTAATGGCTGACCAATCGTCTCACTACCCAAAGACAGCCTCTGGATATGATGCTGAGCATGTGCACTCGACTTCTTTGGTCGACCATGGCGAAGCCTGTTCTGAGTGGAACCTGTCCTGTTAAATCGCTGTATGGTCTTGGGCACCATGCTGCAGCTCAGTTTCAGGGTCTTGGCAATCTTCTTATAGCCTAGGCCATCTTTAAGTAGAGCAACAATTTTTTTTTTTAGTTCCTTAGAGAGTTCTTTGCCATGAGGTGCCAGTGAGAGCGATAACACCAAATTTAACACACCCGCTCCCCATTCACACCTGAGACCTTGTAACACTAACGAGTCACATGACACCAGGTAGGGAAAATGGCTAATTGGGCCCAATTTGGACATTTTCACTTAGGGGTGTACTCACTTTTATTGCCAGTGGCTTAGACATTAATGGCTGTGGTTGAGTTATTTTAAGGGGACAGCACATTTACACTGTTATACAAGCTGTACACTCACTATTTTACATTGTAGCAAAGTGTCATTTCTTCAGTGTTGTCACATGAAAATATAAAATAAAATATTTACAAAAATGTGAGGGGTGTACTCACTTTTGTAAGATACTATAAGTAGTGCAAAGACCGCCTGGCCAGTATCCAGTTTTAGGATGGCACTAAACAAAATTGAAAAAATGAATATATATTTTTTGAGGGAATAACATTGGATAGGGTGGGGAGACGTTTATTCATAAATCTCATATTTTCAAGGGTCTACTAATACAGGAAATAAATCAACATCTATATGTATCCAAGCATCTTATATTGTACAGGGGCTTCATGTATAACTACCATAATAACACCACCATACAGTACATCATGTCATTGTGTCTATTTTATTTGTGTGGAGTTTTTTTGTAATGTAGTTCAGACAAAGCTTACAGTATTTGAGATTTTAGTGATTGGTTTACATTTAAAAAAAAAATCTATTTCATTTGTTTGGAGCTTTTTGGTGTAATGTAGTTCCGAATCATAAAAACAAAGACTTTTTTATTCTTTTTCTTTTCTTTACAAGACTTTTGGAATAAGTCCTGCATTTTGTAAAGGGAGGAAATAGCAGAAGAAAGGAATAGAGAAATCTTGAAACAAGACATCTTAATAACTTCCTTGTGTAATGAGATCATATGGAGTCCATCAAATCTTCCAGCTCTAAATGTGTTTCAGCTTCAGAGGATCTCTTGTAAGGTCAGTGCCCTCCAAGTTACTGCAAATCGAGCGAATCCTCTGCAAGATGAGCTAAGAGAGCATGACTGTACCCCCTTCCCCAGCACCAAAAACCACAGAGAAAATACTGAACTTTTCTTAGTAAGGCCCCAAACTCACACTATTGTTGTGTTAACGCAATGCCTTATGCATGTGTTAAGGCAACCCATTTAATTTGAATGGTCTGGTAGCACACCTTAAAGTGGAACTTTAGGGCAAAATTAAAAACGGGTGAACAGGCAGGAATTTTATTACAGAAGAGACATGCTTGGTTACTTACCTGCCTGTTCGCCATTGTACAGTGAGGCAGGAACGTGCAGCTCACTGTACAATTTTGGGAGTGCCAAATCTGAAATCCCGCGCCTGTGACATCATTCTGCCCGGCCAATGAATGCGGCCAGTGATTGAGATCCAGGAGCCGGCCACCCGAAGATATCAGTGGCTGGGCGGGGAGCTCAGGGATGCCGCATAGCTGGAAAAGAGATAAGTATAGTTCGGATTTTTTTTTTTTAATATCTTTTTTTGTAATTCTTTCATTTTATTGATATAGAATGAACCACAGTATTACAGGAATAAGAGCATGAAGAAGTGAGAGGGGTACATGAAGCAAGTAATCATTAAAATTTTGCCCACCGGCAGAACAACCAAGGCATGAACAAACATACAGTCAAAATATTTGACAGAGAGCTACTTATCTGCTCCCGGATTATATCCGAGCAGCAACACAGTCCGAATGTCCATGCGTGATTCCCCCGCCGGCAAATGACCTAGTATCCGAGTACCACTACTAAGTTATGCCGGCAGTTATATTGGCATATTTGCAAAACCATCTTAGAATATATGACAAATGAGCTAGAGCGTAAGCGTGGACAATGCGGTGTAAGATAGAGAAAACAAAGCAGAGCAGAGCAGAATGAGGGAACAGGAAGGAAAACTAGTCAGCCCCCCCCCCCTGGGGTCCGGGGAAGGGAAAGAGAGAGAGAAAGGGAGAGAAAAAAAAAAAGGGGGGGGGAGGGGTGGGATTGAGGAGGGAGAGGGAAGAGAAAGGTACCAGCCTGTCCGGACTGATCGGAATCGCTGACTAGGTGGGGGGCATCACCGACGTGTAAGCATCTGTGTATACAAAATTATTCCAGGGTCTCCAAGTTTCTCTGTATGCCTCTTCTGTGTTATGCAGTGTGGCTGTGAGGTCCTCCATGTCCCTAAGAGTGTTCACCCTGGCAAACCACAGCGCCTTCGTGGGAGACTCTTTATTCTTCCAGCATAGCGGAATGCACGCCTTTGCCGCATTCAGGAGCTGCATCGTCAGTGAAGTTTTATACTTTTTGATTGGTCTGTCCGTTAGGTGCAGGCATGCCTCGGGGTTGGTGGACAAATCCACGGCTGTGAGTTGCTTAATGGTAGTTGTAACATCGTGCCAGAACGGTTGGAGCTTGGGGCATTCCCAAAAGATGTGGATCATGGTCCCCCTACCCGTCCCACAATGCCAACACGCGTCCGGAATCTGAGGAAAGAGCCTGTGCAGAAGCGAAGGTACCCTATACCACCGAGTAAGGATCTTATAGCAAGACTCCTGTACCCTAGTTGCCAATGAGGATTTCTGCGTGAAGTGAAGGATCGTGCGTCTTTGGGCTGGCGTGAAGTGGCAGGCCAGGTCTGTCTTCCACCTGGAAAGGAACTGGGGACGTATTCTTCCCCAGGTTGAATCAGGATGGAATAGATCATGGATAGGGAGTGTCGAACTGGTTCGCCCTTATGGCACACCGACTCAAAGCACGTGAGGGGTCGCAAGATACCCGGGGTTCGGGACAATCTTCGGAGAGTATAGTTCGGATTTAAGGCAAGGAAAACCAGACAATTGCTATTTTTTAACTTAGCGCACCACAATGCACAGATGGTTTACATACTTGAGTTAAGGTGCACTAAAATGTAAGTAAGTAAACTGTGCTGTGCTGCCTAGGTGCCTTAGGGAGCCATTCAAAATAAATGGCCTGTAATCTGTGTAACAAGTTATTGCACACTGCAATAATGTACAGTAAATGATACGTTTTATAGTGCGTTACTGTAAATGATCCCTATAACATTACCAAGAGCCATGTACCACATTCTAAAAAATCAGGCAATCTACAACAACCAACCGATCAGATATTTACATTGAGCACTAAACAGCTGTCAGAATCATGAAAAATGATTGCTGATTTCTGCTATAAGTTACTGCACTTTGCATATACTGTACAGTAGCAACAAAACATTCACTCACACGTTTGTAAGGAGAGAAGTGATTTATATTAGTCCATATCCAGCCAATAAGCAATCATTGCTCATTGCTATACATTAATTGCTATGCACTAATTAGGCATTAAATCATAATTTGTTGTTATAGGCTAGTGCTACATCTTTAAATCATTTCAACACATTTAGTAAAATATAAAATGGTAAGACAGTTTTTGTATGTACTATTATATCTATTAAATATGTAATGAAATTTGTTATTGCTAGGCTGCAACCAGCCTGAGCTGATATATACCTTTTCTGGGTTATGTAGGTTTTCCCTAAGCCTGGAGAGTTTATTGCTTCAGCCTTTTGCTGGACGGAGGTTGCAGTAATTAGTATGGGAAGGATTAATCCCTAGGTTATAATTATTTATCTGACACAGTTATTCTCTGATGGTGTTGTTCAGGGGTATGGTGTGGGAGATGATAAATGTTTGGAACAGCTTTCCGGAACTCTCTCTCTCCCCTGGGGCTTCTCCCTGGAAGGAAGCCTGTGTGAAGAACTGCTGTCAGGGTCTGGCCTTAGCATGAGTCATGTGCTGAGGGCCAAAGGTATTAAAGTGGTTGTAAAGACAGAAGGCTTTTATCTCACTGCATTCTATGCAGTAAGGTAAAAAAAATTTCATGCAGCTTCCCCCACAGCCCCCCTAAATATATACCTGAACCCGATCCAGCAACATGCACGAGAGCCGAGGGTCTCTCAGGTCTCTCCCTGCTGACTGGCTCAGACACAGCAGCGGGAGCCAACGGCTGTCAATCAATGCCAGTGAGGAGATAAATTAAAGTACATAGGCTAATATTTAAATATTTGCAATGCCAGTGAGGAGGGAACGGGGCCAAGTCCTGCTCTGTATGTCTTATAGACACACAGAACGGGGCTTGGGAGCGAGCACACATGAGTGCCCCCACAGCAAGTGGCTTGCTATGGAGGCACTTGGCGGGGGGGGTAGGGCCAGGAGCACTGGCGGGGGACCCAAGAAGAGGAGGATTGAGGCTGCTCTATGCAAAACCACTGCACAGAGTAGGTACGTATTAACCTTTACTATTATTTTAAGCTAAAAGTGGGGTGTATGCCGGAAGGGAAATAGGCTGAAAAAGGTCAGATTTAGGAGCAAGGAAATACTGTGATTGTTCTCCAAGGGTCACAGATTTATCTAGCTGTCCTCTGTCCATCAACATCTATTTTTAGAGGTCACTTTCATAGGGCTCACAACTGAATCAAAATATCTGTCCCCCTATTTAGTGCTTTATGGATATCATTCACCAATAAATCCTCTATACAGTTTGAGAACTGCAATAAATGGTGAAAAAGATCATGGTGATTGGAGCCAGATTATTGTCAGGGAGCTGTTGCATACAGATACAGGGCAGGTAGTCATGGGACAGGTAGGAGAACCTAGTTCTTTCCAACTGCTCCCTAAGGAGTCATCACTACTAATATCAAAGCAATTTTCTACCTAATTACATTTTTAACATTTTTATACCGGTATGTTAGCTTTTGATGCCAGGCCTGGTATTTCTTAGAGTGAACCAAGTTCACATCATGATAGGTAGGATTTAATTAAAATATACCACACTTACCTGTAAGGGTTTCACTCCTTCAGTGCGGACAGGCTAGGGCTCAAATAGCCAGAGGAGTTACATCTTCCTGGTACCCAGCTCTATTGCTGAGATTCCAAGAATGAGGCAAGATGTATGCCGCACAGCAAATGCACTGTGCAGTGTACATTGTAAATTAAAAATTGTAAGGAGAATGGAGGAAAGCTGTTTTTATTCTTGAAAAAAAAAATATGGCCCCTTGCAATTTTTTTGTGCAAATTTAGAGATGAATTACTGCTGCTCCTTCACTGTCCAATCACAGGCTGGAGACAGGGGTGACCTAACTTAACTGACCAAAAAAAAACTCTAGCCGTGCAGAATAGCAAGCAGTATAAACCTTAGGAATGGGTGGGAAAAATAATTCTGCCAAACAAAACAGCTTCTATATATGCATTTTAGCTGTGTATTTAGATGTTTGCCTAGAGTTGAAGTGGTAGTAAAGTCTCCTGACCTTGCATCTAGGTTTATTTTCATGCTATCCCAACCCATGCCATTTAGGAGATTACACCCAATTTTTTTGGCATGACGTCACAGGCGCATGTGCATTTTGTCCCCAATTGACGGCACACTCATTGTGCCATCAGTCTCTTTATACGGGTGCTGTCCCTCCATCATAGCACTCCACAGCATTGCATAGCAATCCTGCGAGATTTCAGACCCATTACTATTATTGATCAAATGTGTGAGATTAACTCGCAGACTCAAGAGAAATGAAGGAAGTATACCTCTACAGTATATGGAATCGGACACCGCAAATATGGTGCTGGCTTCGGCTGGAACACAGGAACAAGATGTCAAGCAGAAAAATACAGTAAGAAACATGCTATGGGGATAACTAGTAAATTCAGGGCAGGGGAGAAGGGTCAGTGAGTCACCCTTTGACTCATGCACCTGTGTATGTAAATGTCAGCTTGAGCTACTGAGTTCTGCTTCACCTACTGGCTTCAAATAAACAATTTATAATGTATTGTAATATTTTATATTTACCTGCATAGAAAATGAAAAATATTTAAATGATTTATTTATTTATTTATTTATTGGTCCTGACTAGGGAAGAGGTTTGGATATACCACTACCATGGGTTCAAGTTGAATCCTGTGTGTTTGAGATTCATGGTCTCAGGGAATTTATGGTCAATTTTGTTGGGTAAATTTTGCTTACAATTCTTGTATACCCCCAATTTTTGTATACCCCCAGTTCACATATGAGAGATCTAACAGTCCTTTTTCGGATGACCATTTAGTGTAAGTCAGCAACAAACATAGTTGCTGTTTATTTGCTTGGACCCCTTGGAGTTTTTTTATTTTCTTTTATTTCACATTTTTAATTTCAATATCCATATTTGTTTAATTTTCTGCTTGGGTAGATAAATGGTTTGGGTTTTGTGCTCAGTGGAAGCAGTACCTACCTCATGAAGACAAGTTGACAGCAAAAGGCCTGAACTTCTCCCAGTTCTTCACTTTCTGCATTTCTGCCCCCTCCACAAAATACTCCTGCTGCATCCACCTCAACATCTTTGGCCTCTAGTGACAGGTAGCAAAGTCTCACAAGTAGTTTCAGAAGCTTAGGATACACTACATCAGGGGCCATGTTGAGGAAAGTCAGTCGAAGGTTTGAACCACTGTAGAATTTTGCTACATCCACTACACTGTCTCCAGGTGCACCCTTTCAAAGACAGTTGAACTGTTGCTGAAGTGGAAGCATAAAATATCCCCAAATCACCTCCATACCCAGCATCTTAATACCAGATTGGTAAAACCGCTGGCTGTTCAGTTGCTCCCATTCCAGCTCATGGAATCAGTTTCTTCCATGAGTTGATGGCTTTTACTACAACCCTGTGCAGTAGGAAGGCCATTCCTGCCCTCCATCAGTATGTGGAATGTAATGCATCTGTGTTGCTGGTCCACACTGTTAGCACCATGATAAACATGACCAAGGACACATGATCCAGTAAGCATGACCTAGGGACACTATAAATCCTTCATGGGAGGATGAATGGGGCACAATACTGGAGCTTGTGGTGCCACTACAGATCTTGTCTGATGGTGACAGTGCCTTAACCTATACAGGCGGTCCCCGGGTTACAAACAAGATAGGGTCTGTAGGTTTCTTCTTAAGTTGAATTTGTTTGTAAGTCAGAACAGGTACGTTTTTTAAGTGTAGCTTCAGCCAAAAAAAATATTTTTAAGCTTTTTGGATAGCATAGGGAAGGGTTAACACCCCCGTAAGGTTTGTTTTGCTGTCTGTGTTTCTGTTCAGAAGATTTCACCTCACTTACTGTCCCAATGATAATTGGATTTTGAAAATGTTGGGTTGTTGTGGAAACAAACCTTGGTGATAAAGCATCAGTGGGGACACCTTTTTCCCATAATAACTCTTACAAGAGTGAATTTCCCTTCCTAGGGGTACATTTTCTCTTACTTCCTGTTGTCTCCCTCTGTTTGTAAGTAGGAGTCGTTTGTAAGTTGGATGTTTGTAACTAGGGGACCGCCTGTATCTCCTTATCAACCTCATCTTCTGACTCCTTGGTACTGTGCCTCATCTGCCAAATTTATAAGGTTTGCTGAAGGGTAAATCTCTCATTACATCTCAATGTTTTCACCCTACTCCAGTGCTCTGGCACTGTAAGGGCTTGATCATATGAGCTTTGCTCTCTGATCTGCATTCAGACGGCTCTTCGGACAATATTTAACAGGCAGTGAGGAGAGTCTGTATTGCTTCCTCCCTGCCTGCTTTAACCCCTCACACTGCGTACTAGCGCCTTGCAACCATGTGCAATACATGCATTTGTGGGATGGCTGCAGAGTGGCCCCGTTCACTTGAATGGATCATGTTCAACAGGCAGTATTAGCAACCGCCGAAAAGCAAAGGGTTGTATAATTCCTGCTGTAAAGTATCACAGAGGTTGCGGGGGGGAGTAAAAGCTCAACTCAACCGTGGGGAGTTTACTGCCCCTTGTGTGAATGAGCCTTTAAGATGCCACACAATGGTTCCACAGCTGCACCTCAGCTGCCACATTTCTAGTGTTTGCTGCAGGGTAAAACAGGGTTTGTGGCTTATTTGGGTGCTCCAGGATTTAAAAACATGGGTGGCTATTGTCTCTCAGATAATAAACTCTGTTTATTACAAGATAAAATGTTCCTCATCTCTTTCTTCTATGCTGTGGCACAACCAAGTTGCTTACAAACTGTCCTGCCACTGAATATTTGTGGCTATTTTCCTTCAGATAATACATTCTAATATTTATTTCAAGATAAAATGTGCCTTGCCTCTCCCTCTTACATTGCCACCTTTTCAATCTACTTACATACTGTTCAGCCACTGTACAATAATTATGGCTATTGGCATTCAAATAATATACTGTCATTTCTATTTTGAGATAAAAACCTGTTTTGTCTTTCCCTCCTATACTGTCGCCTAACAAAGCTGCTTACATACTTTCCAGTCACTGTACAATAGTTGTAAGTATTGTTTCTCACATACTACATTCTGGTTTTTCTTTTAAGATAAAACCTGCCTTCCCTCTTCCTCTTATATCGCAGCCTAACAAAGCTGCTTACATACTATCCAGCCACTTAACAATATTTGTGGGTATTGTCTCTCAGATAATACACTCTAATTTGTATTGCAGGATAAAAACCTGCCTTGCCTCTTTCTATTTGCTGTCTATTTAAGTGCTTGTGTACTATCTTGACACTAACCAACTTCTACCAAACACATACCTAGAGTCTATAATTTCAATACTTTTGGAATATTTGGGGACAAGGTCATCCAGGGCCCAGAACAAAGATGCTATACTGTGTCCTAACCCCTGCAACTCCACCCTCTTTCCCCCTATCCAGCACACCCAATTGTCTTTCACGTGAATTGAAGAACTCTGGGATTTTAAAAAAATCCTCCATTAATACACCTCCCTACACTAAACACTAAACAGTTATTACATTTGTGAAATTCCTTACCTTTGAAGAGATATGTCCAATTTAATTTACAGGAAGTGGTCTCTCTAGTTCAAATGATGCACTATGTATTCTGCAAGGCAGGCTCTGTTAGGAGAGTGATTGCATCATATCCTCTTCTTTCTGTTTAGACTACATTTCCCATCAGGCATTGCACATTTCTTGTACAAAGGGTTTTATTAGCATTAAAGGATAATACATAACATTACTTGACATTGCTAATGACATCATATTCAGAGCATCACACGGAAATAAGCGGTGATTCAGTATGGGAGAAACATTCAAAATTGTGTAATACAAAAACATGGAGCAGAAACAATAATGTCTTGTTCTAATGATTGGCCTAATGATATTAAACCTTTTGTAAAAAGTAAAAGGGATAGGGAAATAGAAAAGAAGAGAAGAGATGAGAAGAAAGAGGAGGGAAAGGAAAAGAAAAAAGAAGAAGAGGAAGAAGAAAGGTCCAAGGGCTGTGAGACAGGGCCATATCAGATTGAGAGAAGTGTGTTATTAAAACGGGACGGATGATCGTTGGCGATCCAGGGCTGCCAAACTCGTAAGAATTTGTCGTGTGTGTCCGTTAGAGTTTTTTGACCACCTCGAAGCTTAGTATTGGAGTTTTCCAGGCCCTAGCTATAGTAAGTTTAGTTGCAGTAAACAAGTGCATTGCCAATTGGCGTTCGGGACGCAGTAGTTCCAGTATAGGTTTGCATTAGAGGGCTTCATAGGGGTCCTTTTTCAGATTAGTATGAAAAAGAGTGTAGAGAAGGGAGTATATTCTGACCCAAAGCCTACGTACCTTCGGGCAGGTCCACCAAATGTGTGCCATGGTGCCCAGTTGCGAGCATTCCCCGAGAAGCAAAGAGGGGAATAGGTTGGAATGAAGCGTGCCAGTCTTGCTGGGGTATAATACCATCTGTACAGGACTTTATATGCATTCTCCAGGATAACAACATTTTTAGAAGATTTAGAAACTGCTACAGACATGGCCTGCCAGTCCTCTGGATCTAGGTGCCTCCCAAGCTCCCCTTCCCATTGTGAATGATAACGATTTAGTGGTGGACGTCGGGAGGAAATGATTGCCGAGTAAAGTAAGGATATCAGTCCGGCAGAATGGGGCCTGGACCTGCAGTAAGTTTCGAAGGGGGTCAGCGTGTAAGTTGTGGGTTTGGATTTTATAAGCTGTTGTATAAAGTGTCTAAGTTGCATATAGCTATAATGTTCCCTAAGGGGAATTTCGTGGGAGGACCTCAAAGCGTCAAAGGTGAGGATTCTAGTTGGGGTGAGCAAGGAATGAACATCAAGAAAGCCATTCCCCAACCACCAGGAAAACTGATGGGGGTTATCAATTCCCAGAGAGAACAGTGGGCAGTATATTAGACGAAGTAAGGGCAGGTGAGGAGAGATGAGGCCCGCCGAATATTTAATAGAATTCCATAAGCGCAGAGAATGAGAGAGGCAAGGCCCAAGTATGGGTGGGTGATGTTCCCGAGGGAGCCACAAGAGAGATGCGGCTGGAATTGGGGAAGAATCCACCAGGTCTATTATAGCCCAGAAAGGCATTTGACAATTCTCATGCAGGAGCGTGAGAGGGGCAATATTCGCGGCTAGGTAATATGCCTGCAGATTGGGGACTGAGAGGCCTCCATGAATCTTACGGGCATACAGCAACTGTTTGGCTATTCGAGGCTTAGTAGGTCCCCAGATAAATTTTAGGAGTCTCCGTTGATGTATGCGTAAGATATGGGAGGGAACTGAAACTGGGAGGACTCTAAAGAAATATAAAAGTTTTGGAAGGTAGGTCATGAAGACCGCCACAATTCTGCCAAACCGGGACATCGGAAAATGTGTCCAAGAGGAGAGCAAATCTGTGAGTTTTCGAAATAAAGGGGGGAAATTAGCCTGATAAAGCCCTGAATGAACAGGAGTTAACTTAATCCCAAGGTAGGGCAAAGAGGTTGACCATTGGAATGAGAAGGACTCTTTTAAGGATGCCAGCTCCGATTGGGGAAGATTAACCACTTGACAACTGGGCATTTAAACCCCCTTCCTAACCAGACCAATTTTCAGCTTTCAGTGCTCTCACATTTTGAATGACAATTACTCAGTCATACTACACTGTACCGTAAAAAAATGTTTTAAAAGTCATAAAAAGGTAAATAACGAGTTTTTTATTTGTGGGGTCACCACTAATTTATGGTGGTTTTCTTTCGAGATAAACACACTTATTTTCCTGCTTTTAAAGTAAACCCATGTCACATCATACTGACTCATTAACAGTAAGTTTTACACTCTCGTGACTTTCGACTTTTAACCAGACCAATCCTTCCCCCAAATTTACGGGTCAACAGTTCACCAATTAGAAGGGGTTAGCCTCGACCGTAGGAATTTTCTCAGGAAGAGTAAGGTTACCAGTTGGAGAAACGGGATGGAACCCTAATTCAATTGAGGACAAGTAAGTCCCGA
>BLSH010339047.1:328928-342605 GCA_018402905.1 Glandirana rugosa | reverse complement strand
GGATGGGTGGACACGGATGGGTGAGCAGGGATGCATGGGTGACGGATGGGTGAGCACGGATGCATGGGTGGGCACGGATGGGTGGGCATGGATGTATGGGTGACGGATGGGTGGGCATGGATGTATGGGTGACAGATGGGTGGGCATGTATGTATGGGTGACAGATGGGTGGGCATGTATGTATGTGTGACAGATGGGTGGGCATGTATGACTGTGTATGGGTGATGAGGGGGTCCCTGCCTGTCACATAGCGGTGCTGTGGGCACTTCAGATCCTGCCCACAGCACCGCTGCATCTCCTCTCTCCCCCCTCCCCTGTCACACTGCACCGATCGGTGCGGAGAGGGGGGAGACAAGCCGGCACTTCCGCCGGCTTGTTTACATGTGATGCTCCGTCATTTGACGGAGCGATCACATGGTAAACGGCCGCTCCAAGCGGCCATTTACCTTGATCCGTGATGCGCCGGGTCTCATAGACCCGGCGGTCACGGATGCTCCCAGGTGCGCGCCCCAGGGGGCGCGCTGGAGCGCGATTGTGGGAGGACGTTATATAACGTCCTCCCACAACAATGGGTGCCACTTGCCGACGTGTATCTACGCTACACGGTCGGCAAGTGGTTAAGTGACATAGCTTTAGACTTCGTAGGGTTAACCTGTAATCCGGAGAGTGAGGCGAAGTTGTTCAGAAGCGAAAAAAAAATTTGGGAGAGCGATTCTCGGATTGGTCAGAGACAGCAAGATGTCGTCTGCAAAAAGAGATATCTTGTTGGCAATGCCTGCTATATCGATTCCCGATATGTCCGAATGAGAACGAACCGCCTCCGCCAGAGGCTCCAGGGCCAAGATAAACAGTAATGGGGACAGGGGGCAACCCTGCCGGGTACCCCTACCTATGGGGAATAGGGGGGATTCAAAGCCGTAATATTTTACTTTGCTTTGAGGAGAAGCATATAATGCCGAAATCCAGGATAGAAATGATGGACCAAAACCATAGTGATGAAGAACTGCTTTCATGTAGGGCCAAGACAATGTGTCAAAGGCCTTGTTGACATCTATGGATAAAAACATTGTAGGTATAGTCTGGCTGTGGGCTCTATGTTGTATTTGGAGCAGACGTCGGATTGCGTCACCTGCCTGCCTCTTAGGGACAAAGCCAACCTGGTCTTTTTTAATCAATCTGGGTAAAAAGGAATTAAGACGGTTAGCTAGGATTTTGGTCAACAATTTCAAGGCATTGCACATTTCAATGAATGTGGGAGGTACACTAGCCTGTACATGAACGAGCCCACTTCAACATGAATCACACCCCTCATTCTGCAGCCAGGCCCACTAACCAGTAACACACAGCATGTCTTCTCTCCTCTCCAGCCACAAGGAGATAAACATATTGCCCTTACTTTCTGTAATCATTACTGATCTGTACACACATCCCATAATGATATATTATACACACTGTACTCTGCTATAATTCACTAGTAGAAATATTCCTCCTCCTGCTGTAGATTTGAAATCATTCTAACAAAAATCAGTGCTGGTATGGTGTATGAGAGAACATCCCTATCCGCACCACAAAAAGAGAGAGCCTGTGATGTTTTACATCCGCATGTGGCACAAGTAAATGTCGGCATTAGAAAAAAACAAAAAAGTGCAGTGCTAACTTGCTAATCAATAACACAATAATGGTGGAACCCCCTAATGTATGGAAATCTCAATAACCTTCAATATCAGTACCGTCTCATTATCAGGGCACATATGTGCATTTATATCATCAGAGCACATATGTGCGTTTATTCCACCGGAGCACATACAGTATCTCACAAAAGTGAGTACGCCCCTGACATTTTTCTAAATATTTTATTATATCTTTTCATGTGACAGCACTGAAGAAATCCACTTTGCTACAAAATAAAGTAGTGAGTGTACAGCTTGTATAACAGTGTAAATTTGCTGTCCCCTCAAAATAACTCAACACACAGCCATTAATGTCTAAACCGCTGGCAACAAAAGTGAGTACACCCCTAAGTCAAGATGTCCAAATTAGGCCCAAAGTGTCAATATTTTGTGTGGCCACCATTATTTTCTAGCACTGCCTTAACCCTCTTGGGCATGGAGTCCACCAGAGCTTCACAGGTTGCCACTGGAGTCCTCTTCCACTCCTCCATGATGACATCACGGAGCTGGTGGATGTTAGAGACCTTGCGCTCCTCCACCTTCCATTTGAGGATGCCCCACAGATGCTCAATAGGGTTTAGGTCTGGAGACATGCTTGGTCAGTCCATCGTGTTTACCCTCAGCTTCATTAGCAAGGCAGTGGTCATCTTAGAGGTGTGTTTGGGGTCATTATGTTGAAATACTGCCCTGCCACCCAGTCTCCGAAGGGAGGGGATCATGCTCTGCTTCAGTATGTCACAGTACATGTTGGCATTCATGGTTTCCTCAATGAACTGTTGCTCCCCAGTGCCAGCAGCACTCATGCAGCCCAGACCATGACACTCCCACCACCATGCTTGACTGTAGGCAAGACACACTTGTCTTTGTACTGGTCACCTGGTTGCCACTACACATGCTTGACACCATCTGAACCAAATAAGTTTATCTTGGTCTCATCAGACCACTGGACATGGTTCCAGCAATCAATGTCCTTAGTCTGCTTGTCTACAGCAAACTGATTGCGGGCTTTCTTGAGCATCATCTTTAGAAGAGCCTTCCTTCTGGGACAACAGCCATGCAGACCAATTTGATGCAGTGTGCGGCGTATGGTCTGAACACTGACAGGCTGACCCCCCACCCCTTCAACCTCTGCAGCAATACTGACAGCACTCATATGTCTATTTCCCAAAGACAACCTGTTAAACAGCTGTATGGTCTTGGGCACCGTGCTGCAGCTCAGTTTCAGGGTCTTGGCAATCTTCTTATAGCCTAGGCCATCTTTATGTAGAGCAACAATTCTTTTTTTCAGATCCTCAGAGAGCTCTTTGCCATGAAGGGCCATGTTGAACTTCCAGTAACCAGTATGAGAGAGTGAGAGCGATAACACCAAATTTAACACACCTGGTCCCCATTCACACCTGAGACCTTGTGACACTAATGAATCACATGGCACTGGGGAGGGAAAATGGCTTATTGGGCCCAATTTGGACATTTTCACTTAGGGGTGTACTCACTTTTGTTGCCAGCGATTTAGACATTAATGGCTGTGTGTTGTTATTTTGAGGGGACAGCAATTTACACTGTTATACAAGCTGTACACTCACTACTTTACATTGTAGCAAAGGGTCATTTCTTCAGTGTTGTCACATGAAAAGATATAATAAAATATTTACAAAAATGTGAGGGGTGTACTCACATCATACTTTGTCACCGGAGCACATATGTGCGTTTGTCACCAGAGCACATATGTGCGTTTGTCACCAGAGCACATGTGTGCGTTTATCACTGGAGCACATATGTGCGTGTATTCCACCAGAGCACATATGTGCGTTTTTGTCACCAGAGCACATATATGCGTTTATTCCACCAGAGCACATATGTGCATTTTTGTCACCAGAGCACATATGTGCCTTTATTTCACCAGAGCACATATGTGCGTTTATTCCACCAGAGCACATATGTGCGTTTTTGTCACCAGAGCACATATGTGCGTTTATTCTACCAGAGTACATATGTGCGTTATTGTCACCAGAGCACATATGTGCGTTTATTCCCCCAGAGCACATATGTGCTTTTGTCACCGGAGCAAATATGTGCGTTTATTCCACCAGAGCACATATGTGTGTTTTTGTCACCAGAGCACATATGTGCCTTTATTCCACCAGAGCACATATGTGCGTTTGTCACCGGAGCACATATGTGTGTTTATTCCACCAGAGCACACATGTGCGTTTTTGCCACCAGAGCATATATGTGCATTTGTCACCAGAGCACATATGTGCTTTTATTCTACCAGAGCACATATGTTTGTTTATTGCACCAGAGAACATATGTGCACTTGTCACTGGAGCACATGTGTGCGTTTATTCTACCAGAGCACATATGTGCGTTTGTCACCAGAGTACATATGTGCGTTTGTCACCAGAGTACATATGTGCATTTATTCTACCAGAGCACATGTGTGTGTTTATTCCACCAGAGCACATATGTGCACTTGTCACCGGAGCACATATGTGCGTTTATTCTACCAGAGCACATATGTGCGTTTATTCTACCAGAGCACATATGTGCATTTATTCTACCAGAACAAATATGTGCATTTGTCACCGAAGCATATATGTGCAGAGCGGGGATCATTAGAAGGCACGGCCGGGAACAGAGCGGGGAATCCCCGGGCGGTACAGGTCTTGTATCTTGTGCATGGATGCCCTCCTCCCTACCAGCACCGTTACCCCCTCCGCTGCCGCCGCTACCCACCCGCTATCTCTTACAGCAAGGCAGAGTGTAGGAATCCTCAGGTGGTGACAGGTCTTGTATCTTGTGTATAAAGAGCAGATTGCCGTAATGTTCCCACCCCTTAGACAGACATAGTGATTGCCAGCACACTGGTCCAATGCCTGTCTAACGGGTGGGAACATTATGGCAATCTGCTCTTTCTACACAGCATACAAGACCTGTCACCACCCGGGGATTCCCCGCTCTGTCCCTGGTTCGGTGTGTTGTTATGATCCCGCCCTGCAGTAAGAGATAGCGGAGGCGGTACCCACGTCGGGGGGGGGGGAACAGTCCTGGCAGGGAGCAGGGGAGGAGGAAACATCCTCAATGGGCGGTACAGACCAAGGGTTGCAAGTCCCCCTCCGCCCACTAGATCAAGGAAGGCGGCCCTAGCTGCTTATTCTAGAGGACTACAAGTGGGCGTGTCAGACTGCTGCTGCCAGTACAGGACTGAGAGACTCCAGCGGTCTTACAAAGTACAGCAGGCTACTACAGTGGAACTACAGAGCTCAGAAGAAGATGGATGGCATAGTTGGTGAAGGTAGGAGATCAGCAACAAGGACATGGAAAAAAGTTTTTCCCGGAGTTCTGCTTTAACTCCCATGTGCATGCATGTGAATCATGTCATTCCAGCCCAGTCAATCAAGCTGACCGAAGACCCTGAACCTAGAATAAACTGGGGAGCATGTCAGATGCTAGTTTTGGGGGTTTAGTTCTGCTTTAGGATAATGCAATGCCATACTAGAAAAAAAGAAGGTCACAAACTATATTATTAAACAGTTGTGCCAGTGGCCAGTTTTTACTGAACTGGGACTTTAGCCTTTATTTTTCTCTTTCCTATAGCTTTTAGATTTGTTGTGACTGCTACTTCCACTGGTCAATTCAGAATTATTTCCACTTGATAACTTGTCGTAACTAAAACTACATAAAAAAAAATAAAAAAAATTTCCAAGTTGAAATAAATTAGATAAGGGTGCTGCTGCTGTATTTATGCCAAGCTAAATTTAAAAGTTAAAAATTCAATCAAACATCAAAAATATGTGATGGCAGAATTTGGTGTCCCTGACACGGTCTGTAAAAATCATACTCTTCCATAACACCACATGTAGCCTAAAGGCATCTTGCAAGCATGTAAATTAAAGGATTGGTGTCTTTCCATGTAGTCCTTGATGTAAGGTGACCAGATTTTTAAAATGAAATCCAGGGACATATTTTTTTTACTGGCAAATAGTAAACTATTTTATAAGCATATTTTCCTCCAATGGTATATGCAGTCTATGTGCTATGTGTTTTAGTAATGATTGTATGATATATACGTTATTTCTCACATTTCCTCCATGATATAAAAAAAGATACTTTTTGGGATATGACTACCAAATGTTAAGAAGATAATAGAGAAAAAATTTTCAATGCATATTTTGTATTTTATTCTTACCAATAGCAATGGCAACTCTATCCAGGGACAAAACCAGGGACAGACTTGGTCCAGGGACAGTGTGCTCACTCCGAGGGCTGTCCCTGGAAACCGGGGACGTCTGGTCACCCTACCTTGATGTCCCATTAAGAGAACAATCCCCACTGTACAGTATGTGTTTTTCTAAACCCTTTCTTTGTTTAATATCTCCCATGGCAGTGCCCAGTTTCCTGTTACCTTTTTTGATGATGGCTTGCTTTTTAACTTTGAAAACCACCAGAATTTAGTATCAAGATTCCCTCAACCTTGACTTTAGTGGGGTTCAATGCTTTTCAGTTTCAGGGATTTCAAGCAGGATCCGATTAACCAAATCGAATCCGGTCGGATTTGCTCATAGTTGCTCCTGACCATAAAGATTAAATACAGAAAATATGTACAAAAGCTTTATATGTTAAAATTGAAAAGGCGTTTTTCTCAACATAATCTTTCAAATCAAGCCTCTGATATGAATCTGTGAACATGAGAACATGAGAAGAAAATACATGTACTTATCAGAAGTCTGTTCTTATGCAACATTACACAGATTGCTTTCAGCAGTGCCAGGACAAGCTTTACTAGTGCCAGGAAACACCCCCCCCCCCCCATTGCCCCCCTAATAAACTGATACAGGCACACCTATATCATTTATACATGTCATTCAATACTTACCACCATAACAATAACCTGTTGGGGACAATATTTAGTTCACAAAAATAGGTAAATATATCAATATATACATCAGTTGTCCAAATTAATGATTAGAGCATGACAGGTACAGACAGAAACTTTTTAATAGTTATTACTTGGCACACTTTTAAAGAAAAACATGCCCTAAACATGCATACTTTTAAACTGTAATGCATTTAAGCTGAATTGGCTTATACAGTACTTTCATAACATGGCAGAAGTTTGGATTTAAAGGGGAAAGTCAATTTATTTTTTATTAGACACTTATTTTGAGTTATTACTATAATGTTTGCCTTACACTTCAACTCTGGCCTTTAAAATGAAAAACAAAAGAAAAATAGGGCTTTGTTAACATGGGACCCACATGTTGACTGTATTGTACTGTTACATATGTGGGCTCTGCGCCCCCTCATGACTGGAGGTACTTCACCAGACCCCACATACAGAAGGATAACATCCTTTGACCTGCCAGGGACACCTGCTCTGGCACTGGCTACAGAGTCATTTGGAGGGGAATAGGGTTGAGCCTTGATTTCCCCCCACCAGTTTTTCTCACACTTTACACTTTGTCATGTTCAACCTGCAGGCATGTAGGAGAGCCACCATACATACTTTGCGAAGCTTCGCACACCGTCGTTCCAGGCCAGGTCCCTCAGAGGGTTCCATTCTGCAGTTGGTCATAAGATAGGAACCTGGCTACTTGGGAGTGTGCATCATGTGCCAGACCACCCTATCTACGGAACTTCCATCACCGGCTACCACTGCTCCTCATCCAGAGCTTGCCGCTCTTTCTCCCTGCTCCTAGTGTATACTCTTCATCACCCCCAAGGTTCATTTTTAAGGTAGAAAGAAAATAGGATTGGCTGCACTCCCGTTGAATAAAATATAACAAAGTTCCTTTATTCAATAGCATAAAAGCACAAAACAGGTACAGGCAGAGGAAGGTTAAGTAGGTAGACGCATTTCACACACTGTGAGTGCTTTATCAATACCAGCACTAGAAACCAGCAATATCTCCAGCACTAGGCCCCCCTTAAGGTCCATTCAGACTTCTACCCCATTAATTCCAGGGGGAAGGCTTTAGATACATTCCAGAAAGCAGTAGAGAAGGAGTTAACAAGGTTGGCCCAACGTCCAGGTAGCGGGGTCAAATCTTTCATGACAACCTCACCTCTGAAAAGCGATCGGCACTGGAATCTCTTGGCCAAGAAACTGACATTGTAATTAAAAACTCAGACATAGGGGGACTGGTAGTCATTCAAGATTCCTCTACTTACAAGGCTGAAGCTTTGCATCAATTATAGGATGGTGGTACCTACTGTGTACTTAAGAACAATCCCACTGAGGAATTTAAATGTATCTTAGGTGATTTGGTGATGAAAGGTGTTCGGCTGGGGGTTTTATCACAGAAGAAGGGTGAGAATGATCCCTTTGGCACCCATCACCCCAATATTCCATCATCTCCCAAAAACACATAAGGGTTTAAATCCCCTACAAGGATGCCCTATAGTGGCTGGGATAGGTTCCCTAAATGAACATCTGGGTCTGTGGGTGGATTGCCAGCTACAGCCCCTGGCGAGGGACCTTCCTGGTTATTTAAGGGACACGAAAGCTCCTTTGCAGGATTGTAGTGATTTGATTTGGGAGGAAGGGGACATCTGGTTGTACTGTAATGTTTGCAGCCTGTACTCTTCAATTCTCCATTCTTTGGGTCTTCGTGCTGTAGAGTTCTTTTTGGATTGTGGTATCAACTACTCATCTGTACACAAAGAGTTTATCTTGGAATGCTTGGAGTTTTGCTTACCCACAATTTTTTCTCGCTTGATGGGGGGTTTTTATCTCCAGAGATGCGGAGCAGCCATGGGGGCTTGTTTTAGTAAATATAAACTGCGAAATACCTTTTCTTATCAACAGTATATATAGCCGTCTTATGACTTCTATCACTATCTGGTTAAAGATTGTAGGAGGAGTTTTCATTCCCTTCTGGCTGTCCTATGAGGCTACAAGACCCCTGACCCTCTGTCTGGACAGTGCTGACTGGCCCTTTGCTGATCACATGCACCCTCCCAAGAAAAAAAGAAACTCCCTAGCAATACACACCAAACATGAGCATGTGCAGAGTGTCCCCAAGGCTCTGTACTGTCAGGAGATGGATTAGGGACTATGGAAGAAGGGGAGGATCAGAGAAGACATGATCAAATAGTCTTTTTACACAATGCACAAGAGTAACCCCTTAGGTTCCACAGTAAGTATAACAAGCATGCTTGACTGCATATACAGACCGATTTTACTTATGTTGGTTTAATACCACTTTAAAAAACACTGTTGTAGTCGACATTGAGCTTTATTTCAGCCTGTAAATGCACACATAGACATTTACAGGCACATTTGAAGAGGTGTGTTTATAGGCAGAAAAGAAATTAACCAAAGGTATGCTCAAGAGAGGAGCTGAGAAAAAGTGTAAAGTGTGCCTAAATGCACCCAACCACTCCTAAATGGTAGACACATATAGTGTTAAGCCTCATACACACGGGACGACGATCGTCTCAAATCGTATGTTGGATAATGTAAATTGCATACTGACTGCACTACACGATCGTACGAGCACAGAAGAACGTTCAGGTGCATGTAATTAGCATCCGGCCATTCCTGACTTCGGAGCATGCGTGTTTTGCACAATACAACCTGTTGTACCAACTGCTCTGTACACACGATACAACGGTCGTATGAGCACTTGTTGGTACGACCAAGTTTTCTAGTCTGCTCATACAACTCCCTTGTACGACCGTCGTATGTTCGACTGTTCTAATCGCGCATACGAACGATCGATATCGCTTACAACGGTCGTTGGTACGACCTGTTGTATACGATCGTCGTCCCGTGTGTACGAGGCTTTAGAGCAGCCTTTCTTAACCTTTCAACACAGAGGAACCCTTGAAATAATTATCCGGTCTCGTGGAACCCCTGCTAAAAATTAAAAATCTACAACTTATGATACATTAGTGTGATGGTCAATGGGAAGAATGCTCCTTACACTTGTGGTCGTTGGGAAGAATTACCCCCTTACAGATAGCTAAAAGGATCAATGGTATCATTGGGAATTTATGAGAGGTAGAAATTGCTCATTGCTCAAGGAACCCCTAGCAACCTCTGGAGGAACCCTGGTTGAGAAACCCTGCTTTAGAGCATTAATGCATTTCAGTGGCCAAAATAAATTAATATTCTGTCCAAAAGAAAGCATTGACACTCAAACGCTAGAAGTGCCTAAACAAACCTAAAAGCGCGTGCAATATGTGGCTTTTATTGCATTGTTTAAGGTAGCTTTTTACTGTTCTGATGTTCACAGCATAAATATTTGCCAGCACACCACGGATGTCCGAACCACTTTTTTATTGAACAGAGATCACATCAGAGCAAGTGCAATGTTTCGGAGTCTCATAGGACCCCTTTTTCAGGCATGTCGAAGGGGTCCTGCGCATGTTCCAGTTGCCAGCTGGTTGTTGCTGCAGCATCCATTACTTCAAAAGTCCTTCCCAGAAACGTGTGGGAACCTATGGGAACATTGACAATTGCCTGTACTTAATGTTTTATTCAGACTATTCTTTCTGCATGTCCCCTTGCTGTCACTAGTCAGAAAGTGTCTTAAGGCAGAGGAACTGATTGACTGCCTAGGGTACAACCATTGTCAACCTCTATATTTCTATCAGCCCATATTTCTTGAAAGTTGTGTGGCTGTGCGTTCCTATATTCCTTTAATGCTAAGTGCATTGAAGCTTTACTTCGTTAACCTTCGTCTTTTATGGGACCACGGTTTTTAGCCTACAGGTCTAAACACTAATGAACAAAGGACAAATGCTAAGTTATAATAAACACTTGCACATGTTCAGAGAATTCATATTTACATCTAAGGGGTGCTATTCCAGTATGTTTATAAATCTCTCAAGCAGTGATCATTTTCTATAGAAAGGGTATAACCCCTTCACAGCTCTTGTACCATATTGAATATCGATTGGGGTACAACAAAATGAGTGCATGTGGTACAGATCTGCTGTCTTTAGTGAGAGTTCAGCCTTGCGTTTCAGGCCTAACATGCTTTAATGTAATTATGTTCTGCCTAATTAAGGCTATTGAATCACAAATTGATCTGGTTATCTGTGAAGACTTTAACGGTGCACACCTGTCTACAAATCTGTGTACATTAGTGAATGGGAAATGCCATACTTGTGTTATCCTTGCATAACCTTGTACAGCTTATGACGCCAATGGTAAATCATTTCCATCCTTCACAAGGTTTCAAAACCTAAAAAGGTCAAGTTATTAATAAAAAAAAAAAAAACACTATTATTTAACTATCCTCTGTCCAGTTTTAAAAAGCTCAGTATTTTCCATAAACTATTTTCTAAGCACTTGTGTGTATTGAATTACTTGGTGGGGATGAGGAACAGTGCAAGCTGTCCCCTGGTGATGTTCAAATGCATGGAGCTTTTACTAAGCCTTAAGTCAGATCAGCAATTTGTTTTAGCTGAAATTTGTGGCAATGCTTTCAGAATCTCAGCAAAACACGTATCATGAGTAGGGTTGCCACATCATCCCTTTAATCCAGGACACATATTAATTACACAGGTTCTGTGGCTGATTAAGGTGGTAATTAAACTCACTTGGTGCCTTATCTGCATTAAATTAGCCTCAGAACCTGTGTAATTCATATATGTCCTGGATTAAAGGAATGATGTGGCAACCCTAATCATGAGTTCAGTACAGTATTGAACAGAATCTCTCTCCTGCTTTAAATGGTGTCTAGCAATACATTAAAACACTGCATTTATGTTGTCATAGACATCTATGATGAAAAAAAGGATTGTAAAGAGACTACACTCAGGAAAGAGGATCCAAATTCAACATGACCCCAACAAGGGCACAGAGAGATGCCAGCATAAACCTGCAGCTGAAGCAATGTTGATATTCGCTACATATGGAGCCTTTTTCCCATGTTGATAGTCATGACTTTGGAGGACTTCCTCAATTAACTCCACCCAAAACTGATTTCCCTATAATCATATCTATACAGTTGTTTTCAAAAAGTAAGTACACCACTTAGAAATGTACGGCTTTTTCAACATGTATTTCATTCAAACACTGCCTACAAATAAATAGGATATACTTGAACAAATTAGAAAATTGACATTTTTTTTCATTACCATAACCTGAATGAAAGAATATGCAGATTTGTCAAGTGGAAAAGTAAGCATACCGCTATATTTACCATCATTCCAAATTCATGAAATTAAAAATGAGATGTTCCGAATTGGTTGCCAATGATTAGAACCTCCATAGGCCCCATCACACTTGTGAATGGGGTCATCAGTGATTACATGCAGGAGACCTGGGGGGGGGGGGGGGGGTCAGCGATCAGCTGTGGGGGCTAATCACAGCAGCTCATATGTAATCAATCATGCAGCTCTTGGATTCAAAGCACACAAGAAAATCCACCAAGACATGGTTTTAAAAAGAAAAAACTGAGGTTTATGGCCTGGCCTAGATAAATCCCTGGTTTAACTCCTACTGAAATGTTTTGGTGGGGATTTGAAAGGGGCAGTTTGTTGAAGAAAACCAAGAAACATGTTGCAACTCAAAAGATTTCAGCATGGAAGAGTGATAAAGAAGAATCACCAGAGGCTATAAGAAGTAATTTCTGTTAAAGGGGGCAAAAACAAGTTTTGTTTTATAATTGAGTGAAAAGTCAAATTGTTCTTCTGTTTTTATTCCAGTATATCACCTTTCTCTCTAGGTCATGTTTGAATGAAGATCCTATGTTTGCCTGTTCAAATATATTGAAAAAGTCAACAATTTCCCTGGAGTGTACTCACATTTTCACAGTGCAAAGACATTCCCTGTATTTTTGGGACTATTATTTGTTAGATGTAAACATAAACTGTATATAAAATCCACAAAACCTTATTGATATAAAGACAACAAATAAAAAGGTTAAAAAATAAACATTAGCGATTGATAATCATATGTACTTACAACACAGTATGAATACAAATGTCTTGCATGTATCTGTCAACAGCAGTATTTCTCTGGAGAACAGGAACACCCAACACGTTTCGACGCAGGGTTTTATGTTCTTCCTCAAGGGTATACCTTTTTATTGGTTGCCTTTGTATCAATAATGTTTTCTGGATTTTATATATACTGTAGTTTATGTTCACTTCTGCCAAATTATAGTCCCAAAAATAGAAGGAATGTCTTTGCATTGTATTGTATGGGGATGATGGCAGATTCTTAAACATCCTACCATTAATAGGCGTCATATTTTCACATGACAGTATATGGAGGAGGTGAGTGCAGTAGCTAACCTAAAAGGCAATCTTACCCTGTGATGCCAGGGTTGGGGGTATTTCTGGGGAACTGGATAGAGGTAACGGTCAGTTAAAGAGTAATTCAATGTTTGTTGAGGAAAAAACATTCCCCTCTGGGTGATCTATTCACATCACAAGTATTTTATTTAACAAACTTTGTTGCAGATTCCTACCTTTTGTTATTCTGAAGAATTCCCTGTGTGTTTGTCTGTTACCAGGTGAGAAAGTGAGTCTAATGGGAGCTGTGCACATACAGGGCTCTAATGAGGCAAGCTTCAGGGTCTGCATCCCTTTAGGCGTGATTTCCTATTGTGAGTATTTCACCAAAAATGGCATTTTTGTTGCAGGGGATGTCTGAAATCTGACTTGCATCTTAGGGTAGACTTCTGGGAAAATCGGTGAGCTAATTACACAAGCAGGAAATAATGTTTCTGGAGGGAATACTGTACACATTCTGTGTACAGAACACAGTCTAAAGTCTGTAGGGGACGTTGTTTTTACGGTAAAAACCACTTTATGAGTGTTATCCTTTAGTGCGGATTTCCCTACGTCTGGGACTTCGAACGGAGTAATCTCGGGACATACACGTGTCGAGGGTAATCTGAGTGAAAGAGTGGACCATTGTCTGTTTGTGTGTCCCTTAAGAAGTCTTATTGTTTTCCATCCTTAGACGTTGTTTCAAACAATTTATTTTATGAACACTACACTTATCTAGTGGGTCTCCCCTTACAAAAAAGGAGTTGTTTGTAAC
>BLSH010339047.1:312869-324000 GCA_018402905.1 Glandirana rugosa | reverse complement strand
GAGTCCGCACAGACCCCCCCCCCTTACATCAGAGTCTGCACAGACCCCCCCCCCCCCTTACATCAGAGTCCACATAGACATGATGCAAGAGATGGTCAGAGACTGCAGACATGATACAAGATATGGTCAGAGGCTGCAGACATGATACAAGAGATGGTCAGAGACTGCAGACATGATGCAAGAGATGGTCAGAGACTGCAGACATGATACAAGAGATGGTCAGAGACTGCAGACATGATGCAAGAGGTGGTCAGAGACTGCAGACATGATACAAGAGAAGGTTAGAGACTATGGACATGATACAAGAGATGGTCAGAGACTGTGGACATGATACAAGAGATGGTCAGAGTCTGTGGACATGATACAAGAGATGGTCAGAGACTGTGGACATGATACAAGAGATGGTCAGAGACTGTGGAAATGATCAATGCATCAAATGCAGCATACCAGTGTCCACTAAATGCAGCCTCATCAGTGCGCACCAAATGCAGCCTTATCAATAACCACCAAATGCA
This sequence comes from Glandirana rugosa, assembly GCA_018402905.1. NCBI lineage: Eukaryota > Metazoa > Chordata > Amphibia > Anura > Ranidae > Glandirana > Glandirana rugosa. The sequence goes on along the minus strand of BLSH010339047.1, from coordinate 323,485 downwards.
GCCTCATCAGTGCCCACCAATTGCAGCCTACCAGTGCCCACCAATTGTAGCTTACCAGTGCCCACCAAATGCAGCCTCATTAGTGCCCTCCAATTGCAGGCTACCAGTGCCCATTAAATGCAGCCTACCAGTGCCCACCTGCCAGTGCTCATCAAATGCAACCTCCTCAGTGGCCATCAAATTCAGCCTACCTCTCTGGTGGTACTGGGCAGTAGTCTGTCTCTCTCTCTCTCTGGTGGTGCTGGTACAGCGTGGCTCTCTGGTGGTGCTGAGCAGCTGTAGCTTTCTGGTGGTGTGGGTACAGAATGGCGCTCTCTCTCCGGTGGAGTGGGAACAGTGTGGCACTCTCTCTCTGGTGGTGCAGGTACGGTGTGGCACTCTTTCTCTGGTGGTGCGGGTGCTGTGTGGTGCTCTCTGGTGATGTGGTTACAGCGTGGCGCTCTCTCTGGTGGTGCGGTTACAGCGTGGCGCTCTCTCTGGTGGTGCGGGAACAGAGTGGCACTCTTTCTCTGGTGGTGCAGGTACGGTGTGGCACTCTCTCTCTGGTGGTGCCGGTGCAGTGTGGCGCTCTCTGGTGATGTGGTTACAGCGTGGCACTCTCTCTGGTGGTGCGGTTACAGCGTGGTGCTCTCTCTGGTGGTGCGGTTACAGCGTGGCGCTCTCTCTCTGGTGGTGCGGGTACAGTGTAGCTCTCTCTCTGGTGGTATGGGTACAGTGTGGCCCTCTCTCTGGTGGTGTGATTACAGTGTGGTGCTCTCTCTGGTGGTGTGGTTACAGCATGGCACTCTCTCTGGTGGTTCGGATACAGCGTGGCACTCTCTCTGGTGGTGCGGGTACAGTGTAGCTCTTTCTCTGGTGATGCGGGTACAGTGTAGCTCCCTCTGGTGGTTCAGTTACAGCGTGGCGCTCTCTCTGGTGGTGCGGGTACAGTGTAGCTCTCTCTCTGGTGGTATGGGTACAGTGTGGTGCTCTCTCTAGTGGTATGGTTACAGTGTGGTGCTCTCTCTGGTGGTGTGGTTACAGTGTGGCACTCTCTCTGGTGGTGCGGGTACAGTGTAGCTCTCTCTCTGATGGAGCCTCATCAGTGCCCACCAATTGCAGCCTACCAGTGCCCACCAATTGCAGCCTCATTAGTGCCCACCAATTGCAGGCTACCAGTGCCCATTAAATGCAGCCTACCAGTGCCCACCTGCCAGTGCTCACCAAATGCAGATTATCAGTGCCTATCAAATGCAACCTCCTCAGTGTCCATCAAATTCAGCCTACCTCTCTGGTGGTACTGGGCAGCAGTCTGTCTCTCTCTCTGGTGGTGCTGGTACAGCGTGGCTCTCTGGTGGTGCTGAGCAGCTGTAGCTTTCTGGTGGTGTGGGTACAGCATGACGCTCTCTCTGCGGTGGAGTGGGAACAGTGTGGCACTCTCTCTCTGGTGGTGCAGGTACGGTGTGGCACTCTCTCTCTGGTGGTGTGGGAACAGTGTGGCACTCTCTCTCTGGTGGTGCAGGTACGGTGCGGCACTCTCTCTCTGGTGGTGTGGGTGCAGTGTGGCGCTCTCTGGTGATATGGTTACAGTGTGGCGCTCTCTCTGGTGGTGCGGTTACAGCGTGGCGCTCTCTCTGGTGGTGCGGTTACAGCGTGGCGCTCTCTCTCTGGTGGTGCGGGTACAGTGTAGCTCATTCTCTGGTGGTATGGGTACAGTGTGGCCCTCTCTCTGGTGGTGTGATTACAGTGTGGTGCTCTCTCTGGTGGTGGGGTTACAGCATGGCACTCTCTCTGGTGGTGTGGTTACAGCGTGGCACTCTCTCTGGTGGTGCGGGTACAGCGTGGCGCTCTTTCTGGTGGTGCAGCTACAGCGTGGCGCTCTTTCTGGTGGTTCGGTTACAGCGTGTCGCTCTCTATGGTGGTGCGGGTACAGTGTGGCTCTTTCTCTGGTGGTGCGGGTACAGTGTAGCTCTCTCTCTGGTGGTGCGGGTACAGTGTAGCTCCCTCTGGTGGTTCAGTTACAGCATGGCGCTCTCTCTGGTCGTGCGGGTACAGTGTAGCTCTCTCTCTGGTGGTATGGGTACAGTGTGGCGCTCTCTCTAGTGGTATGGTTACAGCATGGTGCTCTCTCTGGTGGTGTGGGTGCAGCATGGCGCTCTCTCTCCGGTGGAGCGGGAACAGTGTGGCACTCTCTCTCTGGTGGTGCAGGTACAGTGTGGCACTCTCTCTCTGGTGGTGCGGGTGCAGTGTGGCACTCTCTCTGGTGATGTGGTTACAGCGTAGCGCTCTCTCTGGTGGTGCGGTTACAGCGTGGCGCTCTCTCTGGTGGTGCGGTTACAGTGTGGCGCTCTCTCTCTGGTGGTGCGGGTACAGTGTAGCTCATTCTCTGGTGGTATGGGTACAGTGTGGCACTCTCTCTGGTGGTGTGGTTACAGCGTGGTGCTCTCTCTGGTGGTGTGGTTACAGCGTGGCACTCTCTCTGGTGGTGCGGGTACAGTGTAGCTCTCTCTCTGATGGTGCGGTTACAGCATGGCGCTCTCTCTGTTGGTGCGGGTACAGTGTAGCTCTCTCTCTGATGGTGTGGTTACAGCGTGCTGCTCTCTCTGGTGGTGTGGGTACAGTGTAGCTCTCTCTCTGGTGGTGTGGGCACAGCGTGGCACTCTCTCTGGCGGTGCGGTTACAGCGTGGCGCTCTCTCTGGTGGTGCGGGTACAGTGTAGCTCTTTCTCTGGTGTTGCGGGTACAGTGTAGCTTTCTCTGGTGGTGCGGTTACAGCGTGGCGCTCTCTCTGGTCGTGCGGGTACAGTGTAGCTCTCTCTCTGTTGGTATGGGTACAGTGTGGCGCTCTCTCTAGTGGGGTGGTTACAGCGTGGTGCTCTCTCTGGTGGTGTGGTTACAGCGTGACACTCTCTCTGGTGGTGCGGGTACAGTGTAGCTCTCTCTGATGGTGCGGTTACAGCGTGGTGCTCTCTCTGGTGGTGCGGGTACAGCATGGTGCTCTCTTTGGTGGCACGGTTACAGCGAGGCGCTCCCTCTGGTCGTGCGGTTACAGCATGGCGCTCTCTCTGGTGGTGTGGTTACAGCGTGGCGCTCTCTGGTGGTACGGGTACAGTGTAGCTCTCTCTCTGGTGGTGTGGGTACAGTGTAGCTCTCTCTGGGGGTGCAGTTACAGCGTGGTGCTCTCTCTAGTGGTGCGGTTACAGTGTGGCACTCTCTCTGGTCATGCGGTTACAGCGTGGCGCTCTCTCTGGTCGTGCGGTTACAGAGTGGCGCTCTCTCTGGTCGTGCTGTTACAGCGTGGCTCTTTCTCTGGCTTCCCCCAGCACAGTCCTCTTTTTCCTGTAGCAGAGTGCATGCTGGGGGCTGAAGTCCGCTGCCTGTGGACAACAATGGGGCAGACAGTCGTACTACATATCCCATGATGCTCCCCTAGCCTCTTCTGATTGGCCCTCCACTATGGCCAATGAGAAGGGAAGCAAACAGGACACTGGGCGCGGAACAAGATGAGAGCCGCTCTCTCATCTCCCATGCATTGCTGACAGGAGAAGGGGGGGCGAGCGGGTGAAATACGCTGGTATCCCGCGGCTTGCCTATCCCCAAGTCACAGTGCAGCGCGGCCACCTAGCAGAAGGTAAGCGGTGGCCTGTGTTTACCCTGTCCAGGCCGCGGTCGGCGCTTATCTCCCGCTGTGCAGCCCGGTCATCACCCAGCCACGGAGCGGGTGGCCACGACCCACCGGGCAAATGTCCAGTCCAGCCCTGAGTTCTGCGAATAGGCTTTTTTAACCACCTTAAGATTGGCATGTTAAACCCCCTTCCTTTCCAGGCCATTTTTCAGTTTTCAGCACTGTGATGCTTTGACTGACAATTACTTGTCCATGGATCAATGTACCCAAATTAATTTTATATACCGGTAATTGTTTTAGAGGGATAGAACTTTTGGTGGAATTTAATCATCACTGGGCTTTTTTAAAATCTATTTTAAAAATCTAGTTGAAAAATAACCCATTTCCATTAGTTTCTGCTATAATTTTCCTGCCATACAAATTTTGCAAAGAAATAGTTTTGCTTTAGGTCAAAATGTGTTCTGAAAAGTGTATTTGGTAAAAAAACAAAAAACAAACGTGTATATTATTCAGTCTGTTTGAAAGACATAGAGACTATAAACTATGGTATATACTGTATATATTCGAAAATGACCAACCCTGATGTTCTGACTGCATATCTCATTTCTTGATGCCCTAAAATGCCAGGTGTGATATGAGGGATGTTTAGTTCAGTTTCTGTACAGAGTCCACGTCACACAAGAGTTATAGTAAAGAGCCTGGTAGCACACTTTTATTAAACAAAAATTTAAAGTTCCATCCAGGATTCCCACTCAGGGGGTTTAACTTCACTCAGCAAGACAACTAATAAAAAATACAGAGCCTCTTGGCTCTAAAGCCCCGTACACACGGTACAACGGTTGTACAACCAGCTTGTTGTACGATTATCTGACCGTTAGTATGCGTGATTAGAACAGCCATTGTACAACGGTTGTACAACTGAAGTTGGATGAGCAGACTAGAAAACTTTGGTTGTACAACAAGCGGTTGTATGACTGTTGTACCGTGTGTACAGAGAAGTTGGTCCAACAAAGTTGTACGTGCAAAACAGGCATGCTTAGAAGACAGGAACGCCCAGAATTGTCCGTTCTGGGAAACCTACGTTCCTAATTCACAAATCATATTCACCTGAAGTACCTCGTTATAAGCTCTTAACACATCACTACGTTAGGCTTGGTTGTACAATCGCTTAGTGCATGTCAGTACGCAAGACACAACAGCCAACATCCAACTTGGTCCAAAGTTGGACGTTTGGTTGTACAACCGTTGTACCGTGTGTACAGGGCTTTAGGTTCACTTAACCTCAATTGCAGTACCATAGGCGTGCGCAGGGGGTGTGCCAGGTGTACCTGGGCACACCCTATTCACCATGTGCGGCACAGATTTCCCTGCTGACATTTCACCAAAGCCCCCCAATGGGGCTCGTAAAAAATAATAAATAAGTAAAATAATAAAAATAAAAAACTACTGACACCATCCACTGCCCTACTGACACCAATCTCTGCCCTGGTGACAAGTCCACTGGTCTACTGACACCATCCATTGCCCTACTAACACCATCTATGTTTTTATAAATTTGGGGTGCACACCCTAATGCAATAGGCTGCGCACACCTATGTGCAGTACCTTGCTGCATGGGCCCACTACTGGCCTCTAAATATGGTTCTCCAGTCCCTCTGGGTTTGCTCACTCTGTCCAAGACTTCCAGACTTCCTCCATCCTCCCTAGACACCACAGCTTTCCCAGCCCCCAGACCCTTTCTTGGTCTCCCAGGCCTGTGTATCCATCCCAACCTTCCCAGTCCTTCAGGCAAGAAGTCCTTGTCACCAGGGACGCAGTCTCTGACAGAAACAACCAGGTCTCCTGACAGCGGTCTCCAGATGGCAATAACTGTTCCAACTCCACCTGCAACTGCAATAACTCTCATCACGCTTATATCACCCTACATACCTGTGCACTCACAAAGGCTGTAGGCAACTAGCAAAGCCTGGACACAGGACTGAAGGCTCTGTCCCACCCAATACTCTTTGGAACCTTCAAGTTTCCAGCCTTGGTCCGGAATTCCAAAATGCAGAGAGAACTGCTCACACAACATATGCTGGCGCTTCCCAAACTGACTGAGAGTTCTGTGTCCTTTTTAAACCCATTTATATAGTGGCAGGGACTCTCACTGTCACACAGGACATTAAAAATACTGCCAAAATTACCTATTTGTGAAAGCAGACACTCCAAGGTATTTGGTAACAAGCATGGTGAGTTTTTTTTTTGCCACCTTTGTTTGGAAAATGAAGAAAGTAGGAAGAATGATTTTATTTCACAAATTTGTCATTTTAACAAGTTATTTCTCACTCATGACATGGACATAATTAAAATTACACCCAAAAACACATTCTTCTGCTCCTCCCAACAATAGGCATACCACATAAGTGAAACTTTTTCCCTGCCGAGATGCATAGAACAACTTTTCTCATGTATGGTTGCCAAGGGTTCCCTGAGCAATGGAAAAGTTAGTTATCTGTAAGGGGGGATTACTGAGCTGTAGATATAGTAATTATTAGTAGGGGTTCCCTGAGCTTGGAAAGTTATGTCAAGGGTTTTTCCATGTTTAAGAAAGGTTGAGAAAGGGTGGCATAGAGGGACCCAAAATCCAGTGAGTACCTTCAGGCAAGTCCACCGTGCGCAAAGTAGACCCTCCAACTTATTTAATTAGAGACATGGTGAATCTTTTTAAGATCAGATTTTTTGCCAGAAGTTTTTAAAATGTATTTTTTTACACCTAGCTGTCAAATAATAAAATACAGTTTCCTGACAGACTCCATGGCAGCCTACGTGTGGGTTTACCCTGCCCCCTCCACTCCTATAGGACCCTTCTACCATAAATTTGACCGCACGGCCCGTACCTGTGTAACTTTTTGTCCTCCTCCAGGACCCGTGCAGATCTGAAGTTAACATTATGGCGTTTCGGGCAGTAGTCCCCAGCCTGGAGCGGGGCAGACGGATGATGGGGTGGTAGTGTCCCCCGGCGCCCAGGGCCCAGCTACGGCAGATGAGTGGCGGTAGGCCAGCAAGATCCCTTGGAAGGGAGGCCGGTGGTTGCCCAGGGTAATGCCTAGCGGCCGGCAGGGTCTCAGCAAGGCTGGTAAGGCTCCATGGCAGCATCGGTATTTTGTACATTTATTACTCCTCGGTGTCGTGTCTATGTCCCTGGTGCCCCTGAACGGTTGGAGCGGCTCCCACGGTCTGGAACACATCTGTGTTCCACTGGCACTACTGTGGCAGGATCGGGCAGGCCACAGGATCTCCTTCGATTGTGCGGCTCTCGAAACGAAACTGAGGCTTGGTCGTCGGATGCGACGGTCCGGGTGGCACGTGCACAGACGCGGTCCGGTGGGGGATTCAAAAGTGCCGTGAGCCCTGGTCAGGACGGGTTCGTCTGCGGGCTTTTGCGGCGGCTTCCCCAAGCTGGATCTCTCTCCCCTCTAGGTAGCCTCCAGAGGCCTGGAGGTGCTGGGGGGGGGGGGGGAGTGTGGAAGTATATTGGTGATGGCTACTGTACAGTTTTCCTTCTTCCCAGGTATCACTCCCTGCCTGGCAGGTATGGTAGTGGGCTGAGCAGGGGTGGGCACCTAGGGGGCCTCGTATGTTATTCTACACCTGACTTTTGCATGTCATTTGTGCCTGTATTTTTTCCTTTCTCTTTGTTCTGTCACTTCAGCCCTCCCAGGTCCAGTCATCAAGGCTCTTCACGGGATACCAGAGACCCTGCCAGGCCTCAGCATCGGCACTCTTCGTCGAAGTCCGGACACCATAGGTCCCAGTCTCGGGGCCGGCACAGCGGAAGGAACTCCCACTCTTCCTCCAGACCCCACCCCCCCGATACGATAGCCATCCCAGGGGCAAGTCCTGCTGGGGTTATGCCGCGAAAGCGCCTGAGGGAAAATCGCTTTGTGAGGCGTGTTATTCCTGGGCAGTGAAGGAGAGAGAAACGGGAGATCAGCAGGCTAGCCCTGGCATTGGTATGGAGGCTCTAGTGAGATGGGTGGTTCAGCAGTCACTAAGAGAATTTGGCCCGTCTCACGCCCAGAGCCAACCCTCCACCGGGGGCTCCCCAGAAGGCTTCACCCAAGAGGAGCCAGGCCCATCCCAACTCCCCTAGACTCCTCAGATACCGAGATGGAGGGGGAAGCTGCAGCGGGCTTTGATGCAGCCTTCATCCTGCCACTAATTAAGGCAGTTAAAGAAGCCCTGAGGTGGGAGGAGCCAGTTACTTCCCCGGCAAAGCAAAGGAAGTTCTTCAAGCACTTGAGCAGATATCGCCCCAGCTTCCCGCTTCTGCTGGAACTAAAGGATATCCTAAAGGAAGAATGGGATAAGGTGGACAAGAAGGCCTCCCTGTCCAACAAAGCAGCCAGACTTTATCACTTCAGGGAAGATGAAGTCAAAGACTTGGAGTCTGCTCCATTGGTGGACGCAGCAGTAATGAGGCTGGCAAAACATGTCACCCTCCCTTTGGAGCACGCAGTGTCGTTCAGAGACCCCCTTGAGAGGAATATTGACTTAGATCTGAAAAGAATCTACGTGACGGCAGGCATGGCCTGCAAACCAGCTCTGGCCCAGGAGGGCATGTCAAAAGCAATGGAGGTTTGGACCGAAAATGTAGACACTGTGCAAAGTGGGGTCTCGCCAGAATTAGCCAGAAGCTCACCCCTACGAGAGATGAAGTGGGCATCGGCCTTCCTGGGGGAGGACTCCTTGGACCTCATTCGCCTGTTGGCGCGGGTAATGCTATCTTCCGTTATGGCTAAATGGGCCTTGTGGCTTCGTCCTTGGCTCGCAGACCCTTCCTCTAAACAGGCCTGGTGCAGGATCCCCTTTGAAGGGTGCTCTCTGTTCAGCAACAGGCTGGACAAGGCCATTGCCAGAGCCACCGGGGGGAAGTCTGGGTTCCTCCCGCAGGACTGGCGACTGTTTGGACAGTAGAAGCCCCAGTCAAGAAGACAAGGCTTCAGAGCAAGCTAGAGAGGCTCGCAGCTATAGGCCTGGGCGAGACTTCAGGCGTAACTGGAGGAGGGGTCAGTCCTCCACCCAGCACACATAGAAGAACCCGACTTTCTCGATCTCGGATGCCTGGGTCATCAGGACAGTTTCCTCCGGGCACTCCTGGTCTTTCGTGAAGCCCCCGGCACTCAAAGTTACCCCTACGTTAATCCCACAGTCAGAAGAGAAGAGGTCAATTCTCCTGACGTACGTAGATTCGCTAGTGGCTCAAGGGGCAGCAGTGGCGGTCCCAGAGGAAAAAAGTGTCAAGGCCTATACTGCCCTCTTTTTCTGGTCCAGAAAAGAAACGGTGCCTGGAGACCGGTAATAGATCTTACACACCTAAACTGATTTATCAAAGGAGAGAAATTCAAGATGGAGACCCTGTCAACAATCTAGCGCGCAGTTCAGCCAGGCGACTGGATGGTGTCTATAGACTTGAAAGATGCCTATTTCCACGTTCCGGTGTTGGAGGGGTACTGCAAGTACCTTCGCTTTGTGGTGGAACAGAGACACCTCCAGTTCACTTGCCTCCCGTTCGGGTTGTCAACGTTCCCACGGGTATTTTCAAAGGTCCTTCTGGCTGTAGTGGCCCTGATCAGGACAAAAGGGGTAAGGCTGCATCATTATCTAGACGACCTACTCATCCTGGCGCAAGACAGGAGTCAGTTGTTGTCCCACAGGGCCAATGTAATGGCCAGCCTACAGGAATTTGGCTGGCTATTGAATCGGGAAAAGAGCCACCTAGAACCAACTCAGAGACTTGTACACTTGGGCGCACAGTTCAACATGGTCGAGAACACGATCTTTCTCCCGGTGGACAAAATTGCGGTAATCCGGGACCGGTTGCGACCGGCCCTCTTGTCATCACATCTCAAGGCATCTGTCACGGTCCTGGTGGTGGAGTCTATCTTATGCAGGGAACAACCGCTCTTACACACCCGATTCGGGGACCCCTGATAGAGTAAACAGGAAGTCCCGGAGTGCGGGATGGCACGAGGGCTGGATGGTCACTGGTGGTGATGTGAAGCTCCAGGTAGTCGTGCAGGCTGAAGGATGGTCGTGCAGGCTGGGTCGGCAACTGGCGGGCAGAGAGGCACAGAAGGGTCAGGCAAGAGAGTGGTCAAAGTCCAAGCAGAGTTTGTTAACAGACTGGCAGCAAAGTACAGAGGGGTCAGGCAAACGGATGGTCGTGGATAGCCGGGGTTGGTGCAGGCAAACAGGTAACAGGTCAGATCAAGCCGGGTCGGATCATGGGAACAGGAACAACACAGGAACAGGTTACAGGAAGCAGAGCTGAAGCTCACAGGTACTCAGACGCTGTAGAATGGACAGCACCTGCTGCAGGAAGCTTAAATAGGGCCGTTTGGCACCGTTTCCGGTGTGAACGTGCAAAAACGGGAAAAAGGACCAAAAAAGGGGCCTGACTTCACAGGCCAGTCTTTTCCTAACAGCATCTCACTGTCTTCGAATAATTGGCACCATGGCCTCCACGTCTCCCATGGTGTCAGGAAGATACAGCAGTTCCAGTGGTTTCCGCGGTGGTGTGCGCGCCTGTGCGCGTTCGTGCGCGTTCGCGCGCGTCCGTGCGCGCACCCGCGTGCGCGCGCACGCGCCGGAAACAGGCGCCAATCGGCCCTATTTAAACCTGCAGGACTTTATCCCGGCTAACCGCGGACAAAGGCCGCGCACGCGCGCGTGCGCCCACGCGCGTGCCTGCGCGCGCTTGCGCGTGCTTGCGCGTGTCCGCGCGTGTGGTGGCGCCTTTGGTGACCTTGACGACATAGAAGGACTGTGGTACCCTCTGCACCTCCGGTACCACGGTTAATAAGCTTCTGTCACTCTACGACAATCCTTTTCTGACCGGACACTTCAGTCCGGGGAAAAAACCAGGAAAAAGGGCAAAAACGTGCAAGTGTGGCCTTTGCCACGGTTTGCCGGGATAAATTCGAAGGACGTCGTCCACGACAGGTAAGATGTCGCAGACTCATGGACAC
>BLSH010339047.1:199614-225438 GCA_018402905.1 Glandirana rugosa | reverse complement strand
TGTTCTAAACGCAGGAAAAAAAGGGTGTTTATCTCGAAAGAAAGCCACCGTAAACAAGTGGTGACGCGAAAAATAAAAAACGCTATATTTGTTTTTTTTCCTGCTTTTAAAACTTTTTTTTACTATAAAAGTTGAAATACAATAATGTTTTTATGTTATTTGATTTAAAATCAGTATTTAAAAACGGTTTTACGTAAATCGGTGTACAGAACCCATTTTTTTTTTCAATAAATGGCATATCAAACGTGTTTTCAATATCGCAGATGTTTGATCCCATGTAAAAGACCTTAAATACGTCGAAAATAAAATACTGACGGACAGAGTAAAGAACTCCACGATTTTTGTACTGCCCTTCCATTTTAGCACCTCAAGAAATGAGACAGGCAGTCATAAAATAAAAGCTGCATAAATTCCAGAAAATGTACCCTAGTTTGTAGACGCTATAACTTTTGTGCAAACTATACGGTAAATAACTTTTTTTTTTACCCAAGACATGTGGCTAAATGCATTTTGGCAAAAATTTATGACTAAAATTTAGTTTATTGTATTTTTGTAATAACATAAAGTTGAAAATATCATTTTTTTTCAAAATTTTCGTCCTTTTTTTTGTTTATATCGCAAAAAATAAAAAGCGCAGTGGTGAACAAATGCCACCGAAAGAAAGCTCTATTTGTGGGAAAAAAAGGACGCAAATCTTGTTTGGGTACTGCATTGCATGACCGCGCAATTACCATTTGAAGCGGTGCAGTGCCAAATTGAAAAAAGTGCTCTGGTCCTAAAGCTGCAAAACCTTCCGGTTGGTAAGTGGTTAAAGGGGTTTTAAAGGCTTTTTTTTTTGAAATAACAAACATGTTATTCCTGGCTCCTCCCCACATCAAGTGCCTCTATGGAGAATGCTTTCCCTGGGGGCTCTCGTGAGGGCACGCTCCCGTGTCTTGCTGCTGCATCCATTGACACAGACAGCAGGATTCAAGACATCGGCTGAAGCGGGTGTGCTCATCCCCATCGCTGGAACGATTGGGCTCAGGTAAGTGAAAGGGGGGCAGCTGCACAACAAAAGGTTTTTCACCTTAATGCATTAAGGTAAAAACCATGAGGGTTTACAACCCCTTTAAGCTAATGGCGCCCCAAATGCAGATCACAAATGCTGTGCGTTCCACTGCACCGGATCACATGGTAGAAAAGCACCATGCAGTTGTAATGCATGTGCTACGTCTGGTGCAGTTTGAGCCCTTTCAAAATCAATAAGCTAAGATTGCACTGCACTGAATTGCACAGGAATGCACAGCAGGTCCCTGTGCCATTCATAGTGTAACCAAAGATAACATATAATATACATTTTTATTCGTTTGCATTAAAACCGCTCAATCTTTTCACTTATGTTTTGCCAGGCTTCTGAAAAGCCATTGGTGTTTGGATCAGCTTTCAGAGGTAACAGGCAGTGAGGGGGAGATATGTTGCTTCCTCCCTGTCTATTTTAACTCCATAAATGCCGCACCACTGTGCCGCAAATGTGTGCATTGCATGTGGTTGCACTGTGGCCCTATTGAATTGAATGGGTTGTGTTTGGCTGCGGTACTGCCTGCTGAACATAATGGGGGGGTAACTTTTGCTGCAGCATGTGAACACCCGTCTGCTGCCTTTGCAGTTTAAAGTGGGAGTAAACTCCCATGCATGATTTGTGCCTATAATAAGGTTTACCTATAGGTACTGTAAATATTTACTGTACATTCAGCTGGTGACGTCACCGGCGCATGCACTGTGAAGTCAGTCCTGAGCCGTAAACAGCGGCTCCCACGTACATGCATGGGAGTGACGTCATCGTAGCTTTGGCCACTTACATAGCCGGAGTCCGCAAACCTGGAAGGAAGACCGGGTGAAGATGGAACAGCGGTGACAGCTTGCCGCTGGAATGGCGTCATTCTAAGGTAAGTTTCACATATATGGCTTTACCTTGCAGGTTGCAAAAAAGAAAAAAAACACCACTTCCCTGCTGGGCCGATTCTAACACTTCTCTCCTACATGGTTTGCCTGAAAATTACTTAGAACCCCTTAAACATTTATGGGGTTTATGGAATAAAATATATGGGTTTTGTAATTTTTTTAATGTCGCACTGTATTTGCACAGCAGGTTTTCAAACGCATTTTTTTGGCAAAAATACACTTTAATGAATTTTATTGCACACAAATACATTATAACACCCAGATTTTTAGATACCTAACATGTCATGCTTTAAAATTTCATATGCCTGTAGAATGGCGCCAAACTTTGTGCTTAAAAATCTCCATAGGCGACGCTTTAACATTTTTTACAGGTTACCTGTTTAGAGTTAGAGGAGGTCTGGCACTAGAACTATTGCTCTTGTTCTGATGTTTGTGATGATACCTCACGTTTAGGCTGGGTTCACACTATCCAATACAAAAACAGTCAGACTTTTGATCCTGCTTTGCCCTGCAACATCGGTCCTACTTCTATCCTACTTTGGTCCTACTTCCATCTGACTTGAATGAACAAGATAAGATTTTGCTCCGACTTTGAGATAGTGACTTGTCCTTTGACCAATCAAACAATCCCAGTGTGAGATAAATTCCTTTTACTGTTGCTGTAATCACCAAGTCGGATGTCACAAGTCGGATGGTTAGAACAAGGATCCGACTTTGATCCTACTTCAATGATATTCAATGGGCTGAAGTAGGACCAAAGTAGTACAGGAACCTTTTTCACTTGTGTCGGACCAGTTAAGACGGCTCTCATAGGGAAACATTGATTTGGTGAAGTAATGCAAATCCTTGTTCTAACCATCTGACTTGGTGATTACAGCAGCAGGAAAAGGAATTTACCTCACACTGGGATTGTTTTGATTGGTGAAAGGAGAAGTCACTATCTCAAAGTAGGAGCAAAATCTTATCTTGTTCATTCAAGTCAGATGGAAGTAGGAAAAAAGTAGGACCGATGTTGCAGGGCAAAGTAGGATTAAAAGTCTGGTTGTTTTTGTCGGATAGTGTGAACCCAGCCTTAGGGTGATCACTATTTACATATTCGTTTTAATTTGCTCTTAAGCATGGAGGGGCGGGGCACTTTAAAAAAAATATTCTATCTAAAACTATTTTTTTACTATTGTTTTTTTTTTTTTTTTTATTAATCTTATTGTTTTCACAAGGGATGAACAGTTCCCCTCTCTTTGCTGTACAGCCGTCGCTGCTGGTCACAGCACTCCCGAGCTCTGAAATTAGACAGGAGAGCCCAGTAAAGGGGTGGGAGGGCCCCCTTTCACCGCCCGCATAAGTGATCGAGTGGCTGAACAGCCATTCAAATCACTTCTGCATTACAGGAAATCTCCGGCTGAAAATTAATACCAGTATGATGCATGTGGCTGCAGGCATCCTCCCGGTATAACCACTGCAAACCGAGGATGTCATATGATGTCCTACAGTTGGCAAGTGGTTAAAGTGGATGTAAACCCTGCATATACCCAGTGAAGTGAACAGCCTCAGACGATACACAAAGATGAAACAAATCTCCCTACATACGTATTACATATATATCTGCTTTCTTCATCTGTATATATCCTTTAGAAAGTGCTCTTCCTGTTAGCGGGTTCTCTTTTCCTGGTTAAGACTGCAGTGAAGCCTGGGCATACAGCTGATTGGAGGAAAGGCACACACCCCTTCTCCTCATAGGTAGAGACTTTAAGGTCTGTCCGTTGTATAGTTGAGCACTCTGCTAATCTATTTATAGCTCCCTCCCCAACCTAAACTCCAGCTGCTTTTATCATAAGGTGACAGAAAACTTATCAGACTGATAACAGAATAACGCAGCAAGAGACAGCTACGGGACACATGGCTTTGGAGAGAGATAAGAAAACGCTGCAGATATATGTGCCCAACTCAAATTTCATAAAGCGGGTTTACATCCACTTCAACCAGTTACGGCCCTCCGTCGTTTTACTTCGGTACTTTGACGTGAATGCTGTCGTTATGGTAGCAGATAGCTACCATAACCCCAGCATCGTTTTTTACAGTGGGTGGACCGCTTTCAGAGAAGTGGTCTCTGCAGCGGATTTGCCACAATATCACTTTTATCTGGGGCGGGAGAGGCGCCCCCCCCCACCGCGTTCCAGTCGCCTCCGCTGCTTCCCGGAGTTGTCGGTAGCGGCGGAGACGATCCGATCCTCTCCCCTCAATGCCTTGATAGCGACTGAGGGGAAGAACTATAAATGTCACACCACAGCCAGTGGAACCAAAAGATGGTCAAAATGAATGACACTTAACAGGGTCGGTGAATACAAAAATACTTTATTTATTAGTTAAATTACATTGTGGATACACCACGCTAGAGGCTCATAAAAGCAGGGTCCAATTGACCCATTACCACCCAATGACTGAGGGGAAGATAGCCCCTGCTCGGCTCCATAGCATTGACGGACGAAAGCGACGTCAAACGTCACTTCCGCCCATAGCTCTTAGAGGGGACTTTTTTTTTTTAAATTACTGTTAATTAAGTTCTTTGTCTTCCAATTGGGAGGCTGCAAAGAGAGCACAAATTATGTAATCAATTTTCTTAAAAGTGTTTTTTCCTTCCACAGAGATCTTTGTGTGTCTTATTCAGCTGCTATGACTGCTGCAGCTGCCCCTGAGGAGGGCAATGTGTCTGTTGTGGTTCGGGTTCGTCCCCCTAACACACGGGAAGAAGAAGGGAACCAGTATTCCGTTGTACAAGTAGTGGACCACAGCTTTCTGGTATTTGACCCAGATGACGCTGAGACATCAAATGTCTTTTCTGGGTTGCGAGGCCACGACGGAAACAGGCGCAAAGGGAAAGACCTGAAGTTCATCTTTGACCGTGTTTTTGGGGAGAGTAGCAGGCAACAAGAAGTCTTTGAGCACACGACTAAGCCGATTATTGATGGTGTGTTAAATGGCTACAACTGTTCTGGTAAATAAAAACAAATGATTATAATAGTGTCTGAATGTTTTTAAGATTTCTGAAATTTTCTTTTTCACATCTATTTAAAGTGCTGAATCTTAAAGCTTTTCCGAGATGTCAGAAAAAAGTGCGTGGAGAACTTAGTGGTTGTAAACTTCAGTCATGAAATCTGAGCAAAGCACATATATCTGTAGTGTTTTTACTTATCTCTCTCCAAAGCTCTATTTGGGTCTGTAACTTCACAAGGGGGTGGGATCTCTGGGTGATGTCACTTGATGGCCATGCCCCATAGCTTTATAAGAACTATCAGACACCGGACCTGACAGAACAGTGGGAGCCAGCATCAGAGGAGGGGCGTTTTTGTTTTTCTTCGGGTGGGCGAACGAGCAAGACATCGTGATTGATGTTTGAGCTACAACGGGGGACATTATTCTTTTTGAATAAAGGACTTGTCAAAAACCATGTCATGTTTTTATTTACACGACACTGCTTTTTTTGGGTGTGAATGAGTAGGGGGTGCAATGTACCCCCTACTCATTCCCATGGGGGAAGTGGGTCTGGATCTTGGGACCCCCTTTCTTAAAGGGGGGCTTCCAAATTTCAATAAGCCCCCTGCCCGCAGACTTCCACAACCACTGGCCAGGGTTGTGGGGAAGAGGCCCTTGTCCCCATCAACATGGGGACAAGCTGCTCGCTCCCCCCACCCCCCTCCTGACCTGGCGGGCTGCATGCTTGGGCAAGGGTCGGATATGCATTTTGAGGGGGCCCTACGGTGTTTTTTTTTTTTTTTTTTCTCCTCCTCCCACCCCATGCCATTTTTTGGGGTATTTTATATTGATAACATTGCATACACTTGATCTCAGAGCAGAAGTCAGATCAGTTAAGATGGTGATCTGACTTGGATGCGACTTCCCTTCAAATCTTTGGCCTGATCAGCTTCAGCCCTTGTTCACATTGACTGTGACTTTGAAATCGTACAATTTCAAAGCCTCATGTCAGTGTGCCTTCGGGTGTGACTTGGAAGACATCTGTGTGGCTTCATGCACAGATGTCTATTCGGGTCACACCCGAAATTGCCTAAAGTAGAGCAGGAACTAGTTTTTCAAATCGATGTGGCACCGCAAAGTCGGTGTCACATCGATTTGAACATGGCCATTGCCAAAAATCGGGTGCGACTTGTCATGTGATTTGACCTGACAAATCACGGCAAGGCACTTCAATGTGAACGTGGATTAGAGCTGCATGATTCTGGCCAAAATGAGAAGCACAATTTTTGTGCTTAGAATAAAGATCACGATTCTCACGGCGTAACATCTTGCATATACAAAAAAATTGGGCTAACACTATCATTATTATAATTGCTTTTTTATTTTGAAAGTGTAATTTTTACAAAAAAAATTGCGTTTGAAAGACCGCTGCGCAAATACCGTGTGACAAAATATTGCAACAACCGCCATCTTACTAGGGTCTCTGCTAAAAAAATATAAATATATATATATATATATATATATATATATATATATTATAATGTTTTTTAATGTTTGGGGGTTCTAAGTCATTTTCTAGCAGAAAATACTGGATTTTTACTTGTAAGCAGCAAAAGTCAGAAAAGATTTAGTCTTTAAATGGTTAAATTAAGCTCTTCTATACATGGGAGTTTAACCCTTTGATCATTTGAAACGTATCTTTTTACTTCTTTTATCAACTTGACTTGGCTCTCTGCCCAAATAGGAGAGACACAAGTCACTCTGACTTTAGAAAAAGATTCCTGGGGAGACTTCAGGCGACTTGCATTGACTTCTATTACAGTCACGTTGCCCTGAGTCGTCGGCAAGTCTGACTCCATTAACTGCACTGAAAATCGAGGTAATATGTGATGGAGATCGCAGGGTGGGGGTTGAATTGCGATCGTGTTTTAATATGATTAATTGTGCAGCTCTAACATGGATTCAATTGTCTTATTGTCAAAGCTTAACTGAACAAGCAGACGTTAGAAGCTGATTGGCTACCACGCACAGCTGCACCAGATTTTGCACTCTCCAGTTTTAGTAAATAAACCTCACAGTTACAAAACGGCTCCTCAATGGACCCCTTGTATTTGAAGGGTTTGAAAATGAAATATTTGTCCTTAGCAAGCAGTCAGACTCCCACCTTTTTATGTTTCCATTGCAGATTCGATTTTGGCTGGTTAATATTTTGGGACTTTAGATTAGTGACGTTTGTGCACAGGAAGACGTGTTATGCAGGTGCACAGTGTACTGTCCGACCTGACAAGTTGTAAAAATGTGCATGTACATACTGAACCATGTTCTGCACCTTGTTAAACTTTCAAGCTGTATGGGTAAAAAACTTCTTGCTATAGTCAAATCTACAGATAGAAAACACAATTCACTTTTTACTTAGTGATGTTTTCCTAGCAAGGGCTATCCTTTTTCACCATTTTATTATTTTCTTTCTTCTCATATTTAGTGTTTGCATATGGAGCTACAGGTGCAGGAAAGACGCACACGATGTTGGGAAGTGCGGCTGACCCTGGGGTAATGTACCTAACTATGGTGGAGCTTTACCAGCGTATTGAAGCTATCAAAGAAGAGAAGTCATGTGAAGTTGTCATCTCTTATCTCGAGGTGCGTTCTGCTTGGCAATTGCTTGTGATCAGAAACAAATTTAGTAATCTAGCCTAATAACGTGTACAGTAGTGACTCGAAACAAAACTGCAAACAAAACCTTCTGTTTTTAATGTATATTGTTAGGGTCAATTTTGGCTGTTTTGCAGGCTGGCTGGTAAATGTGCTGGGAAATCTCTTGCTTGTGATAATCTACAAGTCCCATCTTCCACACCGCAGCAGACGGACTGGGGGTTCTCAATGGAACATGAGATAACTTGCACACACAGTCCACTTACATTCCCTTCAGCTATCAAACTGACATCCTGTACAATGGTATGGCCAGCGAGCTGAATGAAGAGTTTGCAGGAGCCTGACCTTGCACCCATTGATCACGGGTGCAATGCTCTGCAAGCTCCTCATATTTATTTATTTATTTTTTCATAAGATGACAAAAATGGTTCTGGAGGAACACTATAAACTAAAAGTCACTAATAAAAAGTCCATATAAGTCCATTCATGGGACATATGGCGGTAGATGAAAGCTGAAACTCTGTGCCAGCAGTGACAGACTTTGCAGAAGCCAAAGGAAAATAGAAGGGGCGCCAGATACTTAAATGTATTAAAAACACAGTGAATTGGCACCTCACATTTGGTAAATGGAAACAAAAATGTTGGTAAACTCTGCGGCTAGGCTATAGGGATCCCCATTAATAACCCGTCAGTGTGCCATAGCAGGATGGTGTGGTGGCAGAAGCCAGAACTGTGGGAAGTGGTCCGCAGTGGTGTTAACTAGTGTGGAACGCAAATGGAATCCGGGCCGGAACTGACCTCAGCGAGAAAGTGTGATGCCGTGGGTGGTAACGCGTTTAAAAAATTTCTGTTTCTTATTCAGAACTCACTAGATGAAGTGCGGGACAGGCTAATAAGGGCTGGGGGCCGAGGGCAGGACCAGGGGGAACCATAAAAATGAACTTAGCCTTGTTATAAGCCTACAACTTAGTTATCAGTAAAATTTAGCCTTGTTCAAGCCTTTTCTCAAGTATTAGAGGTTCAAGGTGGAGACTTTCTGACCATTTCAAGGGAACCATAGATTTGCAAGACGTTTGCATACTCACTTTTCTCCAAACCAGTAGAGGTATTTGGTAATGTCTGTAGGGTAGTTTGTACTATATCCACTATGTGACTTTGGCCTCTGCAGTTCCTCGTCTGTACATTGTGTGAGGGATTAGCTCTCCTGGGTTTCACCTTTTTTGGGAAAAAGGCAGTGGAGACAGCAGTTACTTCAAATCTGGCTTGCAGCCAGGCTTATTGATAAAAAGGTTGCATTTAAAATAAACAAAACATAAAATAAATCCTTGCTATCTAGGCTAACTATACAACTCAGCATACTTATCTGAGCGGTGTTGAGCTACTCCCAGACACCCACAAAACAAAGTTAGTGCAAATTTTTCTTTTAGTCCAAAGCACAAAAGCTCCGTGTGTCAGCTCTCTTGGGCTGAACACTCTAAGTCCCATGGTAGAGCAAAGCCTTGCTCTCTTCCTCGTCTACTTAAACTACAGCTGAGCATGGACTTCAGCGGTCCCGAAAATCCGGTTCGGAACCAGCCCTGCCACTGCAGCTGGTAAAGCCCCAGGCCAGATCCTGCTGTAGTCCATTCTAAATGAACGTCCGTCTACCAGCTCGCCTCGCATACCGTCACAATTGTTAGGCTGATAGCACCTATGGTCATCATGGAGAAGTGGGTCCCGTCTGTGTCCTACTTGAAATACTTATTGGTAATGGCTAATAATCTGGCTTCTCTTATGTCACTTTGTTTAGGGCTCTTTTCTATCCCCAGGGATGTTGACTGATTGATAAACTGGAAGAAATGTGATTATTGCTCTTTTATATTAGACGTTTTATCCCTTTTTTTTTTTTTTTTCTCCGAGGGACAACACAGAGTGTTTAGAAGTCAGGGCTCACTGGAACTCTAGGCAAACAATTAACCATTTTCCTCCAATGTACCTAGTTCAGACTTGATGGCTGCTCCATATTTGAATCACCTACCCTATCCTTGGCATGTGTTTTTTTTTTTTTTTTTTGGCATGGCTCCTGTTGTGGTCTGAATGACTGGAGGGGGCTGAGTCTCCTTCTGAGGTGTGCAGAAGATTTAAAAAGGCCATAAATGATTCCATCCAGAAGTGTCTGCATATAGTTAAAGGAAAAAAACCAACACTCGCTTTTAAGCATATTTAACATTTTTTATAAGATTCACATTGTGCACCAATTTTAAATTCATTTTTGTAATTACGTTCATTGAAGTTTAATTGTTACGAACAGTCAAACAATTTTATGTATGCTCATACTTTGCATCATATGATAAGTTTTTTTGTTTTTTTGTCATCAGGTATACAATGAACAGATTCAGGATTTGTTGGAACCAAAAGGTTCTCTTGCAATCAGAGAAGATCCACAAAAGGGAGTTGTAGTTCAGGGTCTCTCTTTTCATCAAGTAAGTCGAAATGCTGCTGTTCGTTTTCACCTTCTGTTTTAATGTCTCATGTAATGATCACACAGTACTACTTCGATTGGGTAAATGAGGGCAAATACTAGTGGATATTTAAGCTCTGCTTCATCCAAAAGTGTGGATAGGGAATGGGCCTGACAGCAGGAGAGAGCAGAGTGATAAGGTTACCAATCTCTTCAATGTGCTAATTGCCTCTTCATTGTCCAATCAGCAGGCTGTGGAAGTGCCCTGTTGCTGCAGTGTGGGGTGTATTTTGATGAATGACCCAGCTGTGCTGCTGTATTGGAAGTTGAGGTTCTTGTGCTTTCAAATGTGTTAATTTCAAATGTTTTTATATAGCTTGGTGCCTGGGTTCCAGGCTTCACGAGCACGGTTATCCACTTCTTAGTTACCATCTGGCACCATATGGTACAGCTATAGTGAATCGGGGACTAGGAAAAGTAAACAATAAAAGCCCCTGTATTTCTCTCAGTTCAGGTTTAAAGCGATATTAAACCGAAAATCAAAAATGTAATACATTGCAGCTTACCAATCATTTGGATGTGGTGGCTGCATTCGTTTTCTGATTTTAGGCTTTCTTCCCTGTTTTCACCTGATGATCCTGTCCAGTAACACACCTCCTGTATTAGAGTACCCCGACTCTGAAGGAGCACAGGATAAGTGTACTTCACCCCATCCCTCCCCAAATGATTGTTTACCTCAATTCCAAAGCCACAGATGTGTTTATAATCTATCTCAAAATACAGTATCTCACAAAAGTGAGTACACCCCTCACATTTTTGTAAATATTTTATATTTTTTTCATGTGACAACACTGAAGAAATTACATTTTTCTATAATGTAAAGTAGTGAGTGTACATCTTGTATAACAGTGTAAATGTGCTGTCCCCTCAAAATAACTCAACACACAGCCATTAATGTCTAAACCGCTGGCAACAAAAGTGAGTACACCCCTAAGTGAAAATGTCAAAATTGGGCCCAAAGTCAGTATTTTGCATGGCCACCATTTATTTTCCAGCACTGCCTTTAAAGCGGAGTTCCACTCATAAATGGAACTTCCAAGAATCGGATTCCTCCCAGGTACCTGCTCCCACTTCTATGAAAATTTCGCCAACTATGCAATGTCGTGTGTGTCGTCGCGCCCCCGCTGTCTTCTGGGAGACACACAGATCCCAGAAGCCAGCAGGGACCATTCAGAACGCGACTCGCGCATGTGCAGTAGGACACAGGCTGTGAAGCTGCAAGGCTTAACTTCCTGTTCCCCTTAGTAAGGATGCCTGCGCCCGAAGCCAAGGGGCATGTTGGCTTCGGGTGCCAAAATTGTGGGCTCCCTGGACAGGTAAGTGTGTCATTATATTTAGTCAGCAGCTACAATATTTGTAGCTGATAACTTTTTTTTTTTTTTTTTTCCCCAGGTGGAACTCCGCTTTAACCCTCTTGGGCATGGAGTTCACCAGAGCCTCACAGGTTGACACTGGAGTCCACTTCTCCATGATGACATCACAGAGCTGGTGGATGTTAGAGACCTTGCCCTCCTCCACCTTCCGTTTGAGGATACCCCACATATAGGGTTTAGGTCTGGAGACATGCTTGGCCAGTCCATAACCTTTTACCCTCAGCTTCCTTGGCAAGGCAGTGGTCATCTTGTAGGTGTGTTTGGGGTCCTTATGTTGGAATACTGCCCTGCGGCCCAGTCTCCGAAGGGAAGGGGATCATGCTCTGCTTCAGTATGTCACAGTACATGATGGCATTCATGGTTCCCTCAATGAACTGTAGCTCCCTATTGCCGGCAGCACTCATGCAGCCCCAGACCATGACACTCCCACCACCATGCTTGACTGTAGGCAAGACACGCTTGTCTTTGTACTCCTTACCTGGTTGCTGTCACACACGCTTGACACCATCTGAACCACATAAGTTCATCTTGGTTTCATCGGACCACAGGACATGGTTCCAGTAATCCATTTCCTTAGTCTGCTTGTCTTCAGCAAACTGTGGGCTTTCTTGTGTATCATCTTTAGAATAAAATATTTACTAAAATGTGAGGGGTGTACTCACTTTTGTGAGATACTGTACCTGCACAGTAGCTTCCCATAGGCTTTTATGGGTCTGTCTCCCAAGCATCTGCAGCCTTGGGACATGGCCAAACAGAAGTCTATATGGAACCACTATGGTGTCAGCACACTGATGCTATTTGAGATGTGTTGAAACAAACACCCAGAGGCTGTGGCTACAGTATCATGGTAAGTATGTATCCAGAAGAGTGGGGTAGTTTAGGTTGGGTGAATTGCACTTATCCTACAAAAAAGCATATATCAGATTACACACAAAGCTAAATGCTAAATTACCCTTTCTCTTTCGTTCGTCGACAGGCACAGCGACTCTTAGGTCTAAGTGGGCTATACTTCCGCTTTTTGGAGTTTACTAGGCAGAACAGGCAGTTCTAACAGCAAAAAGAACAGCAACAGACACAGCCCCTCCCAGGGGGCAGTCCTCACTGACAGATAACCCCACACCCAGCTCTGCCTGCTCAGTTTTTTTTCTGTCTAGTGCAAGGAGTTAGACCTAGGCTCCCTGTTGGGATCTGTGGTACCTCTCTGGTCCACTTTCGGCTGTCCTGGGACAGCCTAACAGATGAAGACTTCAATCAAGCAGCTGTGCTTGGCAACAGGCTGGGTCTCATACCCAGATAGTCTCCCCAGCCAGCCATCACGCATTAGACCGGATGCTTCGCGCTGGGTCGACCCCGACAAACCCTGATCCGGACGGCGTGGCCCCGCGGGTTAAACGCCCTGCCGTTGCATGCAGTGCGCCCTGGGCCGACAGCTCCCTCCGGCCTAGCCGGGAGCGCGAAAGCTGTCCGGTTGGGATCCCCGCACCGCCCGACTAGATGGGGTAAGTCCCCCCGGGGGGGGAGCTGGCGGGTCCCCCCTCCGGGGTGTCGGGTAGCAGGTGGTCTCCCTCCCCCACCTCTCCGGTTCTCCCCCCGGGGGGCTCGCAGGGTGTGTGTGTGTGTGTGTGTACGTAGGGCCCTAGAGGTCTCCCCCCTCCGCACCTTGTGCTGCGGCGGTCAGATCGCTGGGCGGCCATTTTGCTGGGGTCCAGCCGCCATTTTCCTGTAGCTGGCCACATGGTAGAGCCTGGGGAACGGCCGGCAGCCATTTTGGTGTAGCTGCGCCGCTGTTCTCTATGGTGTTTGGCCTCTAGTGGTGCAGGGCGGCCATTTTTCTGTTGTCTCTGCACCTTGATCTGGCCTGGGGGCGGTCCTGGTCGTGCTGGCGCCGTTTTACCCCCCCGCGCGCACCGCCGGATCTACCTGGGCAACAGTGGCAGCAGCTCTGGACAGCAGCTGTGGAGAAGGACAGGAGGCGAGCGGGGCAGCGACATCGGTGGACAGCAGCGGAAAGCAGCTCTTCTCCAGGTCGGGAGGTGAGTCCCTCCGGGGTGCCCCTTTTGCCCAGCCTTGCTCAGCTGTGGGGTGGGGGGTACAGTGGTCTCCTGGCATTGGGCCTTGTTTTGGCAACACCAGGGTGGGCGACAGGATGGCAGCCGCTGCGGGTGCTTCCCCACTAGACCTCTCTGTGCCCGCAGCCAGCGCTTCAGGGACCCCGTCCCTTATAGACGCCAAGTCGACAGTCCAGGGGACGTTCGTTTCCCGAGATCCCTGATGCTCCTGTTAGCGGGGATGAGTGTGAGGCATCTGCTGCTGCGCACTAGAGGGCACTAGTAGACGCTCTGATCACCTAAGAGCATGAGACCCTGCAATTGGAAGACCAGGCGGGACCCCATCAGGGGGTACCTGGCCCCTTCGGGTCGAATAGCCCGGCCTGTATGGTTCAGGTCTTCCCGTATGTGGATTTTCTGGAATAGGTTGTTTAGAAGGACTGGGCTTGGCCTCAGAGTCCCCCCATTCCCAGATGTTTTGCTGTGCGATTTGCTTTTGGGGAGGTACTGTTGAAGAAGTGGGCATCACCCCCTGTGGTTGCCCCCCCCCCCCCCCCGTGTGTCGCCTGAATAGGGCGACCACTATCCCGGTGGAGGGCACGCCGGCTGACAGGAAGGCTGAAGCTTGTATCAGATCCCTGTTTGTTATGACGCGATCAGCCAGGCGGCCCGTTGTGGCTTTTGCGCTGGCGTCGCACAACACTCACTGTGTGGGCGAAGCTGTTATATAGCGAGTTGAGCATCACTCAGGCTCCCCCTGATTGTGTGGGTCTTGCTGATCAGCTTGTCCATGGGCTACAGTATCTGTGGATGCTGCCCTGGACACGCCCCCCCCTGACGTCCAAGGCGTCCGTGGACTCTGTGTTGCCAGGCGGTAGCCTTGGCTGTAGTGCTGGTTGGCGGACCAGACTTCTAAAAAGGGCCCTGTCGGTCTTGCCTTTCCAGGGTGGGTGGCTCTTTGGGCCTCCTTGGTTGAGATTATCAACAAACTCACATGTGGGAAGAGCACTTTTCTCCCGGAGACAAGGGAACGAGGCCTCCTCTACATGTTACCTCCACCCGGCTCTCCGGTGGGGGGGAGGGGTGTCTTCTGGAGTTCGCAGACAGGGTGTCCTGCATTTCGGACCACTGGGATGAGATGGTCTCGTTGGGGTACAGAATAGGCCTTCGTTCCCGCCCCTCAGACTGGCTATTCGCCTCCAACCTGCGGCCAGGCTGCGGGCCCTATTTCAGGGCCGTACAGGACCTGTTTGGTCAGGGGCAGTCATTACCGTTATGCATGCGGAGTGTTCCCAAGGTTTTTTTGTTCCAACCTTTTCATGGTTCCGGAGAAGGATGGGGTTCGTCCCATCCTGGATCTGAGGGACCTCAACAGGTTTGTGCGGGTCCGCAGGTTTTCGGATGGAGTCGGTCCGCTCGGTGGTAGCAGGCCTGCACCAGGGCGTTTTTTTCCTGGCCTCCCCCGACATCAAAGATGCATACCTGCATGTTCCCATCTGCGCCCAGCACCAGTGCTTCCTTCGCCTTGCGGTTGGAGGTGATGACTACCAGTTCGTAGCTCTCCCGTTTGGCCTGGCCTCGGCACCTTGGGTCTTTGCCAAACTGCTGGCCCCGGTTCTGGCTCTGCCGAGGCAGAGGGGCATCGTGGTCGTGGTGTGTGTGGAGAATTTTCTCCTGCAAGCGGAGTCTGCTCCAGCGCTCAGGGCCAATGTGGCGATCACCCTGCACGAGTTCGGATGGGTGGTCAACCTTCCGAAGTCAGTTCTGATTCCGTCTCACCGCCTGGAGTATCTGGGGCTGATCTTGGATGCAGCCCGGGCAAAGATTTTCCTTCCGCCTACCAAGCGGCAGCCGCTTCAGTTGGCGTTTCGGTCCCTGCTGTCCCAGAAATGGGCCTCACACGTTTTTTGCATGTTGGTCCTGGGCCTCCATGGTGGCCCTCTTCGAGGCGGTCCCTTACGCTCACTACCGCACCCGGGTTCTGCAACGGGAGATTTTCCTGAGATGTGACAGGTTCCCATCTTCCTGGGATCAGGATGGATCACCAGGTAAGGGCCTCGCTACTCTGGTGGCTGCGGTCCCCGGCTCTTCGGCCGGGGAAATCTTTCCTCCCCCTTTACTGGACGGTGATCACGACGGACGCCAGCCTGACAGGCTGGGGCTGAGTCCTGGGGCTGCTCTCAGCCCAGGGACGGCTGTCTCCGGAGGAGTCTCGTCTCCCGATCAATGTCCTGGAATTGCGGGCGTTTTTGGTGCTGCCTCTCCCATTGGATCGAGGCTGCACGGGTGCCCTGTCCGAATTAAGTCGTGGCATACGTGTATCACCAGGGCGGGACGAGAAGCTTGGCTGCAGCCTCGGGGGTTGTTCCCATTCTGCGGTGGACAGAAAGTCACGTTTCGGCATTCTCTGCCGTTCACATGCTGGGCGCAGAAAGTTGGCAGACGGACTATCTCAGTCGCCAGCGCCTGGACCAGGGAGAGTGGTCCCTGCACCCGGATGTGGACGTTGTCTGAGATGGGGTGCTCTGGACGTGGACTGGCTAGCGTCCCGTCTCAATCACAAGGTGCAGACCTTCGTGAGCTGAACGAGGGTTCCCTTGGCAGGACGCGGCGGATATCCTTGTGTCTCCGTGGGCTCGGTATCGACTCAACCAGGCCTTTCCTCCTCTTGGTCACAGCTGCTCCCTCCTATTACGTTATGCTTAGTGGTTCCATACATGCTTTCTTTATTCTGGTCAGAACTAAGGAAGCAATGTTAGCTGATGTATAGCTATCTCACTGTGCTTTGGGAAACCTTGTGGTGTATTAAATTTTATTTATAAACTATAACATAAAATTGCCAATTATAAAAAAAAAAAATAGTTTTTATCAAAAGCTGATAGAAAACGTAAAACATTGGTCTCTAAACTTGTAAAGTGTAAGTTAAAATATATTATAAAATATACCAAAAGCCATTATACTTTTTCCTTGAAGACCTTTTTTTTGTGCCTTTTTAAAGATAATTTTTGTAAATAATGGCAGGGTATGGGTGTCTTTATAAGTCGTAGTACCCTACAGCTATTCTGAACCTAATTACCAAAGATTTATCCACTGTGAAAATGTACTTGTCTTTATCTAGTATGGAAAATAATTTATGCAATTAGATATCTTCCTGTAAACAAGTCGTGTTCTGTAATTATTTATCCACCATCTGCTTTAGCTCCTCCATGCCAGTTACACACTGCATTTACCTTCCTGCTGTGATTGGTTCTGCTCAGATATACATCTATGAAGGCTTCATGGTAACTTCATATAGAGGAACACAGGAGGTTTTGCCCCTGGTCTTGTTCCGTCTTATCATTGTGCTTCGACTCCTAGCCCCACTGCGAACTGTTAGTGGTCAGGTCCTCTTAAAGGGTCAGGATAGCTAAAACTTGAATATACAATTGAATGAGCTTGTCGAGCCCAGAAAAACCACAGTGCTCAGGATTGGTCTGATAAACTTGATATGCCAGTTGTTGGTAGATTCCGGAGCAGTTCTGTCAGTTGTTACTAGATTTTCTCATGAGCTGTGGTGGTGAGATCAAAGTTTGGCCTCCACACTTGTTGCAGTAATTGCAAAGAGGTCCCATTCTCCCCATGAGCCTAGGTTCACATTGACAGCGGGGAATGAAATCCGTGCGAGTTCAGCTGAATTCGCATGATTTCATTCCCGCATGTCAGTTCCGACTTTCTGCACAAATGTCTATTGAAATCGCACCCCGAAGTCGCCAGAAGTAGTACAAAAACTACTTTTGGCAAACGATGCGGCGCTGCAAATGCGGCGTCACACTGATTCAGACGGTGCCATTGCGGGCAATTGCTGCATGCGATTTGACATGTCAAATCGATCCAATGTGATCCTAGGCTTAGTATGTTATATATGGAGAATGCAGCATGATTTCCCTTTTTATAACCTTTAATCAAAGTATGAAGTAAAATACCTGGGCCTATGAAAGGGAGGACATACTGCATATTCTAGAGATATTAGAAGCTTGTGATTGCCAACTAAACTCTAGCTACAACAGGATTATCACTTTGGGGGGATTTCTAAATCTTAACTTCAGGCAGACCGCTAAATGCAGAGTTAATTGACGTAAACCGATATTACAAAAATACATCTATATAGGAAGATAGCAAACTCTTAAGTCTGTCTTAATATGTGTTCTTAGAGTTGCCAAATCAGAGATTTATATCTATCTTGTATATTTTTCCTTAAAGCCCAAATCTGCAGAACAGCTACTTCAAATGTTAGCTAATGGGAACCTTAACCGCACTCAGCATCCAACAGACGCCAACGCTTCTTCATCTCGATCACATGCTGTTTTTCAGGTAACATGCTTGTATGGTTGTCCATGTGATGTTCTTTTCTGCAGACTGAATACATTATTATTTTTTTTTTTTTAATGAAATCCTAGAGCACAGGAAGCTGAAGTGGTTGCCTTTTGAAATTTATGAGTATGGTTTAAGGCCATAGTAAACAGCCGGCAATTTTTTTTTTTTTTTTTAACCTGCAAGGTGAAGTTATAATGTGCTAGTATGCATTGCACATATGTGAAACTTACCTTAGAATGAAGCCCTTCCAGCGGCAAGCCTTCACCGCTGATGGGGTTTCCATCTTCACCCGCCTTCCTTCTGGGTTTGTGGACTCTGGCTGTGTGAGTGGCTGGAGCCACAATGATGCCGGAGCCGCCATTTACGGCACAGGACTCTGAAGGAGCAGACTGGGTGGTCGTTCCTTCAGAACGCATGCGCCAGTGATGTTAACGGCTGCATCTCCAGTAATTATCTACTAAACGTGCACTGTGATATTTACAGTACCTAATAGGTAAAATTCATGTATGGGAGTTTACTCCCACTTTAATTCCTGTAAGCACATATTTCTAGTTCTAGCAATGTTCACCTGTATTTTAAAAGCCCACCCCCTCTGTTGCTGATATTTGCCTTCATTTTCCACCTCTTTCTCTGGTAATGAAGCACTGAGTGCAGCCATTCCCGGCCTGAGCACCCTCCGTGAAGGTTCTTGGCTAGGTGTAAGCTCCAACCATGAATGGAAACATGGCATTTTCTCACAGCTCCAGTGGATAACTGAATGTCGGGAATGATGGTATTTCGTGACCAAGGGGACAGGCTTTAAAGTGAACCTGATTTTGTTTTTGTTTTTTGTTTTTTTTGTTTTTTAACCAACAAGGTTTTCTTTTAGCAATTTGTCTTACAATAATGATTTAGATTTTCTGTATTTGGTTGTAACCCTTTCCTTTCTCCAAGCATACAAACATTAGTTTATTTCTTTTATGATGGTTCCCCTTACATATACATGGAATTGTTCATTTGAAGAGATTATTTGCATGGTCTTCGTATGCTTTCCTGAAAAGGTGGACTTCGCTGCAAGAAACATGTTAGATGGATAAAATATCTCCATATTTAATGTTTATACCCTATCATCAATTACACTGGACACTCAGAGTTCCACCCAAAAGTGGAACTTCCACTTTAAGGACTCCTAACCCCCCTGACATGCCACATTTGGTATGTAATTTTTTTGGGGGGGGAGTGGGTACCTAGTTTTGACAGGTACCTGCTCCCACTTCTGCTCTTGCTGCCTAGGTGAATCAAGTGGAAGTTTTCCTCTTCTCTCCCTCCCTGCAATCTTCTGGGACACGTCACAGGTCCCAGAAGATTGCTCGGACATTCAGGACGCACAGAGCGACTCGTGCATGCCCAGTGCACACCCAGCTGTGAAGCCGCAAGCTTTCACGGCTGGGTGCCCACACTAGTGATGCTGGCGCGGGGGAGAGAACCGGGGCTTTGAGTGGCCGCATCGCTGGACCATGGGACAGGTAAGTTTCCATTAAGTCATTAGCTACACTTTTTGTAGCTGCTTACTTTATAAACACAAACTGCTGGAACTCCTCTTTTTAAGCCTGGTACACATTATACTATTTTTTTTTTTTTTTTTATATATATATCTTCAACCCAGCGCTCTAAACAAAAAACAAAAACAACGTACAGATCTCCTTGCTAACACTTCTAATGTTAGTGTGGCAATCTCCCCCTTGCTGAGTCATTGTGTTCCGACAGAGGGACTGCCATTGGCTGCCAGTGCTGATCAGATATTGGTTTTCCAGCATGCTCGTTTGACAGGAGCCAGTCTTGGAGCTGTACACATGGGCCGAAAGTTGGCCTTTTTCCGCTAAACCGACCTTTTTCAGCCAATTTTTGGTCCGTGTTTACCCAGCCTTCTACTCTGAATCTTTGGAAACTGGTTTTATCTTTGTGATATTGAGAAATTTGTTTTATTGTAATGTATTTGGAATAAAAAAATGTTTAAGGTTACCTAAACCCTGGTGTCTTTAATTGCATTTCATTACAAATATTACATTTTGTGTAGATGTTTGACATGCAGCAATATCAGTTTTGTCTCTGACCCCATCGAATAGTAATATAACTGCTGTGTTTACAAACCCTTTTATGTTGCATATGTAAAAATCGCATCACACATTCCCGATATCTGTAGCATGGTTTAAGGTCATGGTGCAAAGAGTACAAGTCTTATTTAAAGAGCTCCAGGAATTATATGAGCACCAACCACATTGCTTTGTCATCTCTTGCAGATCTATGTGAAACAACAAGACCGCACAGCAAGCATCAGTCAGGACATTCGCATAGCTAAGATGAGCCTTATTGACCTGGCTGGGTCTGAAAGGGCTTCTTCCACAAATGCAAAAGGAGAACGCCTGAGGGAAGGTGCCAACATCAATCGTTCTCTTCTCGCTCTCATAAACGTCATTAATGCGCTAGCTGATGCCAAGGTACCTTCTGTCCCCTGCACACACATGGCCGTTCTGATTACTGTCATATGGGTTGCACGTTTGATTAGTATGTTGTTGTTTTGGGGCTTTAAAAAGCCTGAAGTGTCTGTTCTGTGTTCATTTAATCTAGTTTTCCTGGGCAAAAAGCAAACACACAATGATTTCCTTGCCTAAGTTGCTCGGACACTGGGCACAGTCTAATTGTGTTTATGTTCCGCAATAGTTTACAATCTTAGGATGTTCCACAAAAGTAGGCTTATAGGTCAGAATGACTTCCACTGAGACATGTGTTTCTATTTTGAGATTTTTTGTACAGTTTTAAGAAGAATGTCTTGATTTAAAAATGTCGCTTATAAACTATAATTAAACTTGAAATATCAGAGTTCTTCCCTACAAGGATCTCCCCAAATGTTTTACAAAGGGGCATGTCATCCAATTTGCAGTCATTTAAATTGATTGTAAAGGTTTGTTTTAAGAAAACGAATAACGTTATATTTACCTGCTCTCTGCAATGATTTTGCACAGAGCAGCCCTGAACCTCATCTTCTCGGGTCCCCTGTCGGCGCTTCTGACTCTTCCCCCTTGACCAGTGTCCCCAATAGCAAGCCACTTGCTATGGGGACACTGGTCACTGGTGCGTGCTTGTTCAGTCAATCAATGTTATGGACATAAAGGTAATGAGAATCATTGTTCCCAAATTGATAAAATAGCATACACGATTATTTCTCACATATTTACTGATTAGAACAGGAACCAGTGTCCATTCCCTTTAACGGTATATTGAGATTCTTGTTGGTTTTAGCATACCTTTTATGACGTCTTCAGATCCTGAGGTGAACTAAATATTTGCTGTCCTGCATTATATTCAGCTGTCATTTTTGTTCTCTTCCAAAGATTAGCTAGCACCAAGGAAGTCTTCCTTTCCACCTTCATAGCCACACAAAGATTTGAGCACACATGAATTTTATACTGTGACTGATAACTGAATGTTAATTATTTGCATAAGTAATCGCAAAAAAAACAAAATGAAAATTTTGGTTTTTTTGAGGCGCAAGTTCAGGTTTTAAAAGAAAAGGCCCCCCTAGTTAGTGAGCTGCGTCCCTAACTCCAACGTGGCAGGTCTGTACTTAATTCCTTCAATGGATGCAGCCTCCCTTGCTGTCTGCAATCTGGACAGTAAAAAATCTAGCGCCAGGATACCCTACATTTTTATTTGGGTACAGCATTTTATGACTGGGCAATTGTCAGTTAAAGTAGTGCCAGATCACAAAAAGTGGCCTGGTCATGAAGCGGGGTAAATCTTTTGGAGGGCAAGCCTGACAGGTCATGAAAGAGGAAGGATGAGCTGTGCCCCCTCCCCTCTTGAACCGTATGCAAGTTGCATTAGAAATTGCACTAATGTGAACCAAAAAGGTGCACAGAACAGGGTATTCTGGCTATTTAAGTAATGTATTCATAAAAAAAAATGTATTTGGGGTATTTTAATTGCAGCTAGGGTAAGTACTTGAACTCAGTTCTCTATAAAGTCCTTCTATAACTGGACTGGAAAAGGGGAGGCCAGCATTGAAGCGAATCGAGATCTTTGGTGGTGCACTTGTGCTGACAGTCCTTTTTTTTTTTTTTCATGATTGTTTTTTTTTTTTATTGTGTGTGGAAAAATAGAATTATACAAACATTTTTCAAATTTTCTTTTACAAAGTAGAAACATTACACAGATTGGTATGAAAGTAGTTAACATGACAAACAGAACTTACATTACAGGCCAAATGGTTTGCAGAGCAAAATCAGATAAAAATAAGCTAAAGATCATCTATACATGTAAAGTGTAGCAATAAGAGAATGGGTGTGATATGGTGGTAATAGCTTGGGTAAGATTAATTTTATTGTCTCTCTAAAGAGTTTAACTATGATATGATTGAGGGGATCACTCAGGGAGGCATGGAGCCCTCCCCATAGAGGCATCCCATAATTCCTGAATTTTGTTAACCTAAGGGACTGAATCCATAGTCAAAGCAGTAAAATACTCCATTTTACGGATGTCCAAAATTATTTTTTGAAGCATGGTTAGGGATGGAGGATCTTTTGAAAGCCACAGCATAGGAATGACTCTCCTAGCAGCTAGCAACACATATGACAACAACCTTGTACCTTTCCTAAATCCTGGGAAGGGAAGACCTAGCAAGTAGTGTATTGGGTCCAATGGTAGGGAGGTATCCCTTATAGTCTAAATCATAGACTGTACTTCAGACCAAAAGGGTTGTAATTGCGAGCAGAAGATCTGGTAGAAGTACCCCGCTGCTTTACCGCAACGCCAACAAATGGATTATTCTTATGCATTACGTCCAGGGTCCTATACCAAAACACTAATATCTTAACCACCGTCTCATTCTGTGTCACATCTAGAGGAGCTAAAAGCAGCAGACCAGATCTATTTCCAGATGTGAAGGGGTATTGATTTCTGTAAGATATGCACCCATTTCACCATATATGCATGGGTGATGTCTGAAAGGGGAAGCCTCATGCAATTGTTAATAGATGATAGAAATGAAATGTGGTTGGTAAGGTCCCTGAGCGCACACCAGCTCAAATTGTTTTGGTTTATCTAACATTCGGTTTAAAGGTTAATGACGCAAAGAAGTGATTGATCTGGAGGTAGGAGTAGTGTAGGTTAGCAGGGATCTGATGTTTATTTCTAATGTCTTCAAAGGTCAGAAAATCTACGCGTTACCGGGGGGACAATGTGGCGTAGATGGAAAAGGGCCGCCTGAGTCCAGGGGGTCATTTGTCTAATGGACAGGCTGTCTGGAATCAAGGGGTTGAAAAGGATATTAGTTAAGGGAGGGCATGGCAAGGGGAGCGAATATTAGCTGCTGTACGCCATATCTGCATAGAGCACAACATGGATGCCAAACGCATATGTTGCAGGGCTTTGTCTCCCCGCAGGGATGTAGACCAAATAAGAGAACAGGGATGAATGGGGTATATTGCTCCTGTCTCAATTTCCATCCATCTATTGGGAGGGAATTGGCTGGACAAGGAGACCACAGTGCGTAAATGAGTAGCGTAATAATATTTGATGTCAGGTGCCCCCAAACCTCCCCGTGAGCGTGGGGAATAGATAACAGATCTAGCTATTCTATGGGCTTTATTGTGCCAAATATACCTCAGGAACCCCCCTGGTGTAGTGCTTTCAATTGAGAAAGGGGGACGGGAACTGGAAGGTCTCAGAGATACAGAAGCACAGACCTTTTCAATACTTTTATGTTACCCAACCATGAAATAGGGTATTTATCCCATTGTTTTAAAATGGCTTGAATTTCCTTAAACAGGGAGGAAAAGTTGGCATTATACAAAGTATGAAAATCTGGTGTAATATACTCCTAGATATTTTGAGGGTATGAGTATACCATCTATATGGGTACGTCTTCAGTTTTGGATGCGTTCATTTTATAACCCGATAGAGAACTGAACTGTGATAGTAATTTATGTAGCGAGGGTAGGGTTATAAGTTAGAAGAATGTCATCTGCAAAGAGTGCGAGCTTATATTCTCTCTGCCTCATTAGTATCCCTTTTTATATCCGGATGGGCCCTCATCGCCTCTGCTAACGGCTCTAGGCACAGAACAAACAGAAGAGGCGACAAGGTGCACCCCTGTCTAGTGCCATGGAAAAAGTTTTTGATGTTTGGACCTGAAAGGTGTGTTGAGAATACAGAACTTTCAGTGCTTCCATAAAGGGGCCTGCAAAACCTGTAGTGGGAGAGGGTGGCGAACATATATGGCCAGGGCAACCTGTCAAAGGCTATTTGTGCATCTAAACTGAGTATTAGAGTCGGGCGTTTGAATTTATTTCAGATAACTATTAGATCAATAGTTCGCAGGGTGACAGTCAGCTTCTTGAGAGCAGGGTGATAACTCGTCAGTGTGCTGTTCCTTTGTTTTCCTATCAACAAGCTGAAATTGTTTTTTGTTAAATGATTTATTATTTCTAGAATTACTATATAATTTTTTTTATATTAAAGTTTGGGCACTTAGGAGGTGAGGCCACTGTCGTAGGCACACTCTGTAGAATTTCGTACTGGGGCTAATTTAAACACATTTAAAAACGCATCACAACGCAACTGCGCTGCATTGAAAACAAATGCAATAATTCTTTTGAAAGTTGAAAATGACTGAGTGTGTCGCTTTAAAGCTGACTTCCAAGTAACGAGACTCAAGATATAAGTTATATGCTTTATGTATATTCTGTCCTGGTGACTGGATATCAAAGAAACCAGCAGCAGAGTGATTAGATGATCTATACTCTCCATGTCCATGGAAAGTGCAGAACAAAGCAAATGAGCATTAGATTGGCTTGGAGCACTACCTTCCCAGTTAGAGATCACAGGAGACTGATATTGACACTTATTCCAACACTAGTTTTTCGTAAAACCTGTTGTGGGATTTGTAAAACATAACTGGATTAAATTGTGTTTTAACGTGTCTTGTGTTAATTTTTAAGCTCTAGGTGGCAGTGCATTAACAAGCCAGGTGACTAAAAATAACTTTTTTTTTTTTTTTTTAAACTTAGAGCAAAAAGGCTCACATTCCCTACAGAGACAGTAAACTGAC
Organism: Glandirana rugosa; assembly: GCA_018402905.1. NCBI lineage: Eukaryota > Metazoa > Chordata > Amphibia > Anura > Ranidae > Glandirana > Glandirana rugosa. The sequence goes on along the minus strand of BLSH010339047.1, from coordinate 200,511 downwards.
CCGGCTTCTTAAAGACTCCATTGGAGGAAACTGCAGGACAGTGATGATTGCTGCTATCAGCCCGTCATCTCTGAGTTATGATGATACTTACAATACACTTAAATATGCCAATCGTGCCAAAGATATTAAACTTTCGGTGAGTAGCTATCAGATCTATAAACGACATTGTTGCTTTTATGATTGCTAAATTGATTGTAATGTTAATAGCATCTTGTGAACTAAAAGGTTTATTTTTCTTATTCGTGAAGGCTTTCCAGAGTTTTAGTTCCTAAAACAAACCTGCCAGAAACCCAGTAAATACAAATAAACTGCATAAGCTTAGATCAACTTCAGGGTAAACTGTCACCACAATCAGTAGGTCCAGAAGAATAAAAAAGTAAAAGTACTGGCAAATCTTGACTATGTAATAACTTAAACGTTGCTCCTCCCCTTTGTTTCTTGAACCTCCCTATTGGTGGTATAATTTGTTCCTTGGATAGTGCTAAGTGAAACATGTACTGGGAAAATCCGCTAATTGCCTGACTGACCAAAGATTGGAATATCAAGACTCCAGGACTTGAAGTCATTGATCCGGCCCAAATATGCTGGTCAGAGGTACTGACTTCACTTTTTCTTGCTTGTGTCTGCACAGTAATTCAGAAGGTCTGAGACAGCTGGTATCTTCAGGAGGTAGTTACATATGGCAGCTCCTATGTTTCCTTATTGCAGTTCAATATGCATGTTTAGCTAAAAATGTTTTTGTATCAGTTTTGGATGGAGTAGGGAAGGGTTAGCATCTTGGTGATGCTTATGTAGCTGTTTGCATGCACACTGGATAGTCGTCGTGGGGGGGGGGGGGGGGGGGGGGGGGGGGGGGGGGGGGGGGGGGGGGGGGGGGGGGGGGGGGGGGGGGGGGGG
>BLSH010339047.1:175528-199604 GCA_018402905.1 Glandirana rugosa | reverse complement strand
CCCCCCCCCCCCCCCCCCCCCCGACACACACACTTTATTTGTCCTAGTCACCACTGTCTCCAAGATAGAAAGTAAATGGAAATCCAAAATTCTACAGTTGTCACTAGAATAAGGTGAGGAGAAATCGTCTAGTTGCCATACCTGGTCAGGTGAAAATGTTCAACTCTCTATTGTTTATCCAGGGCAAGAGGTGCAGAGAAATCTCCCAAACGAGACACAAAGCAAAAACTAAAACTAGCTCTTCCCTACTCTATCCTTATAGGAATAGAATAATGTTGGCTATACAAATACTTTGAGTGGTACTAAAGGTTATTTCATATAAGGTTATAATTGCCTGCTCTTTGCAACAATATTGTACCGAAAGGTCCTTTACCTCCTCTTCTGGCAGTCCTTGCCAGTGCTGTCCACTCCTACCTCCTTAAGGCACCTTCTTTAGCAAGCCGAATGCTAAGGAGGCCTGTGTTCCTGAGCTGGGCTGTATGTGTCCATAGATGCACACAGCCACCAGTAAGCCATGTCCCTGCTTCCTCCTCACAGGGGATTGACTGACTGTCAGCAGGAGCCTATGGCTCCTCTACTGTCCGTTTCTCCTGTGAAATGAAATGAAGGTGCTGGAGCGCTAACATGCAGCCAGGTAAGTGTTTAGGGACAGGTAGGGGTTAGGATAAATAGTGGGGTGTTTTACATTATTGCAGAGAAGGCATGTAATGTTCAAAAATATTTAGGCTTTAGAACCACTTTAAGGTGAGAAATGGATTAGGAAAGCTCCTCCATTTGTTATACATTTACGCAAAAGAAAATTATTACCCTGATGTGGAAATTGCCTGATTCCGCCAACACTTAAAGTGATAGTAAAGGCCGCTTTGCGATTTTTTTTTTTTTTTTTTCCCCCTTTCAGGTAAGTCTATGATAAGGCTTACCTGTAAGAAAAAGGAACATCTCCTAAACATGCACCGTTTAGAAGATATTCACTCTGGTTGCAGCTGGTGACGTCAACGGCGCATGACATCATCGTGGCTTCGGCCACTTGTACAGCTGGAGCCCGCAAACCCAAAAAGGAAGACCAAGGGAAGATTGAAGCCCTGTCAGCGCGCCACTTTGTTCTAAGGTGAGCATTTCATAATGTGCTAGTATGTGATGCATACTAGCACATTATGCTGTTGCCTTACAGGGGATTTTTTTTTTTCTTTTTAACTGCTTCGGTTTACTACTGCTTTAATTACTGGAAGAGGCACATCAAACACTACTGCTATATAAGCTAACCTATGAATCTAGTAGCTGCTCTGATAAATTTGCCAACATTTGGTTTCCCTGTACCTTTTTGATAATGTACACTCTACAATAACAGAGGCAACTGCGCTGAGGGATTTAACTAATAGAAAGGGGGGGGCAGCTATGCACAGAAATATTGGATAAATACAAAAATAAAGTATAGGTGCAGTGCTCAATTTCAGTCCTTTATAAAGTTCATCAACAATAAGGCTGTTTTGATAGAAGATCTATATCCTACGCCACCAAGATATCATCCGTGGAGAAGCCAAGGGCTCACCAAATTAGGACAGAGAAACCACCACCAACACTTGCAAACAGTGGTCCTTACCAGAAGGACTGGACCCCCATGACAGAGATCAAACCAGCCCAACAACACACCGGCGTCGTCTGTATGGCTGGTCCTATCCGTCTCCACGTTGCACACTCCACCAAGCACATCAATCCGTCTCGGCCACAATAATGTGCAGTATAAGCAGAAAGCCAGACGTAGTGTAGTATGTTCAATAAAATCAAATTAATAAGATAGAAAGATTGCACTTGCATTCCATTAAAATTCGCATACAGGGAAACCTCGTTGGGGTCGGTTTCCAACCACAAAGATGGCTGCCACGTCCTAATACGCGATGACGTCACACGTCCTAACTCCTCCAAACGTGTTTCCTCATATGATGACTTTGTCAAGACCTTAAATTAGCAGACGAGTATAATATGGTGAATACTGTATTTTAATGTGGACTGCAAGTCATGTTTATCAGTTGCTTACTAAATGCACACTATTTCGCTACCTGATGTTGATAAAATATTAAATATAGTAAATGCTCTATAAATTTGTGTCTGCATATGGCGTCAATTCAAGGTAGTTAAGACCATGTTTTATTTTGTGATATAGGCACATTGGGGTTGATTTACTAAAGGCAAATCCACTGTACACTTGGACGTGCACACGCTGTAGATCTGAGGGGAAGTTATAAAATGAGGGGAAGCTCTGCTGATTTCTATCATCCAATCACGTGCAAGCAAAAATGCTGTTTTTTATTTTTCTTGCATGTCCCCCTCAGAGCTACAGCGACTGCACTTCCATTTGCACTTGTAGTAGTGCAGAGTGGATTTGCCTTTAGTAAATAACCCCCATTGTCTTTACTGATCACTCGCTGTTTGTTTTTTATTTTCTGCTACTTTGACTCCCTAAACCCACTGATAATAACTGAATTGCTATGATGGCAGACAATGCATATGTAGCAGTTAGAAGGGCCTGTTAACAATATCATTTAAATTCCGATTTCTCTAAATATTTGATCCTTTAGCTGAAGAGCAACGTGATCAACCTGGACTGCCATATCAGCAAATATGCAGCAGTGTGTGAAGAGCTGAAAGCTGAGGTAAGGTTGCCGTGGGGTGTGGTGTATTTTTTTTTTTTTTTTTTTTTGTGTTTTATTGATTACATGGCTGGGTCTAAAACAGATTGATTCATCAACATAGTTTCTCTCTAATTAGGTGTCTGAACTTAGAGCTAAACTACAATTTTATGAGAATAAGGAGTCCACACTGGAGCAAACTGATTCTTTACCTCTGCGCGATAGCCCTGAGCAGAGCACATCGTCATCCAGGTAACGGCTTTGCTATGTCTCCTCAAGGACCTCTAAATACTTATTTTTTTCCCCCTATTATTTAATGTTGTTTTTTCCTGTTAAATATTATGTCTCAATATATTAAAAATCCCCATTTATTCCATTTTAGGTATTGAATACATTTTAAATTCACTTTTCAGTGCTACTGGTATAAGCCCAAGTATATATTGGCTTCCTTGATCTGCTTCACAGCAGTGTTGCAATGTTCATACTGAGAAAGGGAGGAGCAGAATCTAACACTCAGAACTTGCTGACAGGAAGGGGAGAGCAGAGTGATATGATCTATGAGATTTGATTGTAAATTCAGAATGCTGGGGGTTGTTGGCTACATTGTCATGCTTAAACTGCCCTGAAGAAATTTGAGATCAATTTGCGTGTTGGGGTCAGTCAATTTTGCTATTCTGAAAGTTACCCCCTTGAATATTTGCAAAAAAGACACCCTGTTTTCGCAATTTTTATCAAAGGGAAATGTTTTGGTAAAAATTCACTGAAATCTTTTTAGTAGCTCGTAGAAACACAAGTCTACAAAATGTGTGCTAAATAGAAAAGATGAAACTGAAATCACACATTGAAAGAATTGGAAAAAAAAAACACTAAAATCCTTTTGCTTAAAGTGGATGTAAACCCTCCATATACCCAGTGAAGTGAACAGCCTCAGCTGATACACAGAGATGAAACAAATCTCCCTATAGAAGTATTACATGTATATCTGCTGTCTTCATCTTTATATATCCTTTAGAAAGTGGAGATCGTGTTAGCATTTTTCTCATCCTGGTTACCTCTGGGAGTGGATCATTGGAATACAGCCAAGATAGCTAATTAGAGGAAAGGTGCACACACCCCCTCTCCACATAGGCAAAGGAAGAAAGCAATGTACATAGCTCTGCTCTTAGACAGCAATTTGACTGCTAATCTATTTATAGCAACCTCCCCGTCACACACTTCTATCTCCCGTTTCGGGGGAATGTGTGAGAACTTATCAGGCTGATGCTAACACGGCCACGGAGGAAGAGACCGCTACAGGACAGTGCGTTGAAGAGAGATAACAAAACGCTGCAGATTTATGTGCCCAGCTCAAATTTCATGAATCGGGTTTACATCCAGCTCAATCTATTTTGTATTGTATGAAGGTGACCCTAAAGCTATTCCTAAACGTCTGACAGGTGTTGCAAGATTTGTCGCACAATAGGGGGCTTACGCATGTTTGTGCCTCTTAAAGCGGAGTTCCACCCAAAAGCGGAACTTCCGCTGGTTGGATTCCTCCCCCCTCAGGTGTCACATTTGGCACCTTTCGGGGGGTAGGAGGAAGAGGACACCATCTTTAGACAGGTGTCGTTTTCCACACATCCGGGAGCTCTGGCCGGCTGCCGCGGCAGCTGACGTCAGAAGCCCGGCTCCCTCCTCCCTGCTCACTCTGCTACTGGCCGCCTGACCAATAGCAGAGCCTCGTGCATGCGCAGTAAGGTGCCCGGCGTGAAGCTGTAATGCTACACGTCCGGGTTCCCTTACCCGCAATGGAGGCGGCTGCACCCATCCCCCGATCCGAAGATCGGCGGCGGGTGCAGACATCGCTGGACTCCAGGACAGGTAAGTGTCCTATTATTAAAAGTCAGCAGCTACTGTATGTGTAGCTGCTGACTTTTAATTTTTTTTTTCTCCCCTCGGACCTCCGCTATAAAGTGATTGTGAACGGTCACCTTGTAAAACAAACCCATTCAGTTTAAAATAGAAATGAAAAGAAAAACATTTTGTATAGACATAAAAAACCATTACACAGTAAATACATTTCTCTCTTCCCCCCCCCCCTTTTTTTTCTAAACTATTGCGATCTCAGCTGCCTAAGAGCTGGGTGGAGGAGAAGCAGCAGCACACTGAGCTTGCCAGTGAATGGCTGTGCTGTGCGGGCGTGTCAGTACAAGTCTGATCATTTGAGGAGAGCCCCCAGCATAGCTAGAGAACTGAGCATGGTGTGCTCTCCTGCTTAGTGTGGTGAGTTTTTAATAGGAAAGCAAGGGGACTATCAGGAACACCAGGGGTTTCACATAATGGAAGCAATACAAAGAGAACAGGATACTTTCCAATACACAAATACATGGTAGGCGCATATTAGGAATATGAAGTGTTGGGGATACAAACGCTTTAACTGGGGGGGGGGGGTTGTATGTACCTATACATGTTCATGATGACAGCAGGGACCTAAAGTTGATCCCTGATGTCTCTCCTTTGCATTGTAGGAGATCAACCCCAATCTCCTTTTCAGGGGAGTATATGAACCTGGAAGCGCTCAGAACTGAACATTTTCAGGTTCACAGATTGGTGAATATCGTGGCTCCCTGCTCACCATCTGAGCACCAAGAAGGAACAAACAGGTAAGATCAGTCTTTGTAAGCATTCATTGATTATGTAGACATAGTGCAGAGGCCACAGAATAAATCCATTAGATTTAAATTCTTTCTGTAACCCTACTGAGGACTTCCAAATAAAAATGTCCTATATAAAACTAAAAAAAAAAAAACAAGAAAAACTTTTACATGGAGTTTGACTAACTAGGGTAAGGAACACTCTCAAGGGTAGGGATCATGCTGTTTGTTTCAAGGCACCCACTAGCTGTTTAGATGGTTAAATAAAAAAAAACTTGGTAGACCATTTTTATTCATTTACTAGCAATTTAATCTGATGCTGACATTTGTAGCATTGCTGTAGTGGCAACTGTATTGACCACCATTTATTACAAAACCAGCTAAAGTATTATCATGCATTATGTTTCTATTTTATGCTCTGCACTGAACTCCAATCTGTTGTTCTTAATGACAATAACAGTCCATCCAGAGTAGCTGGGACCATTTAGCCTAAATGTGTTACATATGCACAAGCTGCAGAGCTTGGGGAAAAAAATTCCTCTAAGTTATGCGCCCCCCCCCCCCTTCACTTTTTATTCCTTGCTATTAAGATTTGGATCTGGAACATGTAAAACAAAATGCATAAAATAAAAATCACAGGGTAAGCAGAGGATGCTTAGCGTTTTGCTTTGTTCTTCTAAAATGTTTCATTTTAGTTTGACGTTTCTAATTTTTTTTTATTATGTTTACCATACGGAAAAATGGATTTCCAGCTGAGTAATATGTCTTGCCCCTTTTATGCCCTGCTTAAGTGTTTCTTGGGAAATTATTTTCTTTCTTTTTTGAAGTTTGTTTTATAATGTCCACACATTGCGTTGTTTACCTCTATTTCTTGGATGATGCTTAACCTAATATTGCAGCATACAGTCGTCGTCCCCCGGCAATTGCACTTTGATTAACTTTTGCTGCAAAAATATTCTCTTTTAGTTCGCAGTAATAGGACAAATATACAACATAGAAACCTGCTATGCAGATTTGGGGGTTTGCACGATACAAGAGTTTTTGTTATAACTCAACTCTTGGCAAAAAGCTGAATACAGTGAACTACATATATGCCTACTGTTAGAAGCCAAGGAAATTTGTTCAGCCAATCTTGTGATCAGACAGCACATGTAGGTCCTGTGCTCTCTGTGACTTCTCCCCACACTGCGCTGCTGCAGAGCAATACAGCTTGGTCTACATTGATAAGGTGCTGGCTCTTCTCTCTCTGTCAGCCAGCACTTGTTCTTGAGTCAGGGCCAGTTCACACCATAAAAACGCATTCCGGATGCATTTATGCATGCATGTTTTTGATACGTTTCCGGTGCATTCCCCCCCCCCCTCTTTTTATTCACCTTAAATGGGGACATGTGTGTTTCGGTGCAATTTAGGGGCATTTCAGTGCATTTTTGATGCGTTTTTATCTAATTCCAGTACAGTAAAGAGGACACCATCTTTAGACACTAGTCACTCTTGGTCGGGTGACCAGGTGTCGAAGAAAGCTCTTACGGATCTCCCTTTTCAGGGAGGGCGTCTGTTTGGCCTGCAATTGGATGAAATCATTAAGGATTTCACGGGAAGGAAGAGTACTTTCCTTCCGGAGCCAAAACGGCGGGATTTTCACCGTAGGCAGGGCCATTTTTCTTCGGGTCAGAAGAAGGTTTTTCATGCGCCCGGCTCAGCGGGTAGGGGCTTCAAGTCCGGTAAGGCTCCTGCTGGGCCCGGTAAAAGGCCCTGGCAATGCAAGTCTGAAAAGACGGAGGATAAGTCCACCTCCGCATGATGGGTTGCCCCCGCCCGACTCGTTGGGGGGGGGGGGGGGGGGCGGTTACTGGGGTTTGCAGACAGTTGGACTGCCCACATCACCGATCAGTGGGTGCTGAAGGTGGTGTCCTCCGGGTACAGGGTAGAGTTCAACTTTCTACCCCCAGAAAGGTTCTTCCCTTCGAACTTAAGACTCCCCCAGGGGCGTCGGGAGGTGCTTCTAGGCGCCGTTCGGGCGCTTGCCGAACAGGGGGTACCGGTACCCACAATGGAAAGGTTTCACAGTTTTTACTCAAACCTCTTTGTGGTGCCCAAAAAGGGTGGTGTCAGGCCAATTCTGGACCTAAAAGCAGTAAACTGCTTTGTAAAAGCAAGAAAGTTCAGGATGGAGTCCATCCGCTCGTGGCCGCCCTGCACCAAGGGGAATTCATGGCGTCCCTGGATATCAAGGATGCGTATCTCCACGTTCCAGTTTGTCACAGACACCAGCGTTTTCTGCACTTCGCAGTGGGAGATCTGCATTACCAGTTTGTGGCACTTCCCTTCGGTCTGGCTTCGGCTCCCCGAGTGTTCACCAAGGTGGTGGCCCCGATGCTGGTGCTGTTGAGACAGAGAGGTATCGCGGTGGTAGTGTACCTCGACAATTTACTCTTGAGAGCAGAGTCTGCTGCAGCTCTGGAGGAGAACGTGATCATCACGGTGTCCATGTTAAAAGAATTTGGTTGGCTGCTCAACCTGCAGAAGTCGACGTTGACTCCATCCTGTCTGGAATACCTGGGTCTGATTTTGGACACGGTGCAGGCGAAGGTGTTTTTACCTCCGGACAAGCTGCTGACACTACAGGCAGCAGTGCGAACCCTATTGTAGCGCCAGTGGTCCTCCTTACGGTTCTGTATGCGGGTGTTGGGGCTCATGGTGTCTGCTTTCGAAGTGATACCTTACGCCCAGAGTCACACTCCGCTCCTGCAGAAGGCGATTTTGTCGCAATGGGACAAATCTCCCCTATCCCTAGACAGACTGATCAGGTTGGATCATCAGACCCGAGGATCCTTGATTTGGTGGATTCGGGCCCCAGCCCTAAAGTTGGGAAAATGTTTCCTCCCCCTCAATTGGTCAGTAGTAATGACGGATGCCAGCCTATCAGGCTGGGGAGGGGTCCTGGGTCAGTTCTCTGCTCAGGGCCGTTGGTCAGCTCAGGAAGCTTGCCTTCCGATAAATGTACTGGAACTGAGGGCGATCAGACTCTGTCTATCCTGTTGGTTGACAAGGCTGTGAGGCCTCCCTGTCTGGGTTCAGTCGGACAATGCCACGGCTGTGGCATATGTAAACCATCAGGGCGGAACAAGAAGCTCGGCAGCAGCTGCGGAAGTGGTTCTGATCCTACGATGGGCAGAACTTCACGTGCCAGCACTCTCCACAGTCTACATTCCAGGCGTGGAAAACTGGCAGCAGACTTTCTCCGTCGCCAGACTCTGGATCAGGGGGAATGGTCCTTGCATCCAGAGGTGCTCCGCCAGATTTGCCTCAAGTGGGGCACACCAGAGGTGGACCTCATGGCCTCCAGATTCAATCACAAGCTACAGACCTTTGTGTGCAGACCGAGAGATCCGTTGGCGGTCGCCACGGACGCACTGGTAGCACCTTGGGGTCGGTATCGGCTACTGTACGTCTTTCCTCCTCTGAAGCTTCTGCCGCAGGTTCTGCGCAGGATAGAAGCAGAGGGAATCCTGACAATCCTGATAGCTCCGGATTGGCCTCGGCGTCCTTGGTAGGCCGATGTGGTACGGATGGTGGCAGATGTCCCGTGGAGTCCTCCACTTCGCTAAGACCTACTGTCTCGGGGACCCATCTTGCACCCTGCTTTAACCTCGCTGGCTTTGACGGCTTGGCTATTGAGTCCCAGGTGTTGAGGGACAGGGGTGTCTCCGACTCCGTGATCCCTACTATGCTTAAAGTGCGCAAGTGTACTTCGTGTAAGATTTATCATAGGACCTAGAAGGCCTATATTGCCTGGTGTGAGGCAGGGGGTTGGAACCCCCGCTCTTATGTGGTGTCCAGGGTGCTGGCTTTTCTGCAGCAGGGACTGAACAAGAGCCTGGCATTAAGTACGCTTAAGGGTCAGATTTCGGCCCTGGCGGTTCTTTTTCAACGACCCTTGGCGTCACATTCGTTGATCCGTACGTTTGTACAGGGTTTATGTCATGTGGCTCCTCGGATACGGTCGCCTCTGGTGCCGTGGGATTTGAATCTGGTGCTCTCTGTGCTTCAGAAGCCACCATATGAGAAGATTAGGGACATTCCCTTGCAATTGTCGCAGAAAGTGGCTTTCTTGGTGGCTGTTACATCCGCTATGCAGGTGTCTGAGTTGGCAGCGTTATCCTGCAAGTCACCTTACTTGGTCCTTCATAAGGACAAGGCGGTTTTGCGACCTTCCCCTTCTTTCCTTCCGAAGGTGGTTTCTTCTTTTCATTTGAATGATGATATGTTCTTCCCTCATTGTACCCGTCGCATCCCAAAGAAATTGAACTACATTCTTTGGATGTGGTGAGGGCCTTGCGGGTGTATTTGAATTCTACATTTTCTTTTTGGAAGTCTGATTCTTTATTTGTGCTGACGGAGGGTTTGCACAAAGGCAAGGCGGCCTCGCCGGCTACCATTTCTCGTTGGATCAGGAAGACCGTGACTCATGCATATGAGGTTCGGGGCAAGGTTCCTCCTTTTTCCAGTCACGGCTCATTCCACCAGGGCAGTTAGTACTTCCTGGGCTTTTAGACACCAGGCCTCTGTGTCTCAGGTGTGCAAAGTGGCTACTTGGGCCTCAGTGCACACGTTTACTAAGTTTTACAAGGTTGATGTTTCAGCATCTGCGGATGCTGCTTTTGGCTGCAAAGTTTTACAGGCGGCAGTGGAGGCACGACTGGCGCCTTCTGAGAGGGTTTTGTTGGGTACAGTTGTTGTAGTTTGCCCACCCCTCTTGAGTGGCAGAGCTTTGGGACATCCCCACGTGTCATAAGAAGGGCTGCGTCTGTCAGTGAATGTAAGAGAAAAAGGGATTTTATTATAACTTACCGTAAAATCCTTTTCTCTGAGCTCACTGACAAACGCAGCACCCACCCCTCTGTGTTGAATTTGTACGGCTTGTTACGAACTGATATGCTATTGTCCAGCCAGGGGTTATATGCTAAGGTGAGGACAGCCTCCTGGGAGGCCAGCCTTGTTTTTTTCTTTGCCTAGTCTACTCCTAGTAAGATGAGCATAAACCCACGTGTCATAAGAAGGGCTGCGTCTGTCAGTGAACTCAGAGAAAAGGATTTTACGGTAAGTTATAATAAAATCCCTTTTTTCATAGGGACAAAAAGTGAGGTAAAATCTTTTGAACAGGGCCACAGACAGCAAAACAAACCTTACAGGGGTGTTACCCCCTTCCCTATGCTATCCAAAAAAACGTAAAAGTTATTCTTTTGGCTGGAGCTACACTTTAAAAATGTACCTGTTCCGACTTGCAAACAAATTCAACTTAAGAACAAACCTAAAGGCCCTATCTTGTTTGTTACCCGGGGACCTCCTGTAGTCAACCCAGATGTTTGATAGTCTGGAATCTGTGTTTTTTAGCAGGAACATTAACACAGTTTTATTAGGTACAGGCCATTTCTATGTTTCCACTAAATTGTTGGGGAAAAGCATACACATCTGCTACAGTTCTGTAATATCTGTAAAGGACAATTTCAAACTGATTCAATGCAGATGATTGGGAAAGTGGAGCATCAGGGGCACAGAGGTGGCTGGAATTTGTACATTCCACTCCTCACCATCAGCCATTGCATAGTTGCCCTTAAAGCTATGGGATATTTTTTCTGTGTTGAGAATTTTCTGCTGGAGCTGATGCTTTAGACAGAATAATGCAAGATATGAGGTTAAAAGTAAACTACTGTTTGAGACTCATCTGTTCAGTGATGTTATCTCCTCACCTTCAGCCCTCTTATTTCTCTGTATAGTGCACTAGAATTGTACATTTGTTTGGTGCTACCACAAGAAAAACCAGAATCAGATGGGCAACGATAAAGACAGTGCTTTTTATCTGAATGGAGCCCCATAGTTTTATTCATTGGTATTGCAGCAAGGGAGATTTTAAACAAAGGTTAATTTATGGATTAAATGTGTCAGGCCACTCAAAAGTGATAGTGAGCAGAATATTCTGCTGGCTTTATGAATGTCTTAGGAGTTCAAGCAGTGGCATTTAATGGCTATGGTGCCACTGCATTTTGGATGTTCCTAGAAACATTAGTTTTCTGTTCCTCTAAACCCATTTTTAAATGCTGCTACAAATGACCATCTAATGCTGGCAACACAGGCAACTAATCACATTGTGTAAAACCACCTATTTTTACAGTTTTCTTATAACAGTTTTCTTATGATCATGAAAGGTTTGTGGTTAAAAGCTGATCAACATTTAGGGATATAAGGCACTGTTAGGTGGTTTAACCATTCAAAATCTGACAAGGATTTAAATATATTGAATAAACATTGAATGTAGATCAGGGCTCGACAAACTCCAGATCGCAATGGTGATCAAGACGTTTCGTCCTGGCGCCCCCCCCCCCATTACACACACACACACACGCGCACACACATCGTCCTCTCCTTCTTGATCCGGGAAGTGATGTCACTTCCGGGTCGGGTCCTCATTGACCCGTTCCCCTGACTATCAAGGAAAAGTGTGTGATGTGTACTGCATTACATACAGTGGAGCACAGGTGAGACATGCAGTCTCTGGATGGTCTCATTTAACAGCACCTGTCACGAAAAAAAAAATGACATAGGGGACTATAGGTGATAGTGTGACGTAAAAAAATTGTAACTACAACCATTTTATTCTCTAGGATGTCTGCTTTCAGAAAATCTATAATGTGTGGGGGATTTATTTAATATTCAGGCCTAAAATATTTTTTTAAACGTGTGCAAAAACTGCTCTGGCTGTGAACAGGTTAAAGGATAAGTTCACCTTCGAAAACGTGTTACATGTTCTGCCCGTAAGCTTTGTTAGTTCAAATAAGCTGGCTCATAGACTCAAAGCAAATTTGTCAAGCCTTAATTTAGATGCACTGACTGTTTTAAAGCAAAATAAAGCTTTCAAGCAGAGCCGGACAATGCCTAAAACTGATTCCTCCTGTAATTGAAGAAGCACATGGTTCTATTCCTGACAGCAACCCTACCCCCCCCCCGTTCTGGCCTCCAGCAGGGGCATCTCTGTGGCCTTACCATTATCATGTAATGCTGATAACTTCTGAACTAACAAGTTACAGGACTGAGTTAATGGACTGCTTTATATATTATGGTGGACAATCCAATAAAAGGTGCAAAGCACAGAAACACTGTATCATGCTCTCTTGTACTGGGATTTATTTAATATACAGTCTTTCACAGACCTGATGGTTTCAGGGTGCTCTCCTGATAAGGGTTCAAACCCTGTCTTGCTCCACCCAGAAAAGAGAAATCGTATTTTGGGTATTTCTGTTCTATTAAGGTATCTTGCAAATGTATGTTCTTTCATTGATTTTTTTTTTTTTTTTTTTTTATACAGCCTAGAAAAGCCCTTGGATACTTCCAGTCCTGAGCAAGGCACCAAGATTCATCTACAGTCACTGAACCGGCTGAGTTCTAGGCACCTAAGTCACAAGCAGCCTTTTAAGAGGAACAGAGAGAAAAAGGTAAGCTTGTGTACTATACGACTGTCAGAATGCAAGGCTACTGTTACAAATACAGTAGAAAATTTATATCCAAGACTGGCCAATAAGTCTCAATTTTTTCATTGATTTAAAAACCTTTAAACTCTTAATACATGGTGCACCCATGATGCGGGATCCACAAATCATTATGGGTTTCTTAAAGAGAACATAGCAGAAGATGCCTTTCAAGACTCCTCTGATTGGAAAGTGTGTGGGTTATGTTCTTCCAAGCTTGTGCTATTGAACTTCTTAACCAGGCACCACTTTTCAGGGCAGTTTAGAATGTACATGTGAAAAATCTTTGTACACCTAGCAAAATGGGGAGAACACTAGCCCCTCCAGAAGCCTGGAAGCCCATTTAATTTTGTTTCTGATCAGATTTACAAAATGCATTCCAGGATTTAAATTGAAACCCAACTCTGGCCAACGGGGAAGGACTAGAGCCTCTGTCAGGTTTTTGTCATCCATATCCCTATTGGGGAGACACTCCAGTGGTGCCACAGACAAAATAAATGCACATTTTTAGTAGAGTGGGGAAGGGTTAGAATCTCGATGTTTTAATGCTGTCTGTGCCTCTCTCTCCAGGTGACACCCACACTGCACATTACATGTGCAGGCATCACAGGAACAGAACGTGGGAGAAAAATTCCCCAATGAGCTCAAAAACAGAAAATTTCTGCTGGCGTTAAAGGAGAAAGCTCGTTTGGCTGTACTTTTCCTGTGGATCACAGTAGTGCAGTTAGTTCTATACTCCTGTGACCCGTTTTTCAGCAGACAGCCGGCCCAGGCTGAGGAAAGATTGCGACAATGTAGTCGGGATCCACCCAGATGCCTGAACCGGCACCCAGCTCAGCCTCTTAGCAAGCCTCTGAGGGCCTGAGCCATTGGCTCCCGCCCCCTCCACAGCCCAGCACTCCAGTGAGCACGGGGGGTGTGGTGAACAGACAGATGTGACTGACAGTCAATGGCTCTCCGCTCAGGGAGCTCTGAAAACCAAGCAGTGATTGATCGCTCGGTTCTCAGTCTTAGAGCCGGCGAGGGACAGGTGCAGCATCAGACCGATGCTGCATCCATCTAGGTAAGTATAATTAAATTGAAAATAAATTCCCATACTTCTCTTTTAGGCTTTAAAGCCATTTTAGATGGTAGACTGTGTTTTTTTTTTTTTTTTTTTTTTATTCACTCTAAACGTAGTGTGTTCTCTGGACTGCAGTTTACCTTCAGAAAGAATATAGGGATGTTGTCCATTTACATTTTGTAAGGTTTCCATGTCACATACATCCACTTTTTCTCTGCAATTTTAGGAATATCTTGGATAGTTTTGCACCTTTCACTGCATATTCCTTAAAATTGTAAAGTTTTTTTTCTCAATAATAAACATGTCATACTTACCTGCTCTGTGCAATAGTTTTGCAGAGTAGCCCCGACCCTCCTTTGCTGAGGTGCCCCCATAGCAAGACTGCTCCATCCCGCTCTATTTTCACTGGCTGTGATGGACAGCAGTAGGATCCATCGGCTCCTGCTGCTTCCTCTATCTCCAGTGAGGAGAGAGATGGCTGCTTTCGGGCACAGCGCTGGATCAAGATCGGGGCTCAGGAAAGTATATGGGGAGAGCTGCACTCAGGTTTTTTACCTTAATGCAGAGAATGCCTTCTACCTTTTTTATAACAACTTTAAATATGGTTTAGCAATACCTCCAGGTTTTTTTAAGATATGATTTATGACCTAGAATATGAGTTCCGGCAGAGAAGGAAGTAAAGATAGAATATTTGTGACCCGGGCAAAGCAGGGGTTTGACTGTTTCTCTCCATTCTAGGGGAATGTCGGTTCACGGATAGCATGTTGCTTTGACATATTTAAAATGTGCCTGCTTTACAAATTGTGTGTACAAATTACAAAGGCAGGTGGTGTCAGACATCAAGGAATGTTTCTGAAAGTGTGGATACATTTATGCTGTGTGTAGGAGACTTCAGTCTACCTAACTTTGCAGAACCCGTTGTAATTTATAGGGCTGAAGAATCCCTGAGGGTTCTCTGAATGCCAGTCAATGTCTATATCATAGCAATTACCTTGCACAGATCTTAATTTTTTTACATATGATATATGTACTCTGCATCACCTAGGATTACATTGTCAAAATCAATTTCTTTGTGTTGTGAATATATAATGCATAAATAAATACAGCTTGTTTTGGCCAGACCAAACCTCATGTGGGGCCTAAATATTCCACCATGACGGATTACAGATCTGGTTCACTTAGTGTTATCGGCACTTTGATTTAAGGGAAACCTGTAGTGAGGGAAGTACAGATGGTGCCATTGCTGTCATACTTTTAAGAATGCTAGTTGCCGTTAGACGCTAACCTCTCACAAGCAGGTCCCTCCTAACCCTCTTATATTGAATTTTATTGTAACTGTACTGTCTCCTTTCACTTTGTAAAGCGCTGCACAAGCAATGGCACAATATAAATATTGCAGTATAATAGTTGCCTGTCTATCTCTATAATCAATAACTTGGAACTGAAGCATGTAGATTAGAAGTCAAGAGTTGAGCTGTAAGGGCCTTTCACACTGCTCTATAGCAAAATCGTTGTAAAAATGCACATAGGTTTTTACCGCGATTTTGCTGTGTTTCAGATGCATTTTTAGGTTGCCTGAACCTGTGTAAAATGGACTCAAAAATGCTAATCGCCATGCATTTTTTTATTTTTTTAACAGAAAAGTTGTTTTTATTTTTCCATACAAGGAGAATTACATTACATATGCATATGAACAGTTAGTAGTTTCACATTTACACTTACAGGAATAAAGAACATTAAATCGCTATGGTAATCCAGCTATTGGATCAAGTGGGGAATTGATGTGTATTTCCTCATGTCCATTGTTAACCCTGTGTCAGATGTCAGTATATAATCTTGTATAACCGCCTACAAAGGGTATTTCAACTCCAGCCAGGCTTTGGTCTATAGCAGGGGTCCTCAAACTATGGCCCTCCAGTTGTTCAGGAACTACAATTCCTATCTTGCCTAGTCATGTCTGTGAATGTCAGAGTTTTAAAATGCCTCATGGGATGTGTAGTTCCGCAGCAGCTGGAGGGCTGTAGTTTGAGGATCCCTGGTCTATAGGATAGGGAGAGGAGGAAAAAAAGGGGGGGCTGCGGGAAGAGGGGAGAATGGGGGGGGGGGGGAACAGGCCCAAAGGTCAGACCCAAACTGTATGGGCGGGAGGGGGGTACAGGAGGAGCAGTCGGTCTAAGGGGCCCATTACCACGGGGCTTCCTGGTATCATTTCCCTGTTGGTATAGTTCAGATGTCTGGGGGAGACTGGGACAGAGGGAAGAGCAGTGATTTGGTCCAGTTGATTTTTATCCCTGAGAAGCAACCGTAGTGGTCGTCGATGAGGTCTAGGGCTGCCTCTAGTGAGGAGGATGCATCCGCTAAGTAGAGGACAGCATTGTCTGTGTAGAGAGAGATTTTTTTCCATTAGCGGGCCCACTTTTATCCCCCACATGTCTGCCAAAGATCTAATTAGGATGGCTAGGGGCTTCATCACCAGGGTAAATAGCCCCGGGGACATCGCCATGCATTTTTACCACGATTTTGCAGCGATTTCCATTCATTTCAATGGGAGGCTGCATTTTTGGTGCACTTTTCAAAACCCCACCAAAGATGCAGCATGCAGGACTTTTCAAAATGCACCGCACCCACAGTGCAGTGGTGTGAAAAACCCCATAGGATTTAAAGGGAAACCTATTTCTTGCAAGGTAAAAACGCAGGAAAAACGTATCCGTGTGAATGGGGCCTAACACCGGATGTACGTGCTTTCTTCTGGTCAGTGCCTCAGAAAAGACTGAAGCTGCTGGTTCAGCATGACAAGCAGGCAGTTGGCATTTTAAGGAAGCAAGGTCAGGAATGGTAGCCTCAAGGTTCTTTTTTTTTTTTCCCAGCAGAAAGCTTATGGCTTGTTTTGCACCTCTTTGCTGCTGTTTAGTAGATGCCCCCACCTCACTCTGTCAGGGACGCTGTGTGCCTGATCTGGTTTGACTAGGTGTAAGAGAGGCATAGAAATTCTATACACCACAAAGTAGTTGTGAACACATTTCTTACAAGAATATAAAGGGAAAGTTGAGGCCCCAGAAGATGGCTTGAATAATTGTTTCGTTTATCGCTTGATGTGTTTAGCATCTGTGAGTTGTCTTTGCTTTTTGAGGAAATCATAGACCTTTTTTATGTCAAAATTTTTTTTTTTTTTTTTTTTTTTCCTTCCTTGGGTTGAACAAGGTCACCTTTTTGGTACTTGTGGCTGATGAATATAGGTAATGTGCAGATCTCAAATTCTTTTTATCCTTCAAATATTGTTGACCTTTGGCCATATAAGAAAAAACTAGTGATGGCTTTAAAATCACCAGTATTACTCTAAAAATATAGAAATATCTGTCCTCCACCTTGTCCTGATTTTTATGAATAGATAAGAATCTTCATCAGCAAACCTTGGTATAGTGATAGCTTTGTCCTCTTATTTACATAAAGCGGCAGGAATCACACACAGACTGACATTGCAGGATTCCTTTCCCTAGGCAGCAGAATTGATTTACTAAAAGCTGTTCACTTTGCAAGGGAATTTTCACTGTGAAAAGGGAATTTTACGTTTGCTTTGTGAATAAGGTGAAGACATACTGACTTCCTTCACCGAATCATGGAACAAGGAAAATTCTAGCAGGACTTTAGAGGCAATGCCAGACAGTTAAGTGTAATAAAATATAATGATTTTTATTAAAAAATAATTAAAATTAGGTAATTTTGAAATATAGGTAAAAAGTACAATCACATAGCACAAAAAAGTACTTAATGTAACTCCGTTTCAACTTCTTAAGTCTTCTTAGGGGAGTTTTTGTTCCATGCAAGAGTACATTGAATACACTAAGAAATAAATAACAATGAATATCATAAATGTCAAAGTACAGCACATATATCATATAATGAAGATAAACAGTATACATATGTTTGTACATATACATGGATGACAGAGCTGCATGATAATATAAACTTACAGTGCTGGTGAAGGAAAAAAGGCATCGGCTGACAAATCATTCCACACATGGATATCGACCATATGGGTCAAAAATAGCAAAAAAACTAGATATACCCCACGCTCAGGCTCAACACAATGTAAACGAAGCTGCCAGCACAAAAGTCAGCATACAAACTTTTAAACGATATAAAACATAAAGTGCAGCGCTACTAATGGGATATGATGGTACTATATTATGAAAATCCGTCCCAAGATGATAATGGTAAAGGATATAAAAACCAAAACCGTGCAAAGCTCATGCAGAAAAAGTTCATGTAGAGAAGTGAGGTGAAGAAGATCACATGGGAGTAGGTGCAGATAGTAGTATCTTAACTTTAGTCCACTCCAGGACTACCACCAAGCCAACACCAGTGAGGTAGAGAAGGATGACTCCTTACCAGATGGAGTTGACCACCAAGTGATAGACTGGTCGCTTGAGCCTCTGGAGAAGTATGGTCTCTCCACTACCCCTTGTGTAGCTCCTCCTCATATGATCAGGATTGCGGATGAAGATCTCACTCACGTCACCATATATGAAATGTGATGTATAGAAAAGAGATCGTAGTGTGTAATTGCTAAGAAATAGTATTAATTAAGTAAAAGTTGCACTTAAAGCATCACAGTGAGTGGTAAGCCTTGGTAAAACATCCGAACATTTAGTCAGCCTAGGTGCGGCGTCCTATTCGCAAACAATCTCTCCCTTCCCGGGTCATGTACATCAAAACATCCACTACTGAACGTGATGATGCTGCCGCTCGTAGGCCACACCTACGCATTTCGTACCTCATGTACCTCTTCTGGGATTGGCCAACCAGCTCGTGATCACAGTACACTCTTATATGGAGCCGGGATGTCATGTTAAGTAATGGCAAAGGAAGGGTAAGCGCCATATTTGATAATGGCAAGGGAAGAGTTGGTGCTATTTGAGCATGCCAAAACAAATGAAACAAACAAATAATTTGAATATTAGAAATACAAAAAAGGAGGGGCGTAATGTACTTAACACAAGATAGTAATGGTTACTATTGAAAAACACATAATCATTATCGGCATGTGGTAATGAGCCACAATTGATGCCTAGCGTGAAAATGGCAATTGAACACTAAGGCCGAAAATGCAATATAATGAATGAATATCTTGTAAAGAGAGAAAAGAAAAATTTTATTTTAGAAAAAATTCACGCTATGATATGTGGTTTTATCCGGATGGGCTAAAACTTTGCCATATGCCCTAAGTAAATGGTACCATCTAGTGTTGGTAAAATAAAATTGCAACCCTCAAGGAATGTTTGATGAGCACAGGAGAAAAAAGGGAAGAGAGTGTTGGTTAAAGGACACCGCTGACATACATTATAGCCAAAATATAAAGCCGAAATGAGATATAAAGATTTAATTTCAAACCTATGATAAAATCACCAACGAGCTTATCAAAAATTTTGTAAATAAAATTAAAAACTTGCCGATAATGATTGTGTTTTTCAATAGTAACCATTACCATCTTGTGTTGAGTACATTTCGCCCCTTCTTTTTTGTATTTCTAATCAAATTATTTGTTTCATTTGTTTTGGCATGCTCACATAGCGCCAACTCTCCCCTTGCCATTCTCAAATATGGCACTTACCCTTCCTTTGCCATTTAACATGGCATCCCGGCTCCATATAAGAGTGTACTGTACTGTGAGAACGATCTGGCCAATCCCAGACAATGTACATGTGGTCCGAAATGCATAGGTGTGGCCTACGAGTGGCAATGTCATCACGTTCGGTAGTGGATGTTTTGATGTGCACGACCCGGGAAGGGAGAGATTGTTTGCGAATAGGACGCTGCACCTAGGCTATCTAAATGTTTGGATGTTTTGCCAGGACTTACCACTCACTGTGATGCTGCAAATGCCACTTATACTTAATAAATAATATTTCTTAGCAATATTACACTAAAATCTCTTTTCTATACATCACATTTCATATATGGTGACGTGAGAGATCTTCATCCGCAATCCTGATCATATGAGGAGAAGCTACACAAGGGATAGTGGAGAGACCATGCTTCTCCAGAGGCTCAAGCGACCAGCCTATCACTTGGTGGTCAACTCCATCTGGTACAGAAGAAATCAGTATCCAAGCAAAGCGTGAACTGCAGATATGCTTTTTTTGATGCAAAGTTACATTAATCCAGCCTGGACTGATGCAAGTATACATATCATACCTGTGGGACCACTATGGAAGTGAGGCATCCCTGTAGTAGTCAGCTTTACTACAGTAATTGCTGCTGTCTTTGCAGGGGTCACTCACTCAGCATGACCACCATTCATTTTTAACTGAATAAGTGTTCTCTGATTGGATGAGGTGGGGATTGTGATGTCACCACCCTGCGCCTCCACATCGTCCAATCTGGAAATGCCTTGTATTTTTTTTTTAAAAAATACAAGATATTCTGTGAAAGGCAGCCATGCCAAATGAGTAGCCTTGTGTATTCACTACAAAGGACAGCAGCTCGGCACACATCTCAAAAGATCACTCTAGTGTCACCGAAAGCTACAGTGATTCTCTACTTCCATAGCAGTCCCACGGGTATGGAATGTGTATACAGGCGGTCCCTGGTTACAAACATCTGTCTTACAAACGACTCCTACTTACAAACGAAGGGAGACAACAGGAAGTGGGAGGAAATCTCCCCCTAGGAAAGGAAATTCACTCCTGCAAGAGTTCTCATGGGGAAAAGGTGTCTCCACTGTTGCTTTATCACCAAGGTTTGTTTCCACAACCCAAAATTTTCAAAATCCAATTATCATTGGAACAGGAAGTGAGGTGAAATCTTCTGAACAGAACCATAGACAGCAAAACAAACATTACAGGGGTGTTACCCCTTCCCTATGCTATCCAAAAAGCTTAAAAATAGTTATTTTGGCTGAAACTACACTTAAAAAATGTACCTGTTCCCACTTAAAAACAAATTCAACTTAAGAACAAACCTACAGTCCCTATCTTGTTTGTAACCCGGGGACCACCTGTTCTTACATTGGCCCAAGCTGCCACTTGTAACTATGCAATAAAAAAAACATCCCTGGAGTTCAGCTGAAATTTGCGAAGGTTTGTGTACAGGTTGGGGTTACTGAAGGGGGTTAGGGTAAAACATTGTGTTTAATACCTAGAGCTCTTCATTGATCTCTTTGTGGTGAAAATGAATGCATCATAGCAAAGGAAAAACGTACGCCTTGGCATGAAGGGTTAAAAAGAAACTGATTTTGCTTTAATTAGTTGCAGTGTGCATTAGGCAAGGCCTGAATTCCTGTTTTTTTTGTATACAATTATGTGATTATAAATTCTATTTTTAATTCGTTTATGTAAATGTCTTCCTTGAAAATGAGAAAAACAGTGCAATTAATAACCCATAAAACATCAAACTGGACCATGTTCTGAAGGTTTGAGATTTTCCTGTTATTTCAGACTCCTTTGAAAAACAATTTGTTTAGCCTTTTTACACATGGGACCAATCATTGTGTGTGTATATAGTCACTGATATTTTAGCAGTAGGTGATCAACATGTGTGTGTTTGTGTGTTTTTTTTTTTTTGTCTTTCAAAATCACAGCCTCCTATGCCGTTGGCAGTACCAAACAAAGAATCCGATGGTAAAAAAAAAAAAAAAAAAACTACAGGTGAAGTAGTTGTCTGCTTAAAGATCATCCTTCCATGCACTAACACCTTTTACCCTGGAGGACCACATACAGCATCTACTTGTTTTCCATTACATCATTATGTATAGGTGATCTTTAAGGGCCCCTTCACATCTGGCTTTGAATCACATTACGGTACACATGTAAACCTGCTGTATTTTCCATATCAACGTGTGTTGCATTAAGACAGCCCATTGTTTTATGGGCTGCCAACGCCCAGCAACAGAAGAAAAAAAATCAGACTTTTTTTTTTTTCTCTATGAAGCAAAGCACCACAAAGCGTATTGTGGTGTGCTGCAGTAAGGGTTTGTCTGTGCTTTCCTATTCATCTTTATAGGGCCTGTGCACATTTGGCTGCACAGTCAGGTACAACAATCAGGAAGGAAGAAGTAAATACTACCCATCAACACCAAAACCAGCGCAGTGCGGGGTAAGGGAGGGGGCGTCCGGAAACATCTGATTATTTTTTTTTTTTTTTTTTTGTGCCTACTAGCTTAGAGGTTGTTTAGGAGACAGATAGGAAGTTTTTTTAATACATGTGCAGCTATTCTTTAAAGCCAGCACACTCAGTTTTTAGCAGGTTTTTTCAAAGGGTTCTAAACACAATGTTTTGTCACACAATTCTGCTCAAGCCCTGTCTACTGCTCTTAATGTGGATAAACGCACTTGCTTTTAGCTGCACAGATTTAGGGGCATCAAGGTAATAAAGATGCAGCCGGGTACAGTAGATGAATGGTAGGAAGATGATTACAGCTACTTTATGGATAGGGTGATGACTTCCCATAGTTTGTATTTTTTATATTTTACCGGAATGTACATTTTAAACACATTCCCCTTTGGCAATTGGCAGCAAAATAAAGTTGTTCCACAGAAATAATCACAGAGGCGTGATCCAATCCCAATTAAATCTTTTAGAACCTTTTTAAAATTCATGGTAATCAAAAAGGATTTTATGTTTCAATCAAAAATGTCTCTTAATCATTGCTACAATTACAAGTTGTGTTTTGTTTCTGGAAATACAATATCCTTTGATTTTTTTATTTATTTTTTTTTCTTTTTAATTTCCAAGTAAAGATTAAATTTAATTGCGAATGGATGCCATGTCTGCCTGCTGGATTTCTGTTTACTGGTAAAAGTGTCCTGTATTACCTATAGCAACCTACAAGACTAGCAGTAATTTTTTTAATCCATCTGCAATTTTTGGCTTTGCCAAAAATGCAGACCTGTCACTTTCCACTCTATAAAGCTAACCTGTCACTTATGAATAAACACCAGTGTTTACAGCAAGTTGTAAGAGCATAGGCATTTTTGCTATTTGTCTAAAAAGTAGCAGATTATGATTGGCTTTGGAGCTTTTTTAGAATAAACTTTGTAATAGGAAAAGCACAGGCTAGAAGCTCTGAATGCTACAATTATTAAAACTGGTCACACCGAAAATATAATTAAATTGTTACAATAAAAGAGAAATCTCGCCAAACCTTTTTGGCCATACCTCTTCTCTTCTGGTTCACAGGAGTGCACTTATTTGAGCTCGCCTGTGACCCAGAATCAGCCAACAGCGGGCTAAAGTCTATTGTCAGGATCCACCCAGGGCCCTGATTGACAGCTGTCTCCAGCTCTCAGTGCAAAGTTGAGAGCTGAAGCCAGCTATACCTGCCCCCTCTACATCCTGGTGCTCCAGGGAGTGCTGAAGGAGCAAAGCGTGGTGACAGCCACTGCTCTCTGCTCAAAGATGACCAAGAACTGAGCAATCAGCAGTTGTGTGTTGCTCACGTCTCAGGCTTCTAGCTGTCCGAGAAAATCTGTATCATCATAGCTATGCTGCAGCATAGAGGGGGTATGTATGCTTGTTTTTTATAGTCTCCACAAACTTCTCCTTTGCAATAAAATGTAGCGAATAGTGACAAATCACTTTTTATATAATTCAAGGTGTATAGTGTATCCACTAAAGTGGAAAAAGTTTTTCTTACGTTCACTGACAGACGCAGCCCTTCATAGACAAGTGGGGGTTATGCGCATCCTACTAGGAGTTGACTTGGCAAAACAGAAAAAGCAAGCTGGCCCCTCCCAGGGGGGCCGTCCTCACTCCAGCATATAACCCCCCTGCTCTGCTTAGCATATCGGTTTTTTTATGCCTAGTCTGGCAAGGAGTTAGACCTGGTTCCCTGCTGGGATCTGTGGTACCCCAGTTTTTTTCTTCATTTTTGCTTTTCTCAAGCTATGATGAAGACTGCTATCAAGTAGCCGGCTGGGGCATAGAGGATACCTTGAATCCTGAAACATTCCCCAGCTCGGCCGACCGATGCGAGCTACCCTTAGCCTCGGCGGGGTCCGCCGCATCGTACCTGTTCCGTGCGGGTGGCTAGTGGGTGACCCCCACTTGCGTCCCGGCTGTGCTCGCGTTCAAGGGCGCGTTTGGCCGGCAGCATCCCCTCCCTGCGATGGGAGAAAAGTCTGCGTCCGGGTGGCTACCCGCTGCGCCCGTCAGAGTGGTGAGTGACTGGGGGGTGCCGTGCTGTGCAAGAGGGGTGTCCAAAAAACGTCCACCCCCCCCCCCCCCCCCCCC
>BLSH010339047.1:151171-175518 GCA_018402905.1 Glandirana rugosa | reverse complement strand
GGTGGCCTCTCAGGTGACATCTTCGGGGGAGGATTCTGAACCGGAAGGGGCCTCCGTGGTCACGGGGACCCCCCTGGAGCTCTCAGATGGTGAGCTGGAGCCCTCGGACAGTGAGGAAGACCAGGGGGCCGGGCTGGCGCGTGAAAGGGCGCTGGTAGCCTCCCTGATCACCGATATCCGAGCGTCCTTGCGACTGGACCAGGCCAGAGAGTCGCAGGAGGCGTCCTACGTCTGTGGGTCGTTTAAACCGTCACGGACCCCCAGGGCCTACCCTTATGATCAGTTTTTTGATCAGCTCGTCTACAAGGAATGGCAGTGTCCGCAGAATTCCTTTTCGTTGCCCAATCGTTTTTCTGTGTGCTATCCTTTTGAGGGCAGCTTTGTGCAGAAGTAGGCATCCCCCGCAGTGGACTCTCCGGTGGCTCGCCTGAATAAGGCTACGACCATTCCCTTGGAGGGGTCCCCCTCTTTCAAGGATCCGGTCGATAGGCGGCCAGAGGCGGTATCCAAGGCGCTGTTCTTGGTGGCGGGGGCGACCATGAGACCAGTTCTGGCGTCGGCCATGGCGGCACAGTCCCTTACCGAGTGTGCTGTTGCATTGTGCAATGAGTGGGG
This sequence comes from Glandirana rugosa, assembly GCA_018402905.1. Lineage (NCBI taxonomy): Eukaryota > Metazoa > Chordata > Amphibia > Anura > Ranidae > Glandirana > Glandirana rugosa. Next base: position 174,903 of record BLSH010339047.1, on the reverse strand, counting down.
CTGCGGGTCTTCGCCTGAGGCGTCGCAGCAGGCGGACCATTTGATACAGGGTCTCCGGTACCTGTGTGACGCAGCTTTGGACCTGCTCCCCATGCTGTCTAAGATGTCTGTTTTTGCAGTCATCATCAGACGGGTGCTATGGTTGCATACTTGGTCGGGGGACCACGTGTCCAAAAAGGGCCTCACGGACCTCCCTTTTCAGGGTGGTCGGCTCTTTGGGCCCCAGTTGGATGAAATCGTCAAGGATTTCACCGGGGGGAAGAGCATTTTTCTTCCGGAACCCAGGCAGCGGGAATTCCACCGAAAGCAGGCCCCTGCAGCTTCGGGTCAGAAGCGTTTTTTTTTCCCGTGCGCTCAGTGCAGCGGACAGGGGTTCCAGGCCTGGCAAGGCTGCCGCGGGGCCCGGTAGGCGTCGCTGGCAGCGCAAGAACGAAAAGTTGGAGGAAAAGTCCTCCTCCGCATGATGGGTTGCCCCCACCTGATACTCGGTGGGGGGCCGGCTTCTGGGGTTCGCAGACAGGTGGACTGCCCGCATCTCCGACCGGTGGGTGCGGGAGGTGGTGTCCTCCGGGTACAGGATAGAGTTCAGCACTCTACCCCCAGACAGGTTCTTCCCATCGTACTTAAGACTACCACAGGGGTGTCGAGAAGCTCTTTTAGGGGCTGTTCAGACGCTTTCCGAACAGGGGATGATCGTGCCGCTTCCCCCGCTCAAAAGTTTCCGCGGTTTCTATTCAAACCTCTTTGAGGTGCCCAAAAGGGGTGGGGTCAGGCCAGTTCTGGACTTAAAAGCCCTAAACCACTTTGTGAGGGCACAAAAATTCCGGATGGAATCTGTCCGCTCGGTCGTGGCCGCCCTGCATCAAAGGGACATTCATGGCGTCCCTGGATATCAGGGACGCGTATCTCCATGTTCCCATTTGCTCCCGTCACCAGCGATTTGCGGTGGGGGATCTACATTACCAATTTGTGGCACTCCCCTTCGGTCTGGCCTCAGCCCCTCGGGTGTTCACCAAGCTGTTGGCTCCGGTTTTGGCACTATTGAGGCAGAGAGGCATTGCGGTAGTAGCATACCTCGACGACTTGCTACTGCGAGCAGAGTCCGCCTCGGCCCTGGAGGAGAATGTGGCTATTACCATGGCCTCGCTGGTAGACTTCGGCTGGCTGATCAACCTGCAGAAGTCGGCGTTGACCCTGTCCTGTCTTCTGGAATATCTGGGTCTAGTACTGGACACGGAGCAAGCAAAGGTGTTCTTGCCTCCGGCCAAGCTGCTGTCTCTGCAAGCAGCGGTGTGAACCCTGCTGTCACGCCAGTGGTCCTCCTTACGGTTTTGTATGCGGGTGTTGGGGCTCATGGTCTCGGCCTTCGAGTCGATACTTTACGTCCAGCGTCACACTCGGCTCCTACAGCGAGCGATTCTGTTAAGGTGGGACAAGTCTCCGTTGTCCCTGGACCAGTTGATCAAGCTGGATCATCAGACCAGGGGGTCGTTGACCTGGTGGCTTCAGGCTTTGGCCCTAATGTTGGGGAAATCGTTTCTTCCCCTGAATTGGACGATGGTCACGACGGATGGGCTGGGCAGGGGTCCTGGGGCAGTTGCCTGCTCAGGGCCGTTGGTCGGCGAGGAAGTCTTGTCTCCCGATAAATGTGCACGAGTTGAGGGCGATCAGGCTCTGCCTCTCCCACTGGATGGCAAGGCTGCGCGGCCTCCCAGTTCGGGTTCAGTCGGACAACGCCACAGCTGTGGCGTACGTGAACCATCAGGGCAGAACAAGAAGCGCAGCAGCAACTGAAGAAGCGTCTCATTCTGAGATGGGCAGAACTTCATGTACCGGCGATCTCCGCCGTTTACATCCCGGGCGTGGAAAACTGGAGGGCGGACTTCCTCAGTCGCCAGAAACTGGACCAGGGGGAATGGTCCCTGAATCCAGAGGTGTTCCTACAGATTTGCCACAAGTGGGGCACGCCAAAGGTGGACTTAATGACGTCCAGGTTCGATCACAAGGTGCACACATTCTTGTGCAGGACAAGGGATCTGTTGGCGGCCGCCACGGATGCGCTGGTAGCGCCTTGGGGGTCGGTACCTGCTCCTGTACGCTTTCCCTCCCCTCAAACTTCTACCGCAGCTACTGTGCAGGGTAGAAGCGGAGGGGATCCCGACAATCCTGTTGGCTCCGAATTGGCCTCGGCGACAGATGTTCCTTGGCGTCTTCGGCTGCGCGAAGACCTGCTGTCTCGGGCCCATCTTGCACCCTGCTTTACCCTCGCTGGCTTTGACGGCGTGGCTGTTGAGTCCCAGGTGTTAAGGGATAGGGGTGTCTCTGACTCCGTGATCCCTACCTTACTCAAGGCGCGCAAGTGTACTTTGCGCAAGAACTATCATTGCACCTGGAGGGCATATATTGCCTGGTGTGAGGCGGGCGGTTGGAACCCCCGCTCTTACGTTGTATCTCGGGTGCTGGCCTTCTTGCAGCAGGGCCTGGACAATAAATTGGCCTTGAGTACCCTCAAGGGTCAGATTTCGGCTCCGGCGATTCTTTTTCTGCGTCCTTTGGCGACGCATTCTCTGATCCGTACATTTTGTACAGGGTGTACACCATGTGGCTCCTCAGGTACGGTCGCCTTTGGCGCCGTGGGATTTGAATTTGGTTCTTTCTGTACTGCAGAAACTGCCTTATGAAAAGATCAGGGACATTCCCTTGCAACTGTTGTCGTGGAAGGTGGCCTTTTTGGTGGCCATTACATTCGCCAGGCGGGTGTCTGAATTGGCAGCTTTGTCATGTAAGTCCCCCTACTTGGTCCTTCATAAGGACAAGGTGGTGCTGCGCCCTTCTCCTTTTCTACCGAAGGTGGATTCCTCTTTCCATATTAATGAGGATATTGCCCTTCCTTCATTATGTCCGCACCCGTCACATCCCAAGGAAATTGCCTTGCATTCATTGGAAGTCGTGAGGACTTTGCGGGTGCGTTTGTCAGCTACAGCTTCTTTTCGGAAGTCTGATGCCTTGTTTGTATTGACAGAGGCCCCGCGCAAAGGGTTGGGGGCCTCATCGGCTACTATTTCCCATTGGATCAGACAGGCCGTGTCCCGTGCGTATGCAGTTCGGGGGTCAGGAACCCCCTTTTCCGATCATGGCTCATTCCACCAGGGCGATTAGCACTTCCTGGGCTTTCAGACACCAGGCTTCGGTGTCTCAGGTGTGCAAAGCAGCTACTTGGGCCTTGGTGCACACTTTCGTGAAGTTTTACAAAGTTGATGTGTCAGCATCCGCGGATGCTGCGTTTGGCCGTAAGGTTTTACAGGCGGAGGTGTAGGCGCCTCCTGTGAGGATTCTGTTGGGTACAGTTGTTATTATTTACCCACCCCTCTTGTATGACACTTTTTGGGACATCCCCACTTGTCTATGAAGGGCTGCGTCTGTCAGTGAACATGAGAGAAAATAGGATTTTATTAAGAACTTACCGTAAATACTTTTCTCTGAGTTAACTGACAGATGCAGCACCCACCCCCCTGTGTTGTGTTTGTACAGCTTGTTACGAACTGATATGCTAAGCAGAGCAGGGGGATTATATGCTGGAGTGAGGACGGCCCCCCTGGGAGGGGCCAGCTTGCTTTTTCTGTTTTGCCTAGTCCACTCCTAGTAGGATGCGCATAAACCCCACTTGTCTATGAAGGGCTGCTTCTGTCAGTGAACTCAGAAAAGGATTTTACGGTAAGTTCTTTAATAAAATCCTAATTTTTTGGACATCTTGATCCACACCACTCACTTCTATTATACCAGAGGATTCCGGCTGGGATCTACCTTCTCCAGAATTTGGCTGATCTGGCCCCCTGACTGAAAAGCAGGGGGTACAGTATTTCTGGTGAGTGGGGCCACATGAGGGGTTCTGGCACCTTGCACTGTTTACGTTTGGAGCACGTCATCACTTTTAGAGCACTGAAGTTACTTTGTCACAATTATCTAGTCACTTGATTGGACTATTTATAGTTTTCATTATTTCTCACATTTATTATTGGACTTTTTTTATGATTTTGCATATCTGTTTATATGGACTTTTTATGAGTTAAAGGGGTTGGCGCTGCTTTATTAATTTTTTGTCATTCCATTATCAGGTTATTAGCCTGAGTGCAGCAGCCCTCCTCTACCATAAGTGACCCTTCACTTTTATGTTGCGTACATATACATGTTTTGGGGGTTGATCACATTACATCCATAGCGCGGATTATTTGGTGCAACAGTGTAAATTTCCTGTCTCCTCAAAATAACTCAACACACAGCCATTAATGTCTAAACCGCTGGCAGCAAATGTGAGTACTCCCCTAAGTGAAAGTGTCCAAATTGGGCCCAAAGTGTCAATATTTTGTGTGGCTACCATTATTTTCCAGCACTGCCTTAACCCTCTTGGGCATGGAGTTCACCAGAGCGTCACAGGTTGCTACTGGAGTCCTCTTCCATGCCTCCATGATGACATGACGGAGCTGGGGGATGTTGGAGAGCTTCCGCTCCTCCACCTTCCATTTGAGGATGCCCCACAGATGCTCAATAGGGTTTAGGTCTGGAAACCTGCTTGGTCAGTCCAACACCTTTTATCATCAGCTTCTTTAGCAAGGCAGTCATCGTCTTGGAGGTGTGTTTGGGGTCTTTATCATGTTGGAATACTGTCTTGCAGCTCAGTCTCCGAAGGGAGGGGGATCATGCTCTGCTTCAGTATGTCACAGTACATGTTGGCATTCATGGTTCCCTCAATGAACTGTGTAGCTCCCCAGTGCCGGCAGCACTCATGCAGTCCCAGACCATGACACTGCCACCACCATGCTTGACTGTAGGCAGGACACACTTGTCTTTGTACTGCTCACCTGGTTGCCACCGCACACACTTGACACCATCTGAACCAAATAAGTTTATCTTGGTCTCATCAGACCACAGGACATGGTTCCAGTAATCCATGTCCTTAGTCTGCTTGTCTTCAGCAAACTGTTTGCGAGCTTTCTTGTGCATCATCTGTAGAAGAGGCTTCCTTCTGGGACGACAGCCATGCAGACCAATTTGATGCAGTGTGCAGAGTATGGTCTGAGCACTAACAGGCTGCCCCCCCCCCCCCCACCCCTTCAACCTCTGCAGCAATGCTGGCAGCACTCATACGTCTATTTCCCAAAGGCAACCTCTGGATATGATGCTGAGCATGTGCACTCAACTACTTTGGTCGACCATGGCGAGGCCTGTGCTGAGTGGAACCTGTCCTTTTAAACCGCTGTATGGTCTTGGCCGCCGTGCTGCAGCTCAGTTTCAGGGTCTTGGCAATCTTCTTATAGCCTAGGCCATCTTTTATGTAGAGCAACAATTCTTTTTCTCAGATCCTCAGAGTTCTTTGCCATGAGGTGCCAGGTTGAACTTCCAGTGACCAGTATGAGAGAGCGAGAGCGATAACGCCAAATTTCCCCATTGCCCGTTCTCTTCCCATTTCCCCATTCACACCTGAGATCTTGTAACACGAACAATTCACATGACACTGGGGAGGGAAAATGGCTAATTGGGCCTAATTTGGACATTTCCGCTTAGGGGTGTACTCACTTTTGTTGCCAACGATTTAGATATTAATGGCTGTGTTGTTATTTTGAGGGGACAGCAAATTATAAAAGCTGTACACTGACTACTTTACATTGTAGCAAAGTGTCATTTCTTCAGTTTTGTCACATGAAAAGAGATATAAAATATTTACAAAAAATTTGAGGGGTATACTCACTCTTGTGAGCTACTGTGGCTGTCCCAAACAATGTGATAGACTGTTGGGCAGCTATGTAAAATGTCTACAAAAGTAATTTCTGCTAAAGGGGACATTGCCAACTTCTGAAGCCAAGGCTTTGCCTACTTTTTGCACCGCACACCATTACATCTATTCATTTAACTATCTTTTCAATGTATTTTTAGTCATTGGTTAGCAGTTAAGGTATAACTAAACCATTTGTGAATTACCTTTCCCCACCCCTCCCCTGCACTGCCATTTAAGAAAAGAATCGTGCGTGTGCTCTGATGCAGCTACTCTGCCAGTCCCTTCCAGACCTATAGGAACTGGAAGAAACCGTTGGCACATCTGCAAATGCATGGCGGAAATGCACACAAATGCCACCAGCTTCTTGTGGATAGGCAGTATAGTGTCCAGCAACATTTGTATGCATGACATTTATACAGTGATCAGAGCTTTAAATAGCCACTGATTACTGTATAAATGTCACTGTCAGGGAAGGGGTTAAACTGTAGGGGGTGATCAAGGGGTTAAGTGTGTTCCGTCACTGTGTTCTAACTGTGTGGGGGATAGGCTGGCCGGGCATGACCGATCTAACTGTTCCCAATCGCTGGGAACAGTAGATCTGTGTCCTGTCCCCTGACAAAACAGGGATCTGCCGTGTTTACATCGGTGGATTCCCATTCTGCCTCTGCAACAGGCGATTTGCGGGTCACCGGCAGACATAGAGTCCGTCCAACCTTCGGGCACGCTCATGCAGCGGGCACAAGAATGCGCCGCCGGCCCGTAACTGCGCCTGTGCGAGCCTCTGTACAGCTACGTATGACGGCGGCTGGTTGGCAAGCGGTTAAAGTATAACTAAAGGATTAGAATATCTGTCAGTTTTTATTTCTGTGTGTGTCTCCATTGGGGAGATTCACCCTATTTGTCCTGTTTACCATTATCATTCAAAGTGAAAGTAAAAGAAAATCCCAAATTTTGGGTTGTCCCCAGAAAAGTAATGGAGGATAAATCTTCCGATGAGGACACTAGTTCTGGTGACCCGGGGGGCCCAAAGGAATTCTCTTTGCTGGGGTTTCCTCTCACTGTTTGGCTATGGTACAGGAAGTGAAGGTAAACGCGCCCCCCCCCCCAATGGGACAAAGATGGCAAAAATAAACCTTATAGGGGTTATAAACCTTCCTTGCTCTATCCAATATGGAAAAAAAAAGTTTTGCCCAAAGTTCTACTTTAAGTCTGTATTTTTTACAGCTATTACTTGGCCTGCCTTGCTGATCGCTCTCTTTCCAATGCAGGATTCTGTATCTAACAGTTTTGAAATGGAATCAGGAGAAGAGAAAAGCCCAAGTATATTAGTTGCTCCACAAAACTACAGTACCAACAAGTAAGTGTTTTTGATATATTTGTACTTATGGAATATCTTAATTAAGACTACAGAGGCTGGTGCCTAAAGAAGGTGCGGTGTGAAAACCGCCTTTTATAAATCATAGCAATTTATAGTCTGTGCTGAACTGCCAATTAAAAATAAGTTTACCTTTTTAAATGGTTCCTACCAGCCCCTCCCGGGCCTTTAAGGAGTTTCAGATGCCAGGAGGCGGGGCAAGGTTTGTGAGCATGTGACTGCTGTGATTGGCTGTCACAAGAGCTGGAGCTTTCAATTAGCTGACGGGGCGTGCAGGGTGCACGCTCAACCATTAAGTGGCCGCATATATGCGTACGGGTAGGCAGTTGCTCAATGACAGGAAGACTCCATGAACTACTAAGAGTGCTCATCAGCACTGATTCACAGAAATCTGGGTGGGTAGAGCTCGGCTGCATTTTCCTTAAATTGTGACAGCGGATGCGGGGAGTCACAGCCCCACTGTACAGGGGAAAACATTTGCCTGGAGTTCAGCTTTAAGCATATCGGAGCGGAAGTAAGTGCTTTTGTTGGTGTTGACAGAGGATTGAAGAGGATATGGTTGTCTCCATTTTAAAAATAAGTACCCTATTGCCCAGTCTGAGAACTGCTTTCCAATTCCTAAGCAATGATTGCAGGGATTTATGAAATGGGACAGTTCTTGGATGACCAAAAAAAGTTGGCATGCTTCTATTCTGAAGAATTAGTGTTCTCTAGAAAGATTTGTCTAATATGAAGCAAATTATGAATAAATTATCTCTGCTGGGGAAGACTTTTAGGCAGAAAAGCTTGGGCATGGGCATGATTCAAGTTGAGGTTTTAAAAAATGGAGTCTCAATGAATGGGAAACTGTATAGCACGAGGGCTACTAATGTTATCTTGTGCTGATTGCATTTAAGGAGATTTAACTATTGCAATGCATTCAATTTACATTTTACTTTTGAATAGTGTTCCTCAATATATATTTTTCATTTTAGGCTGGTTAGTGCTCTCCTCCATATTGTGCAGAAGCAATATGCAATTCTAAAACTAGCCAATCTTCACACCCCAGAGATGGATGCTGAAGTACAAGCAGTGGAGCTGCTGGCAACGGGAAGCCACAACACACCTGATATGAGTCAGGATTTGTCAGTCTCTGATAAGGGAGAGAAGACTGAAGTCAGCGAAGCCAACACCAGTAAGAGCCTGAAAGGAGAAGACAGTCAACTGCCATCAATGGAAGGTAAGTCTGTGTTCTAAAAGCCTGCTTTGCGTTCAAGTTGCTACTCTCTGGTTCTTAGGGAGAAATAAGATGATGTGACTAGCAGATGCAATCATTTTGGTGCAGCTACAGTACATGTGTACACATAGAGCTCAATGTGGGTACAGTCATGAAGCCAGACATTTGAAAACCACAATAAACGAACATGAAGGAAGCTTGATTAAATATAAAATAAAAACTGAGAAATGTACAGCACTTAATTTAGAAAAGGTAAATACAGGCGCACTTTGATTTTGGAATACACTGCTGTCATAATACAGCTCTCTATGTAGTGGAGTAATAGGCCAGGTATTCAGAGGGCCAGGAATGTCACACCCTGCCTATTACAATATCTCTTTTAAGAATGTTGCCTACCAATTAAAATTTAGAAAGTAACATATAACACTATGGTAACCACCACCAGTCCTCTGGCAATCAAAGTCCTGCATATAGCGATAGCATATACTTGGCATATTGCTAGACCCAGATCCTGGAAAACATTGGCGTCATTGGTGATGTAGCATTTAAAGCAGAATTAAATCCTTACTATATTTACCTCTTCTTCTCGAAGGATCCAAAATCTGTGAGGGTCCCTCATCGGTATCTTCTCTCTGGCTTCTTCTAGGTGCTGGCATTCTGGCATTTTCATTGGCCGGCACGGGACGAGTCCGTCAACCCAGCGCACAGAGATTGTGCCAGCTATGCAAACTGCCACATAAGACTGAGAGCAGACATTTAGGTGTCTTGGTATTGTAGAAGAGACATTGCATGTCTCTTCTGCAATAAATGGTCTGCCTACTCCTTTTTCTTTTCTTTTTTAATGTGTCAGGAACCATGAATCAGACTGAGACCAAAAATTCTGTAAAAATCACACCTTTTAATGTAATGGTAAAAATGGTGATCAGTAAACATTGTCAAAACATAAGCCAGGGATGAGAAACCAAAGTGGGCAAGTCAGACAAGCCAGTAATCGGGAAAACCGAGATCAGCATAGTCGGAGGCAGAACAACAGGATCAGAAACCAGAAGGGACGTCAGCTGGGCAAAGTCTTTCGTAGGAACACAGCAGTGAAACGTTAGATATGTTGACCAGGTGAAGGCACTAGAGGAAAAAACAAGACAGTTTAAATAGTGAGAAGGGGCTGGCTGTAGGCGGGACTGACTAGCAGGTAATGATCACCAAGTGAGCCACTGTGGAAACAATAAGTGCTGATAATTATCCGACAGCTGAGCAGTCGGAGCACAGAGAAGAGAGCTGTTGAGAGCCCAGCCCTGACAAAATGCCTTCAGTGCTGCTTTGATTATTATTGCTGTCTTTCAGCAGCCGGCCATAGTGGTCTTAGTCATTAAAGGGCAAAGTTCTCATTAGTAGCCCTGCTTTACAGACAGCCAACCAGTGCTCTCCCATACGTGGAACCTGGCTTCCCCTATGCTCTGTGGACCGTGACCTACTACAGTTAATATTCTATGATTCTATTCAGTGATGGCAAAACATGAAAGAAACTCTGTCCTGCTTCCAGGCGGTGCACACCAATCATCTGTACAAGCAGCAGGTCTGTCAGGGAAAATTTTATGATCAATGACTGCTGATATGTCTGGCTGTTGTAAAGCAAGGCAATATGGGCCGAACAGACCCCTGTTCGGTTCGCACCAGTACTTTCGAACACAGCGTAAGTTCGGACCCAAATAACGAACCCCATTGAAGTCAATGGGACCCGGACATCAAAAATCAAAAGTGCCCATTTTTAAGGCTTATATGCTAGTAATTGGGCATACAATTGTTATTGGGGTCTGGGTCCTGCCCTGGGGGACATCTATCAATGAAAAAAAGTTTGTAAAAAACGTCATTTTTAAATTGGCAGTGAGTTGTTTTTTTTTTTTTTTTTTTGAAAGCATAAAAATGAAAAATTCCTTCCAATATAGTGCCTGGGGGTCCCCTTAGTCTACCTGTAAAGTGGCAGATCTGTACCATGTCTAGAATCTGCTGCAGCAATAATTGCATTTATAAAGCCAAAAAAAAAAGACCTTTTCCTTGCCTTTATTTTGCTCAGCAACAGTTGGGGAGCCAGTGTGTATGATGAGGCCACAATGTAGTGCACTGGAAACAAGATGAGAGATTTTTTTTTTTGGATAAATTCTGATATCACTTTGACTTTAGACGGGTGTGGAAAAATTGGGCTTTGGGTGTCGGTGGTGCTTTCACACCATAATCTATAGAGGTGCTCTTCATGTAAGCAAGAATCGGCCTTTCTATGAAAACATTTTTTTAATGATATGCACCTTGTCAAACAGGTGCAGAAAAATTACTCTGAGTGTCGGTGGTGCCTTCCCACCGTAACCCTATAGAGGTGCTCTTGCCAATGTGCTGAGTGGCTGGACGTTAAATGCCTTGTTAAGCTTGTGGTACCCAAATGGCTGGTGTTTTTGCCATGTTTGATGTGCCTGAGACACAGTTTGCAGATAGGAGCAGTGTGATCTGCTGCAGATATCTTGAGAAAGGCCCAGACAGCTGAGCTTTGGGAAGTGGGCTGGGATAACCGCTGCAGAATGTGATGGAATAGGGTGGCTGTGCTCTAATCTTTCTTGATGTCTGCCTCCTTGGGGTTGTGCCGCCTCGCCTTCAGTTTCCTCCTCTGCTCTATCTGGCACCCAAGTCGCATCAGTGACCCCATCATCATCATCATCATCATTACCACTGGAGACAACTTGGCAATATGCTGCGACTGGGGGAACGTGAATGCCAATTTGTCTACCAGTGTTCTCCCCTTTTCTCTAGGCTAATGTTCCTGTCATCCTCCACCTCGGAACCAACATCTGAATCCAGTAATGGCTGGGCATCATCAAGGATCAAGTAGCTGACGCTGTGGTCAAATAACTCAGCTGACTCCTCCATGGCTGATGTTGGGGCTATGGCAGGAATAGATGTGGACAAGGAGGCAGGTTTATCCACTCTGGCAACTGCAGGGGACTGCACACTTGTCTGCTTGTGTGAGGTTTAGTAAGCCAGTCCACCACCACCTCTGTATGCTGTAGCTGGATAGCACAGGCAAACTCACTAAACAGAGGAAATGATGCCCTGCCTGAGGACTGACCACCACGTCCACCTTTGCCTGTGGACATGTTTGTTGCTAGCCCCCTTACAGTGCCAAGGGAACATCTGACTCTCCTTGTTGTCCTCCCAGACATTATTGGGAGGAAGGGGGTGGTGATTATTAGCAAATGTAAAGAAGTGGAAATATGTACATAGATGCACTTTAATCAATGTAATGTGCTGTTTGGTGCACTTTGAGTACTCACACTACACAGACACACTCCACAGATACACTATAATATACTGCAATATAGTGCGTCAAATGTACAGTGACGCACAGAGCTATATGGCTTTAAACTGGCAGTAACGCACAAAACTATGGCGTTAAACTGTCAGTAACGCACACAGAAGTAAATGGCGTTAAACTTGCAGTAACGCAATCAAATAGACGGTGTTCAACCATCACTACACTGATGCTATCTGAACTGTCCCTACTCTAGCTATACACTAATGTAAAGATTTGTGACACGGCCTTAGTATACTACACTGAAGACAGCTGTCCCTACTCTACATACTGTATACACTAATGTATGTATAAATGACAGTCTCGCTACACTACAGTGAAACTGAGCTGTCCCTACTCTAGCTGCACACTATGCAAAGCTGAATGATGGTCCTCCTCACTACACTCACACTATCCCTAGACTGACACTAAACTAATATTCTACACTGACAACTGAAGCACAATAGCACAGTTTAGTACACTAATAGCCCTGAACAGAGCCCTGTTCTATTTCTCTCTATATCCAGGTGGTAACTGAATATGTGTATGCTATGGAGGTTTATAAGAAAAGTTAATATTTGTATACTTTTAGATATATACAGTATATACTCACCCGCCACTTAGCCACACCTGTTCAATTTCTTGGTAACACAAATTGCTAATCAGCCAATCACATGAAAGCAACTCCAATGCATTTAGGCATTTAGTGCATGTGGTGAAAACGACTTGCTGAAGTTCCAACTAAACATCAGAATGGGGAAGAAATGGGATCTAAGTGACTTTGAACGTAGTATGGTTGTTGGTGCCAGACGGGCTGTTCTGAGTATTTCAAAAACTGCTGATCTATTTTCACATGCAACCATCTCTAGGCTTTAGAGAATGGTCCGAAAAACAGAAAATATCCAGTGAGCGGCAATTGTGTAAACGAAAATGCCTTGTTGATGTCAGAGGAGAAAGGGCAGACTGGTTTGAGATGAAAGGCAACAGTAACTCAAATAACCACACGTTTCAACCAAGGTATGCTTGGTTCTCATCGAACCATGAAGCAGATTGGCTACAGCAGCAGAAGACCACATGGGGTGCCGCTTCTATCACCTAAGAACAGGAGACTGAGGCTTACCAAAATTGGACAATACAAGATTGGAAAAACATTACCTCAATTTCCGCTGTGACATTCGGATGGTAGGGTCAGAATTTGGCCTAAACAACATGAAAGCATGGGTCCATCCTGCCTTGTATCAACGGTTCAGGGTGGTGGCGTATTGGTGTGGGGGATATTTTCTTGGCATAATTTGGGCCCCTTAGTACCAATTGAGCATTGTTTAACTACTTGCCGACTGCCCCGCGTACTTTAAGTGTCCGGTGTGTCTGCCACAATGTCGCAGTCCTGCTAGAAGTTGCTGATCGCTGCCATTACTAGTAAAAATAAATAATTAAAAATTCCATTAAAATATCCCACAGTTTGTAGACACTATAACTTTTGAGCAAACCAATCAATATACGCTTACTGGGATTTTTTTTACCAAAAATATGTAGCAGAATACATATTGGCCTAAATTAATGAAGAAATTCGATATTTATTTTTTTTTTACATTTTTTTTTATTGGATGTGTTTTATAGCAGAAAGTAAAAAATGTTTTTTTTTTTTTTTTTCAAAATTGTCTCTTTATTTATAGCACAAAAAATAAAAAGCGCAGAGGTGATCAACTACCACCAAAATAAATCTCTATTTGTGGGGGGGGGAGGACTTCAAATGTAATTGTCAAAATAACAGTGCCATATCGCAAAGAAAATGACCTGGTCGTGAAGGGGGGTATACCTTCAGGAGGTCAAGTGGTTAAACACCACGGCCTGCCTGAGTATTGTTGCTGACCATGTCCATCCCTTTTATGACTACAGTGTACCCATCTTCTGATGGCTACTTCCAGCAGGATAATGCACCGTGTCACAAAGCTTAAATCATCTCAAACTGTTTTTTGTAAACATGACAATGAGTTCACTGTACTCCAATGGCCTCCACAGTCACCAGATCGCAATATAGCACCTTTGGAATGTGGTGGAACGGAAGATTTGCATCATGGATGTGCAGCCGACAAATCTGCAGCAACTGCATGATGCCATCATGTCAATATGGACCAAAATCTCTGAGAAATCATTCCAACACCTTGTTGAATCTATGCCACAAAGAATTAAGGCAGTTTTGAAGGCAAAAGTGGGTCCAAGCAAGTACTAGCCAGGTGTACATAATAAAGTGGTCGGGGAGTGTATATATCTTTAGATAAATATATATTTGAAACAAAATCTTTATTATTTTGTGGCAATAACATGGTTTTGGGCAGATTTCTGCCAGTCACAGCTGTCGCGCCCCTCTAATCTATGTTTTAGAATATCAGGGAGGGGAAGTCTCCATTAATCTACATGTAATATCCCACCCCTATTGTGTTTAGCTGGTTAGTGGGCATGGAGAAGGAGGGATGGAGGAAGTGGACTGTCATTTACCACTGTATATAAACCCACATGTGTGACTATAGTTACATGGGCTGCTCAGATGTGATAGTTTCTAAGCTGAGCATTTCTTCTTATCCTAACTGAAAACTGAGAATGGGCAGAGTTGTTACCACAGCTGCAAAATCCCTAACTGAATTGGGGACATGAACGGAAGGTGGAGCTAGAGAACAGCAGGATCAACCATATTTTTTTTGCAGAATGCAGAAAATGAATCCCATAGTGAACTGAGTAAGAAGTATAACTGCATGTAATACACCATTTATTGTTATTTTTTTTCTCTCTTACGTTCATTGACAGACGCAGCCTCTTATTTATGACACGTGGGTTTATGCACCTTTTACCAGTAGTAGACTAGGCAGAACGAAGTTCAGGAAAGCAAAACTGGCCCCTCCCAGGGGGCTGTCCTCACTCAGCATATAACCCCGCAGCCCTGCATAGCATATCAGTTTTTTTCTGCCTATTGCAAGGAGCTAGACCTGGTTCCCTGCTGGGATCAGCGGTTCCCCTATTTTTTTTGTTTTTTCTGTTTTCTTTTTGCACAAGCCTTCTGATGAACACTGCTATCAAGTAGCCGTCTGGGGAACATGCGGATATCCCTTGTCCTGACATCTCCCCAGCACGGCCGACGGATGCGAGCCACCCTTAGCTTTAGCGGGGTCCGCCGCATCGTACCCATTCCGTGCGGGGGGCCACCTGCGTACCTAGTGACCGGGCTGCTGCTCGCTCCAGGGGTCGCATGGCCAGCAGCATCCCTCCCCACCTGGGGGGAGGAAGGTCTGCTCCGGGTGGCTACCCGCTATGCCCGTCTGGAAGGGTGAGTGACACCCCCTCCCCTTGGGGGTGGCTAGCGGTGCCCGTTCCGGTGGGGGGTTCAGGTGCTGGGTATTTTCCCTACCTTTCTCTAACTGTCCGCCCGCACGCACCTCCACGCGTCCGCCGCCACCCTGTTCACACTGGTCCCTTGCGCCACGCGGTGATCGGCGCCATTTTTCTGGGGTCACAGCTGGCCGCCATTTTGCAGCAGCCGCGCCCATTTTGGAAGCGGTTTTTGGCCTCTTGTGGCCGCTCGGCGGCCATTTTTGGTTGGTCACCCTGAATGGGAGATAACGTGTGTGTTGGCGCCACTTCTCTCTCTTCCTGGTCAACGCTTGGGACGGCGGCGGCATCGGCAGGCAGGGCAGCCTCTTATGAAGCACAGCAGGAGGGCAGTGTTTTCAGCAAGTATCGCTGGTTCTCTCCCTGGGGTGCGGGCTGAGTCCTACTGGGCAGTCCCAGTCGTTCTGTGGGGCATTGTGCGGGGGTGCATTGTGGGGGCGTATGGCCGGTAGGCCTCATTAGTTTCCCGGGGGTGGCGCAATGGCAGCTGAACCGGCAGTGGCTTCTCCGGAGGGGTCCGCTGAGGCTCAAGCCGCGCTGGGACCTCTAGTTCCCCTGGATCAATTGACTTCAGTTTCGGAAGAATTTTTTCCCCGTGGGGGAACCGAGCCAGGGTAGGGGGGGGCCCCAAGAAGCGTTCACCCCCTCCTCAATCTTCGGAGGAGGACTCGGAGCCGGAAGGCGGCTCTGTGGGCACAGGGACCCCCGTGGAGCTCTCGGACGGGGAGCTGGAGCCATCGGATGGGGAAGAGGACCAGGAGGCCTCTGTGGCCCGCGAAAGGGCGTTGGTGGGCGCCCTGGTCATGGCCGTCCGTAATTCTCTACAGCTAGACCAGGCTGGGGAGTCACAGGTGTCTGCCTACACCTTTGGGTCCCAGAAGCCATCCGGTGTTTCCCGATCTTCAGTATTTTGGCCAGTTTGTCTATAAGGAATGGCAGAGTCCGCTAAATTCTTTTACTCTGACAAAAAGTTTTTCTGTGCGCTACCCTTTTGAGGACAGCCTGTTGCAGAAATGGGCCTCCCCCACGGTGGACCCGCTGGTGGCCCGCTTGAATAAGGTGACAACTATTCCCTTGGAGGGGTCCCTCTTTTAGAGACCCGGCCGATAGGTGGACGGAAGCAGTGTCCAAGGCACTTTTCTTGGTGGCGGGGGCAGCCATGAGGCCGGCCTTGACGTCGGTCATGGTGGCACAGTCGCTCACGGAGTGTGCGATGGAGTGGAGTGATGCTGGGGGCTGCGGGGATTCACCTGAATCGGTGCAGCGAGCAGACCACCTGGTGCAGGGGCTTCATTACCTCTGTGACGCAGCACTGGACTTGGTGCCGATGCTGTCAAAAATGTTGTCTGTTTTTGCAAATGAAATCATTAAGGATTTCACCGGGGGGAAGAGTACATTTCTCCCGGAACCCAAGCGGCGAGAACAACGCCGCAAGCAGGGGCCTCTGGCCAGAAGCGTTTTTTTATTTTTTTATTTTTTTTTTTGTGCTCTCGACCCGGCAAGACTGCCTCTGGGACCGGTAAGCGCCCCTGGCAGCGCAAGCCAGAAAAACGGAAGAAAAGTTCTCCTCCGCACGAACGGTTGCCCCCGCCCGTCTCTCGGGTGGGGGGCCAGCTTCAGGGGTTCGCGGGCCGGTGGGCCGCTCGCATCTCCGACCGGTGGGTGCGGGAGGTGGTGTCCTCCACGTACAAGATAGAGTTCAGTACTCGGCCCCCGGACAGGTTCTTTCCGTCAAATTTAAGATTCCCTCCGGGGCATTGGCAAGCTCTGTTAGAGGCTGTCCAGATGCTGTCCGAACAGGGGGTCATCGTGCCAGTTCCTTCTGCGGCTTCTACTCGAACCTCTTTGTGGGGCCAAAGAAGGGGGAGGGGGGTCAGGCCAGTTCTGGACTTGAAAGCGCTCAATCACATCGTGAAGGCACGCAAATTCAGGATGGAGTCAGTCCGTCCGGTCGTGGCCGCCCTGCACCAGGGGGATTTTCTGCCGTCCCTGGACTTCAGGGACACGTATCTTCACGTTCCCATTTGTGTTCGACACCAGCGCTACCTGCTCTATTCTTTAGGGGACCTCCATTATCAATTTGTGGCTCTCCCGTTCGGTCTGGCCTCGGCTCCGCGGGCCTTCACCAAGGTCCTGGCCCGGTACTGGCTCTGCTGAGACAGAGAGGCATTGCTGTGGTAGCATACCTGGACGATCTTCTCCTGCGAGCAGAGTCTGCTCCGGCGGGCAATGTTGCTATAGCCCCGACCTCACTGCGGGACTTCGGTTGGCTAATCATTCTGCAGAAGTCGACATTGACCCCGTCCTGTTGCCTGGAATATCTGGGCCTGATATTGGACACGGAGCAGGCGAAGGTATTTCTACCTCTGGCCAAGTTGCTGACACTACAAGCATCGGTGCAAACCCTGTTGTCACGACGGGGGTCCTCCTTACGTTTCTGAATGCGGGTGTTGGGGCTCATGGTCTCGACTTTCGAGGCAATACCGTACGCCCAGAGTCACACCCGGCTCCTGCAGCGAGCGATACTGCTGCGGCGGAACAAGTCTCCCTTGTCTCTGGATCTGCTGATCCGGCTGGATCATCAGACCAGGGCGTCGTTGACCTGGTGGCTTTGGGCCCCGACACTGACCTTGGGGAAGTCGTTCCTTCCCCTGGAGTGGTCGATAGTCACGACGGATGCCAGCCTCTCGGGCTGGGGAGGAGTCCTGGGGCAACTGTCGGCTCAGGGCCGTTGGTCGGCGCAGGAGTCTCGTCTTCCGATCAATGTGTTGGAGCTGAGGGCGATCAGGCTCTGTCTCTCCCACTGGTCGGCAAGGCTGCGCGGCCTACCGGTTCGGGTTCAGTCGGACAACGCCACGGCGGTAGCGTACGTGAACCATCAAGGCGGAACAAGGAGCTCAGCGGCAGAAGCAGCCCACATTCTAAGGGGGGCAGAACTTCACGTGCCAGCTCTCTCCGCCATCTACATTCCGGGCGTAGAAAATTGGAAGGCAGACTTTCTCAGTCGCCAAACGCTGGACCAGGGAGAATGGTCTCTGCATCCAGAAGTGATTCGCCAGATTTGCGGAAGGTGGGGCATGCCAATCACAAGGTGAAGACCTTCGTGTGCAGGTCAAGGGATCCGTTGGTGGTAGCCACGGACACCCTGGTGGCCCCATGGTCCCGGTACAGGCTCATGTACGCCTTTCCTCCGCTCAAACTTCTACCGTGGTTACTGCGCAGGATAGAAGTGGAGGGAATCCCGACAATCCTGGTGGCTCCGGATTGGCCTCGGTGTGCCTGGTACGCCGACTTGGTGCGGGTGGTAACAGATGTTCCCTGGTGGCTCCCACTTCGCGAAGATCTACTGTCGCAGGGTCCCATCTTGCACCCTGCTTTACCCTCGCTGGCTTTGACGGCATGGCTATTGAGTCCCAGGTACTGAGGGACAGGGGGGTCTCTGAGTCAGTGATCCCCACCATGCTTAAGGCGCGCAAGTGCACTTTGCGCAAGATCTATCATCGCACCTGGAAAGCCTATATTGCCTGGTGTGAGGCGGGGGGTTGGAAGCCCCGTTCTTTTTCGGTATCTCGGGTGCTGTCTTTTCTTCAACAAGGCCTGGATCAAAAGTTTGCTTTGAGCACTCTCAAAGGTCCGATTTCTGCTCTGGCGATTCTTTTTCAGCGTCCTTTGGCGACGCATTCTTTGATCCGTACATTTGCACAGGGCGTACGTCATGTGGCTCCTCAGGTACGGTCGCCCCTGGCACCGTGGGAACTGAACTTGGTACTTTCTGTGCTGCAGAAACTGACATATGAGCAGATCAGGGATATTCCCTTACAACTGCTGTCTCAAAAGGTTGCTTTTTTGGTGGCCATTACATCCGCTAGGCGGGTGTCTGAATTGGCGGCCTTGTCATGTAGGTCTCCCTATTTGGTCCTACATAGGGATAAGGTGGTGCTGCGTCTTTCCCCATCGTTTCTACCGAAGGTGGTTTCCTCGTTTCAGATCAATGAGGACCTTGTCCTCCCTTCCTTGTGTCCGCGCCCGTCTCATCCTAAGGAGATTGCTCTGCATTCCTTGGACGTAGTGAGGGCCTTTGCGGTAGTATTTGGCAGCTACGGCTCCTTTTCAGAGGTCGGACTGTTTGTGCTGACGGAAGGGCCGCGCAAAGGTTTGGCGGCTTCTTCGGCCACTGTATCACGTTGGATCAGACAGACTGTGACCCATGCGTACGCTGCTCGGGGCCAAGAGCCCCCTTTTCCGGTCACGGCTCATTCCACCAGGGCGATGAGCACTTCCTGGGCTTTCAGACACCAAGCGTTGGTGTCTCAGGTGTGCAAGGCGGCTACTTGGGCCTCGGTGCACACTTTTGTTTTACAATGTTGATGTGTCAGCGTCCGCGGGTGCTGCTTTTGGCCGCAAAGTTTTACAGGCGGCGGTGTAGGCGCGGCTGGTGCCTCCCAAGATCATTCTGTTGGGTACAGTTGTTATTTACCCACCCCTCTTTGTTTGACACTGCTCTGGGATGTCCCCACATGTCATGAATAAGAGGCTGCGTCTGTCAATGAACGTAAGAGAAAATGGGATTTTTTGACTCATCGTAAAATCCTTTTCTCTGAGTTCATTGACAGACACAGCACCCACCCCTCTGTGTTGTGTTTGTGCGGCTTGTTACGAACTGATATGCTATGCAGGGCTGAGGGGTTATATGCTGAGTGAGGACGGCCCCCTGGGAGGGGCCAGCTTTGCTTTTTTGACCTTCGTTCTGCCTAGTCTACTCCTGGTAAAAGGTGCATAAACCCACGTGTCATGAATAAGAGGCTGCGTCTGTCAATGAACTTTTTTTTTTTTTTTTTTTTTTTTATGTGGGATTATTGATATTTTAAGTCCTGTTGTGGGTTAAAAGCACACAGCTGTTTTGTGGACTGAATGGTGTCAGCCCTGCCCAGTTCCCTTTGCTAACATATTTAACCATTTCCACTCTTATAAAGACTAATCATGCTGTAGTCCAACATAAGAGCTTTGAAAGTTTAACCACTTAACGACCGTTTGACGGTGGCAGGTTGGCTCTATTGCACAAATCACCGTAGACGTGCAACGCTTTAAAAGACCGCAGGGGGCACCCGCTGCACACCTCTGGAGCAAATGCGTGTGGCTGGTGGGCGCAATGTCCACCGGCTACCTGTGATTGCTCCTCACAGAGCCAGAACGAGGATCCGTTCATGTAAACAAATGGATCCCCATTCTGACCGGGAAGTGGAGAGAGATCTGTTGCTCCCAGTGATCGGGAACAGCTTTCTCTCTCCACACCCAGTCACTACACTCCCCCCACAGTTAGAAACGCCTACCTAGGGAACACTTGGTTAAGTGTTCCCTTGATCCCCCCCTAATGTTAACCCCTTCATTGCCAGTGACATTTATACAGTAATCAGTGGCTATTTTTAGCTCTGATCCCTGTATAAATGTCAGTGGTCCCAAAAAAGTGTCAAAAAATTCTGATCTGTCTGTCGCAATGTTGCAGTCCCACTAAAAATCGCAGATCACTGCCTTCACTAGTAAAAAAAAAAATAATAATAAAAATGCCATAAATCTATTCCCATATTTTGTAAACGTAATAACTCTTGCACAACCCTATCAATATACGTCTATTGCAATTTTTTTTTTTTTTTACCAAAAATATGTAGAAGAATAATCGGTCTAAACTGAGGAATTTTTTTTTTTTTTTTTTGGATATGTATTATAGCAAAAAGTAAAGTGTTTTGTTTTTTTGTTTTGTTTTTTTTTCAAAATTGTTGCCCTTTTTTGTATATCACAAAAAAATAAAAACCACAGAGGGGATCAAATACCACCAAAAGAAAGCTCTATTTGTGGGGGAAAAAAGAACATAAATTTAGTTTGGGTACAACGTCGCACAACCGCACAATTGTCAGTTAAAGCGACGCAGTGCCGAATCGCAAAAAGTGTTCTGGTCAGGAAGGGGGTAAATCCTTCCGGGGCTGAAGTGGTTAAATAAACTCCTTGCCATACCAAAGGAAGTGTGCACAAGACACAGGACAGCTCTGAATTGCTGACGAGATAAACTGTTTTTGTTTTTTTTTTTTTGTTTTTCAAATTCTTAAACCGATATAAGAATGCGTCCAACGGTATTCAAGGGTTCAACAGTCCAAAAGAGAATAAATAAGGGAAGTTCATTAATGGGATTTACATGCACATTAAGTTCCTGAACTGTAAATGCTGAACCTCTGGCGATCTTTTAGCGTTTGTGTCATGGAATTACTATTGTCACGGGAGCCGTCATTGTTGCTCAGTGTAATGTATGGTAAAGCGTGAGATTAATGTTACTGTGGTTGTTTAAGACCCAATCCCTGAATCATGTGTTTGGGAATGCAGACAGGGAATCGGAGAGATGAGAGATGGGGAGGAGATTAACAGCAGCCATTCCCTGAGCATTCATAACATGCATGATAATGTTTTTAAGTGTCAGGGCATTGATCCTTTCTGTGCGATGGGGTTTAGTGATTAAACTTGTGCTTTTGGGGAGCTAAAAATCTGACCATCACAAATTCTGTACACTGTAATGTAGATGTAGCTATTGTCTGTATCGGATTTACATTGCATTCCTTATTTTTTTTAAAGTGATTCTAAAGGCAGGACATTTTTTTTTTTTTACCTTTTAATGCATTCCCTGCATTAAGGTTAAAAAAAAAAATAAGTTCATGCACCTGTGTACTAACCTATATCTGTGACACTTTCTTATATAAATGTAATCCTTGAAAGTTAAAAAGGGGAAAAAAAAAACGCCTTTATGATATTCTCATATCTTTTCCACCATATTAGTATTGAAGAAATCCTTTCCACTGTGTCTTTCAAATAAGTAACAAATATACACTAGCTTCATTTGAATAAATTTACTTTAAGTGCTTTCTCTCTTTTAGATAATATTACAGATTTGCAAGAAGAGGAGCCTATAACCCAAGCGCCACCTTCCAAGAAAAGAAAGCCAATAAAACGCTGCAGGAGAGAGCTTCTGCCAGACGTCAGCCCCAGCCTTCGTAGTCCAATAGTGCCAATAAAAAGAAGACGGCAAGCCAACACTCCATGTAAACCAGAAGGCATGCCTAGAACCCCAGAAGTCTGTGTCAAGAGACCCAGAAAATCCTCCATTCCCAGCCGACCAAACCTGCGTTCTGCTGTGAATCTCTTTTCTCACAAAAGCAGCGAATCTGCTTGTTCTCATCCATCAAAACGATTTTCTCTGTGCACTCCCAAGAAGGTCACGAAGACCGCTTCAAACCCAATATCTCAGACTGTGACAAAAAGCAGAGTCCCGCTGGGGAACTCTGCTCTCCAGAACAATGCTTCTCTCCTGGCTCCTGCTGTCAGAGACATGAATACCACGTTTGACCTTTCAGAGGAGGCCTGGCTGATGTCAGAAATGGACAAAACTGTCACTTTTGGATCCTCTGATTATCCTGGCTGGGAAAACATGGGTGCACCACAGATTGATTGCACTTTCATAAAAAGGTTGGTAAACCCACAGTGCTTGTAAATCAGAGATGGTTATTCTCAAAGCATTCTAATTATTGTAGCAGGAACTGTGTTTATAATATGGTTAATTAAATGTTATTGCTAAGCTTGCAATCAGATTCTATAACACTAAAAAAATATGGTAGACTTGATGGACCAGATGGTCCTTTTTTCTGTGTCCCTTTTCTGTTTCCAGCAATTATTGAAGCTCTGCATTATGACATTATGATTGGCTGTGCTTTAGTATATAATGCTTTTATTGGGGATTACTTAAAGCAGACCTGTACTCAAATTTTAACATGGGAACCGAAAACCGTTCTGTGTTGATAGATAACTGAAGATTGGTAGGCTGAAATACATTTCCTGGAGAAAATGCTGCTCAGGCTCCTTTCAGTGGTGTAAAGGCCTGGATGCTCTATTACAGGATCTCAGCTTAAGGAGTAATTGTTCAGCATATATCCTATGACTTAAGTGCCATGGGTCCTAGGGGATAGGAGTGGTGAGTGGTGTTTTCTGTGCAAGTTTATCTCCCACATGATTTTGGGGATCATGATTGACACTCAAAATTAATCTTCACATCAAACACACAGCAGATTTTAAGCTGTTAGAAATCAACTGAAAACCAAATTTAGAGCCTTGGTAATCATTGAGGATCTTTGAGAGTTTAATTATTTTGCAGTGCATGAAGCTAGAGAGATGACTTAGTTTGTTTTAAAACTCCTTTGCGGCTTGTTAATTGATAAATCGTTTAATTTCCATAGCTTGGGTACAGGTGTATTTGATAACCTTAACCACTTCCCGCCCGGCGCATTGACAAATGACGTCCGGGCGGGGGGTTCATTATCCTGACTGGACGTCTATTGACGTCCTCAGGATAATGCGCGATCGCGCGCCCCTGGGGGCGCGCATCGCGGCGATCGGTGGTGCCGTGGGTCAGTCTGACCCACCGCACTACCGACCGAGGTAAAAGGCTTCGATCCGAAGCCTTTTACCATGTGATCAGCCGTGACCAATCACGGCTGATCACAGTGTAAATAGGAAGAGCCGTTGATCGGCTTTTCCTCTGCTCAGGTCTGCAGACCTGAGCAGCGGAGAGCCGATCGGCTGCTCTTCCGACAGGGGGGGGCTGCGCTGAACGTTT
>BLSH010339047.1:135716-151084 GCA_018402905.1 Glandirana rugosa | reverse complement strand
AGTGGCCTCGGCTCGGTCTCGACGTACATAGGTAAGTCTGTGCCTCGGGGTTGGGTCGGGGGGGCTAACCGACCGAAACTAACTGTCGGCACCCTCGTTTATGGCGACGACGACACAGAGTCGGTTAGTCCTCCTCACAGGACCTGTCGAATCCGTGAGCACCTGTAGCGACTTCTCTCTTCCCCTAGTCCATTCATTAATCCCCCACGACCCCTTCGACGATGTGTGTCTTCCAAAAAATAGAATTATATATCCAGCGTCGCACGACCGCGCAATTCTCATTCGAATCGCAACAGCACTGAAAGCTGAAAATTGGTCTGGGCGGGAAGTGTCCTAAGTGCCTGGTATTGAAGTGGTTAAAGGAGTTGTAAAGGCAGAATGTTTTTTATCTTAATGCATTCTATATATTAAGATAAAAAACCTTCTGTGTGTAGCAGCTTCCCCAGCACCCCCTAATTACTTACCTGATCCCCTTCTCTCTTCAGCGATGTCCACGAGTGCCTAAGCTGTCCAGGACACTCCTCCTGATTGGCTGAGACACAGCAGCAGCGGTATTTGCTCCCACGGCTGTCAATCAAAGCCAGCCAATCGGGGGGGCTGGGTTGGGGCTCCGTGTCTGAATGGATACATGCAGCTCTGGCTCGGCTCCGGTGACCCCATAGAAAGCTGCTGGCTGTGTGGGCACTCGATAGGAGGGAGGGGCCAGGAGTAGCAAAGAGGCACCCGACAAGATGAGGATTGGGGCTGCTCTGTGCAAAACCAACTGCACAGAGCAGGCAAGTAGAACGTGTTTTTTTTTAAGATATTATTATTATTAGAACAATTCAAGAGTGGAGATTTAGATTATTACATCCTTATGGTAATGGGTTGCTGTCCAGTGAGAGGGCCCCCTTTAGGGCTCGTTCACTCCATTACAATGTGATCGCACACCAAGCATAGTGGTGTGCGTTATGGAACAAAAAAAAAAAAAAAAAAGCATAGTGGTGTGCATTGCAGTGCCATTCATTCTGAATGCCAATGCATGCACAGAGTGCACCACATCATGCGATGTACAATGTGGTGAAAAAAAGATTTGAGCGGGAGTGATTTTTCCTGCCATAGGGCCCATATAAAAATAGATTGGCTGTGTAAATGCAGGACATTGTATCACACACAAAAAGCATGTTGCTGCACATTCCATACTGCTTAAGACCCCTTTCACTCTGGGTCATTTTTCAGGCGCTGTGGTGCTAAAAATTGCGCCTATACAGCTCCTGAAAAACTCCTCCCCATTCTCCCCAGTGTGAAAGCGGTACGCTTGCAGGGCATGAAAAAAGTCCTGCAAGCAAGCAGCATATTTGGGTTGATGCACTGAGTGGTGTATACACCACTCCTCCACTGCCCCCTCCTTTGAAATCAATGGCCAGCGCTTCCGAAGCGGCTGAACACCGACTCTGTTGTGCCATGCGGTGGCGCTTTTAACCCCTTGTTAACCTCTTATTGGGGGTTACAAAGTGCCCTGCTCCTGCCTGCATAGCGGCGCCATAGCGCAACTATAATAGCGGTAAAGCGCCGCTAAAACTAAAGTTTTACCGCTACCGCCCCAGTGTGAAAGTAGCCTAAGAGCCTAGTGTGAACAGGTCCTTAGTGGCCACACACACAGTTATCAGGTTGATGGCAGGTCTTAGCCCAGAGCTCAGTCCCCGATAAATAAACCAGATCAGAGGGGGGGCATAGAAAAGTTTTCAGACCAACGAAGGTGTTGGGCAAGACTTTTTAGAATTTAATGTGGTTAATAGGTTCACTTTAAGTGTAATTTTATGTGTTGGAATAATGAAGTGACCCAAGTGCAGTGTTTTAGGTGTAAAGTGAACTCCCATTTAGCTCTTCTCCCATTGCTCTCTCCATCCCAAACACCTGTTGATCTTCCGGAAATGTACTTTTTATGGTGGCAGCCCTTACACTGTCTTTAGCTAGTCTACTTAACTACTCCTACTCTCAGATCTCTACAACATAAAGGCTAATAATCCTGCAGTCCAAAGATGAGAACTAGTTCTACAGGGGTTTTTTTTGCTCATCCATTGAAGGACACAAGAAGTCAGTAACTTTCAGATTAGATTTCCTTTTTAGAGGGGATTGGGCACTGTCAAACAAATACTTTGCATGCCAGCACAAGATAACCCCTCTTACTACCAGCATTCCTCTGTTTTTGCTGGTGTCCTTTCCACTGCCTAACTTTGGAGTGCCTACCAGGACTTCATCTCTTGCCCTGTTTATGGAGACTTACTAGACCATTCACACATGCTGCTCTTTACCATGTTCTGTGCATTTTACAAGAAACTGATAGAAGTTTTGTTTTTCTCCCCAGTTCCGTGGTTCCTGTATTCACCACAAGTGGCCTTTCTGAGAGGGTTCCAAACACTGCTTCAGTTACAAAAGCCTACTCTCAGCGAAGAAGGCGCTCTATAAGGTAAGGACGTAGCCTAGGCTCTTTATACAGAATTTTAAAATCACACTTTATTATCTAACTGTGTTGGCATTGCCTGGGCAAGTATAAATAGTCACTTTAGGTAAAATCTTTAAAAATGCAATACCTATAAAATAAAAGTGTACACGCTTACTTTTCCTGCTGCCTGTGCTGCTTAACGCCACTCTGATTCTGGGAAATCTTCTGCTGAAGTCTGCAAGGTAGCAGACACCTTCAGGTCTCTTGGTTTTGGCAGCTGGAAAGATGAATATCTACAGTCTTTTTTTTCTTTTTAAGACATGGCTTTATTTGAACATTTTAATATAAGGAAAGGGTCACTTTAAGTGTGTAAACAGAATTTTTCTAAAGAGCATGCACAACAAACTACCTAATAGATTTTTGCAATGCTGAGTTCATGTCCTATCTGGATGACCTTATGCCTGAAAGTTTATCTCAGGAATGAGACAAAATTGACCCTTTCACCCCCCCTTCCTTCTTGCATTGCAAGGGCTAAATGATTATTTAGACTAGGTGTTTAGAGATAAGGTGTCTTGGCTACATTATCCCTGGATCCTGTGGTGTTCCTCAATCCATGCAACTGGTTCCTTGCGGCTTCCTTTCCAAAGCGCCATGGGCCACGGTCTCAGGCTCGCCTCCTTATGTGCAATGCAGGGTTAATAGCTGAGGGACAGCCCAGAAGAGCAAGGTAAGTCAGGAATAAGGTAAGTAATACAGCTTATACCTGCACCCCTAGACTAAACAAGTATTTAACCCTTGCAATGCGAAAGGACCCCATTGCAAGGGCACTTTTTTTTTTTTCCTCTCATTTCAGATGTTCAGCTCTTAGGTTGCATTTTCCCTATATCATTGTATGTATTTTGTCTCGCGATTTAAAATATATCTGAAGGTTGACTGACCAAAGGGGTGTGTGTCTGTGTGTACAGTATGTATTCCCGCTGTAAGAATATTATGTTGGAAGCTCCTCCGGGCAGGAATAATGTGAATGACGACATGTGCTCCTGTATGGCTCTGTGGAATGTGTTGACTATTTAAATCTGGAAATACATAAAATGCCTTGTCATGGCCTTTTTACACTGGTTTTTATTTTTTTTTTATTTTTAATGATATCTTAAAGTTGCCAGTATGTATATTGGATTCATTGGAAAACTAAATGAAACTGTACCTCATATCTGACCCCTGTTTTCTTCTACTGTTCCAGTTCATCCTCATCGCGTGTGGGAAGTGGTACAGCCAGCCAAGGCAGAATTGGCAGGTTACAGCTCAGCACAGCAAAAAAGCTACAGTGTCCACCTACCATTTCAGGTAAGTTGCACTATGGCTGAATTTGCACTTTCAGAGTTACGGTAGTAAAGGTGTTTTCTAATATTCTGCATTAATGAGACTGATTTGTACAGTAACAGCAGCTCTCTGGATTTACTCTTCATTAAAGATAACTTGTTTCACTTGTGATCTCCAAAGCAAAAAAAATTGCATCTACGCTCATATTCTTGGCACTGCTTATCTTAAAAAAAAAAAAAAACAGTGGCATGCTAGTAGTGGGAGGGGGTTATACCTTGGGCTGGTTTACAGTTTGTTTACCAGCGCCTAATCCTTTAGATGACTTATAAACTGGAGGTTTAGGATTTCCTGAACTGCAAGGAAAAAAAAATATTGTACGTATAAATATCCTATGTTTAATGAATTAGAAGTCCGCAATAGCAGCCTCCATGTGTCTTAGTGAAAATTTCTTTAAGCCCCTACAGTTGGCTGGTTGCACTTGAGCATGGACGTCTATCATTTTGCTGCCTTAGCTCTTGAATGGATCTTCTGATTTTATATGCTTTCTCCTCAGAAAACAATCCCAGCAGCTTGAGGGAGCAGAGTACTAAGAAGACCGGAAGAGGGACATTTTCAATTGGCAGATCATTGGGAGGAGTTCCGGTGACTCGATTAATGCAGCTTACAGCGGTCAAGTCTTGAAGCCGCTACAGGCACCTTGGTGCTTGGACTCTTCTCTCTGCCACCGTCTTCTGTTGAAAACCCACCCACCTGGAGGTGGATCGTCAGATCTTCCCGCAGGATCACTTGTACTCTATATTAAAGCTCATGCTGACATTTAGTGTAAAATTTGTATTGGTGTATGTAATGTACTGTTGTTATATTAATAACAGTATAGTTAGTATATTTCTGACTTGACAAAATTAAGTTTTGTTTGCTTGGCAGGGTTTTGCTTTTATGAGGAGTGTGAATCCTGTCTATTTGCCCACCAGTGTTTCCCCTCTGGGAACCTCAGAACTACAGACAGTACAGCTGAAGTAAAGTCTCTTACTTTTTTTCTCTTTAAAGTCCTACTACTGTACATTATTATTTTTAACTGATTTTAATTTGTAAATGCTTTAAATACTGACTTGTTAGTGGAATTACCCTTCTTGCCCTCTGCTGGCATAGATGAATACAACAAAATTCCTCAACCCAGTGTCTTTATACAGGTGTGTGATGCTGAGGAATCCATGCACATTGTGCAATTCCTATAGCAGAAATATGAAAGGAAATCTGTCACTGAACATGTATTTCTGTGGCTTCACTTGGGCTTGAAAACTGAACTGTGCACAGATATACATAGATTAGTGCAGCTCTATATTCATTACTACATAATTATACTTTTCTTTTAATTGCAAACCGTTACCTCCTCTGAATTTAACCTAGTAATCAGCCTCCTGCAATCCCCTGTACAGTAGAGCTCAGATTGGAAGAGCAAGAAGCTGCACAATTTGCCAATAATATTAGCTGTTGTGGTCATGCGCTATTGAAGAGCATGATGATAGAAGGAAAAAATGACAGATCAACCCATCAGTTTGCTGCTTCCTCTTTGTAATCATAGTGTGGGGGAGGGGGAAGGCCTGTAAGTGTTGCCAGACTGCAAAATAGAAAAATGAAGCCGGATGCCTTGCCAGACGGCTATGCTGTGAGAGCTGTGTAAATCTCAGAACTGGATAAAAAAAAAAAATTGGGCTGGTAAAACGGCTTCTTTAAATTGGTTATAGAGTCAGAAGATTTTTACCTTAATACATTCTCTGCATTAAAATGATACTAAAGTCTTGTTTTTTTCTTTAAAAATAACAAAGATGTTATACTTGCCTGCTCTGTGCAGTGGTTTTGCACAAAACAGCCCAGATCCTCCTCTTCTCAGTTCCCTCCCTGGCGCTCCTGACCTTCCCTCCTGCTGAGTTGCCCCACAGCAAGCGACTTGCTAGAGGGCACCCGAGCTGCTGCTCTGTGTATGTATTCAGATATGGAGCCGCGGCCTGGCCCCGCCCCTCTTTCCTCAATGGCTCACTGACTTTAACAGCAGCGGGAGCCAATGCCACCCACTGCTGTGTCTCAGCCAATGAGGAGGGAGAGTCCTGGGACTTCGTAGCTCTCATGCAACATCACTGGAAAAAGATGGGGCTAAGGTAAAATGGGGATGCTGCACACTGAAGGTTTTTTTTTATCTTAATGCATACAATGCATTATGATAAAATAAAACCTGCCTTTAGAACCACTTAAAAATAAAAAAACACCTGGATGCAGCCCCCCTCCCCTTGCCTGTGCCTAATCTCGATCCAGTGAAGTACACAAGCGCAGCAGCTCTCTCCCTCCTCATGGCTCAGCAGCAAGAGCCATTGGGACCCCAGAAGAAGAGAATCTGGGCTGCTCTGTGCAAAACTGCAGAGAAGTATGACATGTTTGCTATTCTTAAAAAAAATTACCTTTTTAGAATCACTTTAAGCATCTTATCGTTGTATTTAGCCGTTTCCCAGGAGTTCAGCTTTAAATATGCAACTTCTAGCCTGCTGCAGTGCATGCAACTACTTGGCCTTTATAACATAAAACTGACACAAACTTGGGCGATTAAAAGTGAGGCATACAGTATATAATGAAAAATCCATCAGCTAAGGCTGCAAACATATGTCAAAATGATCAGTAGATTTAAAAGTATAGGCAGCTGAAGCTGTTTGCACATTTTGACTTTTCCTTTAGCAATCACGTTTAGCTCTTCCATGTTCCTCCTCCCTATTGGCCCCTTTTATGTGATGGGCAGCCTTGCCCAGTAAGGAGAGACTGGAGCTGGGAAAAAAAAAAACCCAAGATTTGCATAGACTGCTTTTAGCAGCTACCAATATTGTGACACGAAGATATGCTGCTTTTTTTCATTTTAATGATAAGCTCCATTTGAATTTCCCAAGTTCAAGGCAAGTTTATTTTTTATGCTCAAGACTGCTAGTCTGCATTAGGAGCAAAAGACACCTTTTATGTTGAAAGTTGGAAATGCCATTTGTGTAATTTCCCCCACCAAGGTCGAACCATACCACAGAACTTTTTATTAGTAAAATTCTTCTTCTGTAAGACATTTTATTTAAGAGATATGAAAAGTTATGTTTATATGCTATAATGAATGTGATCAAGGTTCCTTAAATGTATTTTCTTTTTGTATAGGATAATGTTTATTAACAATATGGTAGCATGTTTTTATCTTTAAAGCAGTATTAAAGGGGTTGTGAAGTCTAACAGTTTTCTACCTTGATGCATTCCTTGCATTAAGGTAAAAAATATTTAGGTGTCACCATCGCCCCTTCAGCCCCCCTTTACTTACCCAAGACCTCATTCAAAACTAATGCAGCCATCACATTTAAGAATTTGTAAGCTGCAGTATAATGTTTGCTTTTGGGTATAATACCTCTTTAAAGGGTAACTCCTCCCAAATCTGAAAATGTCACTTATAGGTACACCTTGCTGTTTTTAATATAACTGGATTTCTATATGTCACTTTTCCGCTGTAGTTTTTGCTCTCCTCCTTCCCATGTAGCCTCCCTTTGATAAAATATCAGTTTGGGGTGCATGTAGCCACCTCTAGAAAGCACAAGGGTGTTTATAGATGAAATTCAATGAATGGGTTGATGGCATTTAGTAACGATCTGTACTTGTACTGTATGCTGCACAACACCACACAATCACTCACTTCTTTTAAGTAGCCTAGTGTTCCCAATAACGGTGAGAAACCCTGCGTTAAAGCAATGCAATATTATAGTCAGAAGCTTGCTTGTCTGACATCCTTTCATTAGTAGAATATATAAAGAATGGGGTGTACTATTTAATTAAAACATTGTAGAGTTAAAAGTCAAGATAAGCATATTGGTCTAGTATGCTTTTTGAACCCGTTAACACATCATTTCTATACAATTTCTGGTATGTTTGAATTGAGGCATCTGTCACAATTCAGTCATCTCTGAATGTAATGGATGAAATGTCAGATCTATTTTTCTTCATCCATGCCAGAATAATGTGCTTGGCCCTTGCATGAATTTTCTTACATGCCAAAGAGATTAAAGTTATTGTAAAGGGAAAGGGTTTTTTTTTTTGTTTTTTTTTTAAATAAGCATTAGAGCTGCAGGATTCTGGCTAAATTGAGAATCACTATTTTTTTGCTTAAAATAAAGATCACGATTCTCGCGGTGTAACATCTTTCACATTATACAAAAAATTGGGCTACCTTTACTGTTTTGTTTTTATTTAATTGAAGTGTATTTTTCCCAAAAAATTGCGTTTGAAAGACCGCTGCGCAAATAATGTGCCATAAAATTTTGCAACAATTGCCATTTTATTCTCTCTGCTAAAAATATATATAATGTTTGGTGTTATAAGTAATTTTCTAGCAAAAAATACAGATTTTTAACTCTTTAAAGTAGAGTTCCACACAAAAGTGGAACTTCCGCTTTAAGCACTAGTGACCCTCTGACATGCAACAATTAGCATGCAATTTTTTTTCGGGTGGGTACCCAGTGTTCATAGGTACCCAGCTCCCACTTCCTCTCCTGGCACTGTGGCACCAAAAGGAAGTCCACCTTACCCCCCTCCCCCCTGCAGTCTTCTGGGACACGTCACATGTCCTAGCAGTTTGCCCGGTCATACAGAATGCGCAGTGCGCACCCGGCGGTGCACAGTTGTAATGCCGGCACTGTGGAGAGGAGCGAGGCATCGGGCGGCCACATCATTTGACCGTGGGACAGGTGTATTAAAAGTCTCAGCAGCTACACTTTTTGTAGCTGCTGACTTTTAAATGAGTGGAACTCCGCTTAAAGATCGGGGGGGGGGGGGTTGAATCGAGATCGCAATTTTCTTCTCTTTTTTTTTTTTTAATGATTAATCATGCAGCTCTAACAAGCATGTTCTACTTACCTGCTCTGTTTTGCTCAGTGTATTCTGACGGTTGTGGAAGCCCTGTATCAGAATACAGTGACAGTGGGTAGGATGGGGAACTTAGTTAAGTTTTTTTTTTTTGTTTTCCCAGCGAAAAAACATGTGAATAATGTATGCCAGCTTTAGATCAAGGAAATATTTGATGTGCATTTAAAATTGTGATTCTGAAAAGCTCCCCCACATTTCCTAAGTGGGTGCACATTGCTACCTCATCATAACGTACATGTTTAGGAACAATCTGCTTTGCTCTCTTAGCCCTACACTCACCTCTTGTTGAATTGTAGTACAGTATGTAGGAATTACAACTCATTGCAGCTCAGCTGGATATAATTTAAAGGGGGGCGTTGCCACTCTAGTGACCCCTTCATAGTGGCTCGTGTCCAGCACTGCAGGCTGACACTGCTGAACTCCAGGCTAGTTCCATGTTAGAGGACAATTCTGCTGAATCAAGCAGTGACATTGGACCTGGAATTAGTTCTGCTTTCAGGAATCAAGCGATATTCGTCTCCAGCACAGGCTGAAAGCTTGTGCTGTAACAGATGCAAACTGTCCCTGACAGGTTCTCTTGAAGCAGTGCATGATAACCATTCATTGGAAAATAAATGCATTTTTTTCCCTAAGGATTTGCTTTTGTTATACCTGAGCTGCATTAAGTTTAGAGCAGAAGTGCCAGAGCTTGGCTGTCAGGGGTGCACAGGGCAAATGCTGATATGTGAAGCTATCCTAACCTATATTTAGGCAAGTCTTGCCTCGTATTTTAAATTTACTATAGACCAAAAAGCCGATCTGGCAATTTTCATCTCTGATCAAGTATTTTAACAAATAAGCTTCTCTTTCCTTGCATGGTTGGTTACAGTCCTCTTCATCTCATTTGCCTTACTTTTGGCATCTCATTAGTTTGGGACATGACACACACAGTTATCTGGGCAATTTGCCAGCATGACCAGCTTAGGTCAGCACATTTGTAGTACACTATATACAGAAATATAATTGAGAATGTTGCTAATTATTTCCTAGTGATTGCAGCAAAGTATCCCATGTATTTGCAATGGTGGTGCTTCAAAACCAATCACAATGTTTAGGCCTGGAGCTTATATATCACTGCTCAAGAAGTGTTACACAGAATCAAAGACTGATAAATGAAAGCTGAATTCTGATTGGTGGCTATACATTACTTACATCTTCCTATTTGGCCATGATTTTATAGGGTTTATCATACCATCTGGCACCATAGCAAAAACACTTGGGGTATTTCAGATGCTGCAGGCTGTATGTTTTACCAGCTAGTGAAATGTTTTAAAAGCCTGTGTTGATCTTCTAAAGTGAATTTCCAATGTTTTGCTATAGAGAAGTCACTACTGGGTGCAATACACAGAATTGCTTTACATGTGATACAATTCAGTTCAGTCTGCTTTCAGAAGGCTGGGATTTTCTCACCTATATTAAAACATGACAGCTTAATATTGGTTGTTGCGGACAAGAGACTTTTTTTTTTTAAAGGAGGACTTAAAATTAGATTTTATCTAGTTACTTTGCACTATGTACTGCAAAGGCAGACTGACCTTGTTTAGTGAAACCATTGATATAAAAAAAAAATATATATATACGGTGACAGATGTTTTGCCGCATGGTAAAACGTTTGTCACGGTAGGAACACATAAACAATTGTTTCCTGTGTCCCATGAACACTGCAACACCGCCTAGGGCTGTGTTAAAATGCAGACGAGCTGCATTTTATTGCAGCACATCTGCCGTGAATGAAGTGTAGATTTTGTACACTTCAAATAAAGTTTGTGCAAAAAGGAAGCCACTGAATAATGCACCATACTACCCCCTACCACAGCCAGCAACCGAGAGATTTTACAGCGGTAAAGCGCTATGGCAGCTCTCCGTTGTGCGAGGAGTCAGCCTTAAGACAATTCTTGCAAAATACTGTAATAAAATGGGACTAGAAGTAGACAACCATTAAGGCAGAGTCTTGGGATGAGAAAACAAACTCAGTTTTTTTTTCTTATTTCATTACAAGTAGTAAATCCTTTTCTTTGACTAGGCCTAAACCCCAATCTGCTGCACTGGTGTGCTATGGATTGATTGATTGACACTCTTAAAGGAACAGAGTTCTCAGCATTGCACTGTTGGGTTACAAAAATGGAATTTAGTGGTCAATAGATGCAATGGGAGGCAGTGGGACCCCACTGCTATTTTTTTTTTCCAGCTTTGACTTAAAAGCTTCCTTTCATAGGGCTGAAACATGTCAAGACTTTAGTACCTAATCAGAAATATTGCCATGCTGCTAAACCATTACAAGCATGGAACCAGAGCTGGCAAACTCAATAATGAACATTGTTTACTGTCCCCCAAGAAAACCAGCCAATCCACCCAGTATTTCTGTTGTAATCTCTAGTTGTTATGGACAAGCAACATTTCCTTCAAGACAACACTTTATACATATGGCCAGGTTGCTTTGTGACTCTTGATGTAAACATTTTTCTGCATAATATTTCAGGGATTAAAGAGTATATTCATGCAAAGCTTGTATTTGAAAGTTGCCTACCAGAAGATCTGTCATCTTGTATCTCATATGATTCGACCACTCAAAATTTTCAAGCACTAGTCCCCACCACTCAAACGCGTCAGGTGCTCACTGCTGGTTTCTTTATTTTCACTTCACTTTGTTTACATCCAAGAATGCAGCAGGAGGAGTGAGCTTTCCCTGCATCCAAAATAGCTGTAGGGTAGGAATTATGGTAGAACCTGCAAAGAACCTAGGGGATTATGAGGTTTGTGATTTAGCTTGTGGGGGTCTATTCAAAACTAAACTATCACTTTTAGGAAGAACTGTCCAGTAAGTAGTTTCTGCCCATTTATCTGGTTAAAAGCAGATGTGTGTAATATATATATATATGTATATATATAATACAGATATGGACAATACCACTTTTAGACACATATATGTAGTTTGTTTTATTTGACCAAAATGAAGATCTTTCTAATTTTAATGGTGCTTTGTTGCTTTACTTCTGTTTCGGATGGGCATTGATGTGTTGTATGTTTTTATAAAGTATATTTAGTTAAAAAAAAAAAGAACCATGCACTGAAGATTATCTGCATGTGCTTGTTATTTATGCCTTCTGTTTCGTTTTTGTAATTTACATTTATTTTAATCCACTCTGCAAACCTGTAAATATGTTGTTGATCATTCATGGCTGAATTGTATGAAAATGTTTCTTTGCTTTATATACATTTGTACACTAGTTCATATAATTTTGTCAATATAGCTTGTTTTCGAAGATTTGTTGTTTCAGTAGTAGCATTATTTATTGTCAAAAGATAAATTATTGTTACAGCAATGCATTTGTGAGACCTTGCTGATTTAAAAATACAATATAGGTCTTTTTAAAGAATTAATAAGTTTAACCTATTTTGAGGCAAACCTGTGAAATTGGCACTCTGTGAGACCGTTTGAAACATTTTTACCTAAAGAATAGCTAAACAGTAGCTAAACACTTGATGAAAATATCATTTCTGCCTCATCTTGGTGTACAGTTTGAAAAAAGAAACGCAGAACGTCTCAGCAATATATGCACATTTCCCCATGCTTTACCCCCTTTAAAAACCCTGCAAGTACAGAAAAATACATTTTTGTGGACTAAAGCCTCGTACACACGTGTGGATTGTTGTACGACTACACGTCCAAATTGGTTGTCCATGGTTTTGTCTAGCATACTGATGGTAGTCAAGTAAATGTCCGACAAAGGTGAACGTAGTGACGTGTTACAAGCATATAAAGAGGAAATTCAGGTGATTGTGAATTACGGACGCAGGTTTACACGACCAAACGCTTCCTGGATTTTGAGCATGTGTGTTTGTACTTCCAACTTTTGTTGGGCCAACTTCTGTACACACGAGCCGAAACTTGGCCAAAAGTTTTCTAGTCTTCTCAGACAACTTCTGTTGGACGATAATTGGAAATTGGCTGTTGAATCGTGCGTATTAACGGTCAGATTATCGGACAACAGGCTGTTGTATGACCGTTGTTGGCCAATAATTGTACCGTGTGTATGGGCCATAAGTGGTGTTGGCCTTGCCCAGGTTTCTTTTGCTACACTACTCAGACCCTCCCCTATCCTATTCTCCACAACACAGAGACTAATCATTCTGTAGTCCAAGATATTATAATACACAGACTAGGCAACCACCTGCACACACCTACTGCAACACATCAGTCCCCTGTAGTTCCCAGGACATATCCCCTTGGCTAATTAATGCTTTTTATCCATACACTGACCCAAATGGATACCATCTCGCTTGCGGTGAGTTACCCGATCCCAGTGGTTGGGCACCGTTCCAGACTCCCCTCGGTGACATTTAGAGGACAAATTGCAGCTTACCTTGGTTCTTCTTTCAAGATTTAATCAGCTTTTCTAAGAGAGTAATCTCCTTTGTTTAATGTTCATGCACCCCTGAAGAACTATTTTGAAACACGTTGGGTGTTGATCATCTTCACCTCCTGTTCTGGCATTTTCAACGTGGGCACATTAGAAAGAATTCTATTAAACCATTTTTTAACATGTATTGTAATTTTTGTATCAATAAAGACTTTGTTAACCTTTTTAAATTATCTAGAAACATATTTCCGTGCAAATATAACTCAGTACCATTAAAGTCCCGCCATGAGGGTTATCTGCACACACATATAACTTGATATTAACTACCTCCCGCCCGCACTATAGCCGCATGACGGCTACAGTGCAGGCTTTACTTTCTGGGAGGGCGTCAGTAGACATCATCGCGTGCATGAGCTGCCTGCGCACCCCCTGCTGCGTGCTCTGTGACCACTGAGTCAATGAGACTCTGCTGATCAGAGTAGGGCCGATCCCGGCCCCTTACCACATGATCAGCTGTCAACCAAAGTCAACGCTGACAGCGTGAGGGGGGGGGGGAAGAAGCTGGTCACTGGCTTCCGTCAGAGGGGCATCAGTCTCGCAAACAGAGGCACTGCTGCTATGCAGTGCCACCTATCAATGCCCACCAGTGCTGCCCATCAGTGCAGCCTCATCAGCACACATCAGTGAAGGAGAAAAATTAACTGTTTTCAAAATTGTATAATAAAATATTTTATTTCAACATTTTCTCTTTTTGTTTTTAGCAAAAGAAAAACAGCAGTGATCAAATACCACCAAAAGAAAACTCCATTTGTGTGAAAAAAAAAAATTATTTGGGTACAGTGTAGCATAACTGCACAATTTGTCATTCAAAGAATGACAGCGCTGAAAGCTGAAAATTGGCCTGGGCAGGAAGGGAGTTTAAATGCCCAATAAGTAAGTGGTTAAAGTAGAACTATAGGCAAGACTTTTTTTTTTATTCTGGATAGAGCAAGGGAGGTTAATTACCCCTGTCAGTTTATTTTTTTTTTCCACCATCTGTGTCCTAT
Source organism: Glandirana rugosa (assembly GCA_018402905.1). Classification (NCBI taxonomy): domain Eukaryota; kingdom Metazoa; phylum Chordata; class Amphibia; order Anura; family Ranidae; genus Glandirana; species Glandirana rugosa. Next base: position 136,964 of record BLSH010339047.1, on the reverse strand, counting down.
TGTGGAGATTTTCCTTCACTTCCTGTCCCATAGCCAAACAGGAAGAGAGAGGAAATCTGTGGAAATTCATTGGGGACCCCCAGGTCACCAGGACTAGTGACCCCATTGGAAGATTTTCCTATTACTTTTCTGTGGACAACCCAAAATTTTACTTTCATGTTCCATAATAATGATAAATAGAACAAATAGAGAGGATGAATCTCCCTAACAGCACAGCAATAAAAACTGACAGGTGTTCTAATTCCTCTCCACTATATCCAAAACTAAAAAAAGCATCTTATAACTATTAATCACAGAAAATACTCTTCTTCTTGGATCTACCTGGGAGAAATTTCTCCTCGCATTGCTAGAGTATTGTCACCAACAATATCACATGGACAGGAAGTGAGGGCAAATTTCCCGTGACAGCAGACTTCAATATAAACTTTTTCCCACTATCCAAAACTAGAGAAACAAAAAGGTTTGCCCGTATGTAGCGCCCTCTAGTTTTAGGTAGGTTCTAGGTGTCAGGATTTTTGGTAGGTGAGGTAAATTTAGTCAGGCTTGACCAAAAGCCAGGCCTGATTGTTTTGATCCTGGGTAAGGGAGTGGCCTAGGAAGTGGCTGGTGATTCACAGGCAGTGACACCTCCTGGTTACTTCCTTTTTGCTTCTAGAGGGTTCTAGAAGAAAGGGTGGGGAAGAGAGGTGGAGCTGCCTGGGGTGTTTTGGGGAGCCCTGACCAATCCCCAACCTGGATTGGCAGGGGGCAGGCCTCCTTAAATACCTAGGAACCTGTTGCCCGGGAAAGAGCCCTTCCCATCAGGAATTTCAAGATCTACCTACAGTTTGATTACCCCCCCCCCCCCCCCGTTTCTGTCAGTGGGATATAACCCCCTCCTGACAGAACAGACAGGAAAATGCTGGAAAGTGTTGTTTTGTATACTCTGCTGGCAGGAGTTGTGTTTAGTTAGGTTAGGTTGTATTATGTCTTCTCTTATGCCTCGTACACACGGGACGACGATCGCACGTACGACCGTGTTGAATCGTACGTTGACGGTCGTATGTAGCCCACTGACATGCACACGACGGTCGTGTGTACAACGTACGACCGGCCGAACGTGATGACGCGAACGCGCGTATAAAGAGGAAGTGCTGGTATCATTGCGCCACCCTTTGGGCTCCTTCATCTAATCTCGTGTTAGTTGAAGTTTGGTGTGTGTTGATTCGCGACTTTCAGATCGTTCTTTTTGGATCGTTCTTTGGCTCG
>BLSH010339047.1:107160-117953 GCA_018402905.1 Glandirana rugosa | reverse complement strand
ACATGGTCATGTGATAACACAGAAATCAGACTGCTGGGACTTTTGTGGACAATCACTACGACCTTGAGGAGAGAACGACAGAGAGAGTGTGTTTCAGTCTGTTTCGTGTCATGATTTTACAAAGAATTGGCCAAGGTGTGGCGCGCGTCATGTAAATGACGCTGTTACACCTGCCGATGGCGCTTAGCGGTATTTTTCCGTCGCTAGACGCCCACCGGCGATCCCCCGCGCGCGGACGGCGTGAAACCTTCTCACACGGGCGCCGAGTCCGCCTGGGCTACAGGCGGCCGCTCGGCGCTACCCGCCGGTGTCGGTTTCTCGCCCCTTGACGGCTACCGGTTAAGAAACATTTTAGTACTGTGCTTTGTCTGACTTTGTGTGAGAGAGACAGCAAGAGAGGAGTTCCAGCATCACTAACAGGTGTTTTCAGGGTCGTCAGACTAAAGACACAATAGTGTACTGGTACAGATAGCAATGCCTGGATGAAATAACAATTAAATGTAAAGGCTGGTTTCTTGATATGCATCTCAAAGTTATTTAGGCTGCGTTCACAGCACAGAGCACTCACAGCAGGGGTCCGGTGCGTCTCCATTCACTGTTTCAGGTCTGATTTCAGCTCAAATTTTTGGCTGAATTTGGACCTGAAACAGACCAGAGGACCCACAGGGCTTCTGTGCAATTTGCTCCGGAGATGTGTGAACCGCCTCCATAGAGAGCCGGTCACAATTTCCTGTCATGCAAATTGGATGCGCAATAGTGTGACCCCAGCCTTAATGTTGACTGGGGTATAGTTTTCAACTGTGTATTTTTTTTTTCATTCAAACGTGCAAGGCATGATGGAGGGAAGGGCTGAATAATAATTGTGCTCTTTAACAATGGCATGTCAAATAAAATTCTATAGTTTCAAGGCTGCCGATGGAAAGGTGTGTTTCTGTCCAATCCTGGTGGTGCATGAATGAAATTGCTGCCCTGCAGACCTCACACTCCTTTAGACAAATTTGCTCTTACTTGTATAGCAATGTGTGAAAAAGCCCTCTAGCAGCTAGGGATTAGAGAAGAAAATGCTACAAAGTTTTCTTCCCTAATGCTGCTTAGCTAAGAAATACTCTGCCCAGACTTATAAAGAATGTATAAAGGTAGCAATAATAATAATCATAACAAACATAAACAGAGCTGGATTTCAGCTATTATTCCTAGGCTCACTTCACAGTGGAGCGGCTTCAAAGTCGCCTGACTCTGAAGCTGCCCCACACAGTGCAACTTGCAAACGACTTCTTTAATAGAAGTCAATGCAAGCCACTCCAAAGTTGCCCCAAGTAGTGCAGGAACCCTTTTCTAAGTTGCTCCGATTAAAACGGTTCCATTGCACTGAATGGAGCGCAACTTGTCAGGCGACTAAGTTACCTGACAAGTCACCCCAGTGTGAACCGAGCCTAATGCCCCGTACACACGGTTCGACGATTGCATAGAACAGGTCGTACTCACGACCGTTGTATGCGAAATCGATCGTTCGTATGTGCGATTTGAACAGTCGAACATACGATGGTCGTACAAGGGAGTTGTATGAGCAGACTAGAAAACTTGGTCGTACCAACAAGCTCTCATACGACCGTTGTATCGTGTGTACAGAGCAGTTGGTACAACAAGTTGTATTGTGCAAAACACGCATGCCCAAAGTCAGGAATGGCTGGATGCTAATTACATGCACCTGAATGTTCTTTCCCCGGCCGTACAATCGTGTAGTGCAGTCAGTATGCTGCATACAACAGCCAACATACGATTTGACGCGATCATACGTGCGATCGTCGAACCGTGTGTACGAGGCTTTACTTTTATACCAAGGATATGACCACAGCCTACTTCCCAATACTTAACTACAACTTCCAGTAATTTACTTTAGTAACTGCATCTAGGCTTGTCGCACACAACGCTGTTACCAAGGACCACAAGTCATTAAGAACACCCTACCAATTATTAAAAATGAATATATTGTATTGCATCCTGCGGTACTCTTTTAAGTACAGTAAACTGTAAAAGCCCTTCATACAGTCCTATGCAAGTTTACACTGATAGCTGTTGTGAGTGTCCAAATGTAGCAGATCAAAATACCCGATGCTCCACTCCAAACGGTGCACTTAACATCCACCACCAAACAGATAGTCTGCTTACCAGAAGTAAGCGCATCGAGCGCTTGTGGCTTTTAACCCAGCCAAGGTGCCTGTCAGAGTCGATGGATGGCTCCACTCCACACACACACATTTCAGAGAGCAGATCCCAGACACCCAAAAAGGATTCCCAAAGGTCACACCAGCGTCCACATGTAAAGAGCAAGCCTCACAATAGTGTGATACTGTCACATTCATATTTATTATATAAAAAAGTATTGCACTTACAAACAGCTTGAAAGATAAGCATAAAAACAATAGCCAGCCGGCTGCAGATAAATTCCCGTCATTCGGGTATGGAGATTGTAGCGGTGACGTCAGCGTTCCCTCCCGACGTACTTTTTGTCACCGGGTGTTTTTGATCTGCTACATTTGGACACTCACAACAGCTATCAGTGTAAACTTGCATAGGACTGTATGAAGGACTTGTTTATATACCTCAACTAACCTAGTCCAACAGTGTAGCCTTTCTTCCTATTTATATGCATCTTACTTGTATTGTGTACTTTTGGTTGCAGCTTCTCTACAGTTCTAACAGACATTAGTGTGGTATTTTCTACTATTTCTTCTAATGTAAAAGCCCACATTTGGATATTTGTTTGTTGATTATCCAATGGGGTTTTCGCTCTCAAACATACCTCTATCTTTTAGCTGGCAGTAAAGCAATCTTAAGGACAGAATTTTACCACTGGTATATTGTTCCCTATCATTCCCATTAAAGAGAAATGAGTTACATCTCAGATGACAAGTTTGCTTAAGGGCTGGTTAACACTGCCATGACTTGCGCTTCGACTTGCGTCACCCCAAATCGCTTGACATCAGAAATCCCAATGAAATGAATGAGAGCCGTCTTAATGTACACTACTGAAGTCGCTCCAACTTAAAAAAAGGTTCCTGTACTACTTCAAGGAGACTTCTATTGTGCCCATAGAATTCAATAGAGGCCGCCTCCAAATTGGATCCCTTATCTATATTGAAGAGACTTTACAGGAAAAAGAAACAAATTTACCCAGTGAATTCCCAGACAACCCCCTCCCTTCTCTGATTGGCCACAGGCAAAGTTGCCTGGCATAGTCAAGTTTGAAGTTGCCTGGCAAAGTCGCCCCTGAAGTCAGATCGCCTATGTGTGAACTGTCCCTGAGTAGGGGTATCTCTGGGACTGAGTTGCTTCATTGACATTTGCGGCTCTGCACCTTGATGGCAGGGGTTCTCTGTGAAGCAAGGGCACTGATGGGCCTGACTGAAGAGCCAAGGGGAAAAGGCAGGTGTAAAGTAATCCACTATAATTTTGAGGTTTTTACAAGGCACCTATAGAGGAAAGCAGAAAATTAAGCCATTCCATGTGCAGACAAGACAATGACAACTCAAAGATATGAGGGGGATCTGGCTGCGATATTTGTTACCCCCATTGATTTCTAGGTTTGATTTATCTGATGTGGCTAGCTGGGCGGAAGTCCCCCTACTCCCATACCGCTCCAAGTGTATCCCTCTCAAAACTCCAATCTTAGTTGAAGAGGATAACCATCCCTGGTAGATGAAGCACCAATCTTCAGTCAAGTGTATATGAGTAGCTGCGCTCCCTTGGTAGAGCCTTTAAACAAGATCCAAGGTCCCATTTCAGGCGAAAGTAGGGTAGCCAAGGCTCCACCAGGCAAAAAAGAAGGCTATTTCACTGGAAAATTGGGGATCAGCGGAGAACTCCCTTACGCTGGTGGTCAGTAGAGATGGAATTCCTTACAGGGCCGGATCTAGCCTGTCTGATGTGGGGGTGCAGTTAAAAAAAAAATGCCATGGGGGCAGAGGATAGGGTCAGCAGTTTGTAGGGCTGTGTACCGGGGCTATTCGTTTTTTAGGACAGCATACAGGGTTCAGCTGGGCAGTGTACAGTGGGTCAGCAGGGGAGTGCACAGGAATTGTTAAGGCAGTGTACTCAGTATCAGTATAGCAAAGGACAGGGGTCACTGCAGGCAGGAGAAAGGGCAGGTGTTACTACTGTCAGTAGAGAGGGCAGGGATCACCGCTGAAAGGCAAAAGAGGACAGGGGTCACAGCTGGAAGGATAGAAGACAGGGGTCACCGCGGGCAGGTGAGAGGACAGGCGTAACAGCTGGAAGGAGAGAGTACAGGAGTCACAGCCGGCAGGATAGAGAACAGGGGTCACCGCTGACAGAGCACTCAACATAGCTCCCATTCCTGTACTATACATACACAGCCTGAGCACAGACAGCAAGATCTCATCCTCTGCTCTTCCCCACATAACACAGAGCTGAAATCTGATTCTCTTTCACACAGCTACGATCTGCACAGTGTGTAGCCGGTGACTATGTTGCACTTTTGACCTGTGAAATCCCCAACGGCAGCGGGGCTGTAGTAACCAGCTACACACAATGCACATCATAACTGTGTGAGCTCTGTGTTGTGTGGGGAAGACCCGAGGAGGAATTCTTGTTGCCTGTGCTCAGGCTGTGTATGTACAGTGCAGGGAAGGGAGACAGCCGGGCACAGCATCAGGTGTGGAGGAGGGTTGTAAGTGGAAAGCACCCCCTTAGATCCAGCCATAATCCCTTACATCAGTGCTCAGAAGACAAGGGGTGCTAAAATACACCCCAAAATACATTCTGCTACTCGTCATTGTCATTTTTTTCCACAAGTCTTTGGAAAATGTGGAAAGAAAATGAAAACGTATTTTTTTTTCATAAAGTTGTCAATTTATAAGATATTTCTAACACATAGCATGTACATAGCAAAATTTACACCCCAAAATACATTCTGCTACTCGTCCTGAGTAAGGCTAATGCGATACCACATTTATGAGACTTTTCCACAGCCTGGCCACATACAGAGGCCCAGCATGTAAGTAGCACCTTCAGGCGTTCTAAAGGCATGAATTACACATTTCATTTCCTGAGTACCTATCACATTTCTGAAGGCCCTGGAGCACCAGGACAATGGAATTACCCCCAAAATGACCCCATTTTGGAAGGAAAACACCCCAATGTATATTCTACAAGGCATAATGAGTCTTTTGAACACATTTTTTTTCCACAAGTTTTTGGAAAATGTGGAAAGAAAATGAAAACATTTTTTTTTTCATATAGTTGTCAATTTATAAGACCTTTCTAACACATAGCACGTACATAGCAAAAATAACTCCCCAAAATACATTCTGCTAATCGTCCTGAGTAAGGCAATACCCCATGTGTGAGACATTTCCACAGCCTGGCTACATACAGAGGCCCAACATGCAAATAGCACCTTTATGCTTCTAACACATAGCATATACAACAGACCAAGAATTACACCCCAAAATATATTCTGCTGAGCAAAGGGTTAAAAAAAGGGTTACCTGTGGTTTTAGCAGACAGGAATACCATCCCAGAGCAGGCAAAGCATTGGTCTAGACAGCCAAAGGAAATATCCAGGAATTGTCCAGGCAGCAGACAGAGATAAGCCAAAGTATTGGTCCTGGCAAGAATGTGGTCCATAAGCAGGCAGTTCAGGTAGCGGGAAGAGGCATGGCCAGTTCAGGTGGCAGGCAAAGACATGGCCAGTTCAGGTGGCAGGCAAAGACATGGCCAGTTGAGGTGGCAGGCAAAGGCATGGCCAGTTGAGGTGGCAGGCAGAGGCATGGTCAGTTCAGGTGGCAGCAGGCAGCACTATAAGGCTTCAGGCCTCAGTAAGGTAAGACCTGAGGATAGGGAGTAGAGGCTTCTTCCCACCCAAATCTCTTTGAAGCCTCTGAGTCTACAGACCCTAATCCGAGAGAACAAAAACCTGGAGAAAATTTTTTTTCCACTTGGAAAATCTATTCTGGAGCTCCCTCACATATGTGAGACCCCTGTGCTGTACAATGGCAGGGCAAAGGATCAGTTCAGGATGCAGGCAAAAAGCAGGGTCGAGGTCAATTCACGTGGAAGGCAGAAACATGGTTGGCAGAGGCATAGTCGATAAACAGTCAGGGTCATACACAGAAATAGTGAAAACTGGAAAAATATCTTCAATTCACAGTCGATAAACAGTCTGGGTCATACACAGAAACAGTAAATACTCACTGATCTCTCGGCTGCAGCACAGAACGTATATTCCTCTCCTCACTGACGTCATGTGATCAGGAGGGCAAATCACAGAGTCCTCCTGATGTATAGTGTTGCCATGTCTCTGGGGGACACAGGCACATCGGGATTGCGCCATTGCGCGGGCACGTGGCCGCGCGATCTCCATTCTTGTGATCCCCCCTAGCCTGTTTACATGACATGATGGCTGTAATTGAACACAGCCATCATGTCATCAGGAGGGCAAATCACAGTGCCCGCCGGGCAATCCGACATGCGCCATGTCCGGGGGACATGCACGCATTGGAATCGCGCGGCTGTGCGTGCACACAGTCACTTGATCCCGCTCCTTCTGAAGGAGGTTCAGGAATGTCCACTCAGAAGGAAGAAACGTCCACCTGGACGTTTATATGCAGTGGCCGGGTGGGAGGTGGTTAAATCAAAAATGTAATATATTACAGCTTACCAATCAGTAGTTGTGGTGGCTATATTAGTTTTCTTTTTTAAGCCCCCCCCCCTTTGTTTTCACCTGATGATCTGGCCAGTAATGCACCTTGTGTATTAGAGTGCACCACTCTGGATGAATGAACACCAGAGGCACAGCAGACAGTAGCATAGCCAGTCTGGGGGGGGGGGGGGTGTATTAGATATACTAGCAGATTTACACTAACAATGCCAAATGCCAGGTAATACTTTATAAGCAGTTGCAGCAGTTTTTTCCATTTGGCATGAAAGTTTTACACAAATAAATTAAAGCTGATCATTGTAAACCATCTTGTCAGTGGAAAATGGTTTGTCTCAACCCTGTAACTGCTACCACTGCAGGGTAGCTTGTTCTGTTGACAAGCAACAGACCTCCTGGCCAGATCGCCAGATTAAAATAGAAGAAAGAAAGCCTAAAAAAGAAAACAAATGCAGACATCACATCTAAAAATGTGTAATCTTTAATATGATAAATATTTGCTAGATGAAGGAATTAATGTTTCCTTTCTCTTTGATGACAAAGGGCCTTGTCCTGCTGCAGCTTGCTTACCCCTACAATTGTTAGGCTGTAGGCATCAGTCTGTTTGACTTCTCCACATATATCTAAAGCCTTTAGTAAACATTTTTTACGATAGTGGATAAGGGAGGTTCTTACATATTTACATTTACATTTTTCACTTCTAGTATTTCTCATCATCTTTTATCAAACAATCTCTATATATCAATAATGCACCCCACCCACCCAGAGAGAGAGCCAGCTTGGTTAGCGAATACCACCACTTGTATGTGTGTATGAGTCTACAGTGTGTGATTTGTGCCAGTCTGGAATGCTAATAATGATAGCAGGAATTACATAGTTACGGGTGCTGCCCAAAGGCTGTTTGGCAATCATCCAGAGTCAGCGATATGGCAACAAAACCTGTAATTAATTTTTTTTTTAAACACCACAAAAAGTATGGGAGAAATTGTGTGCTTAAGGCAATAAGGATTCACTGATGTTTAAGACTTTTTAGAAAGATTAGATAACATTTCCACTTTGTGACTTTTATGTGGATACTTTGCTCACTGGCAGTAGTAATAGCCATTAGTCGGGTCAAACACACATGTCCTTGAAATTAAGGAATGGCCGCACCTCAAATCAGGATCCAACGTCTTTATTCATGTAATATCTAGCATGTATAATAACATCAGAGGACCAGTTTGCTAATGGTGGACATGTTTCGTGCAACTCATGTGCAATTAATCATCAATTTTGTGATGTACATGCACATCAGTTGCACGAAACATGTCCACCATTACCAAACTGGTCCTCTGATGTTATTAAACATGCTGGATATTACATGAATAAAGACGTTGGGTCTTGATTTGAAGTGCGGTCATTCCTTAATTTCCTGTGATTACGGTGGTGAGCCGAGGCGGGCACTCATCCCAGATCCTTAAGGCAATCCCTTCTTCCCCTGGAGCAGTAAGCCGTCTTCTACTAAACATGTCCTTGAGTTTGTAGACTACCTGTATCACTGGATGGCAAGAATGGCTGCTTTTTTTCCCAGAGAACAGTTTTCATCCAAGACCATTACACAGTGGAACAGTTTTCATCCAAGACCATTAGACAGTGGAGCGGGTCCTTCATGGTCTGCTGAGGATAATTCAGAGATGTTAAGGCTGACCACATAAGAGTAGTACAAAAAACCAAGAGGAAAAAGCAGGAATGGGACTTTTAAGGCCGTCACTTAAAGATTCCCAGATAGGAAAACAAACAGTGGATTTAGATAAAATTAATATTTATTATTACAATATATTATATTATTATTATATATTTTGTAATAAAAAATATTAATTTTATCTAAATCCACTGTTTGTTTTCCTATCTGGGAATCTTTAAGTGACGGCCTTAAAAGTCCCATTCCTGCTTTTTCCTCTTGGTTTTTTGTACTACTTTTATACCGGGATGTGGCGTCACGACCAGCAAAAATCCGCCTCTATTTTTTTCCTGCAAACAAGAAAGTTCCCTCAATTAGAACCTGGGAACTGGAGAAATGGACGTGAAGTGTCCATCTAAATGCGCATGCGCCGGCATCTTTTTAAGCCATGTGTGCAGAGGGATACAATGCGCACAGCCACTCTGCACACACCACGCCAGAGGATGACTCGGGGAAACTTTCAGGTATGTGGGGACGTGCTTCCCCTCCCCTCCCTACTTGAGTACATATAAATAAGTATTTAGGTATATTTTTATACATGGGTAATATTGAATATATCTGAAAGAGATAGAATTGACCTTAGAATAACCGATAGATATATGGATGGGTGATTTTCCCCGAGCCATGCATTCCCTTTTAAGATCAGAAAGGTTAATATGTGGTGTCAGTTTTCTCCAGTTTTTCAATAAGAATGACTGTTTCCCAGTAGGTGCTTGGACACCTTCAGATTACAATAAACATATAATAATCTTTTATATAGATCTGTGACGACCTTCCAACAATCTCCAATACCTGTGGAGACCATATTTCCTCTCATTCTCATTTCAATCAACACAGCGATAGTGACGATCACGGAGGCTCAGTGGTGACCGTTTGGGTGGTGTGTCATCAGCAGCAACTCTTGTTACCCAGTATCTATTGGGCCACACGGTCCACTTTTAAATACACTCTTTGACTGCCATAATGGTAGTTGCCAGCAGTGTGATTTTGAAGGTAAAAAACTTAGATGTCCCTAGTGGTCTGGAACTGTATTGTTGTCTTTTGAATGTGATCATAGCACTGTACTGTATTATGTTATAGAATTGATTCTCCTCAAAAAATAACAAAGTCCCTGAAGAAGGGTGTATCCCGAAACGCGTCGGTCTTCGAGAATCAGCACATCTTGGCTGTTTTATGTATTGTATACATTTGCAATTCGTACAACTGCACTGTACTCTGTGTTTTTATATATAACTTTTCCCCTTCCTTTTTGTATACCAATAAATGTTCTATATCTATTCATGATCATGAGTCAGTTTGCCTATAAAAATCCCAGGTTCTAATTGAGGGAACTTTCTTGTTTACAATTATCTAAATAGGGATGACGGCAATAGGGTTTTAGTCCCAGGTGGTGTTTCTAAACAATGAATTCACTAATAGGGTAGTAGATACCCATTCCCTCTGTCACCACCCGATGTTACTTTAGTATTATTCAAGCCGGTTTGGGCCTATAGGCCGTGAACAACCAACTAATCTTTTTTTACAGTACAGTTTAATGAATTTGGTCCTTTTTTAAGATTGCATTTTGTTGAACGATCATTAGCAAGGATGTTTCATGGCAAGGAATGGGAGACGCTTATGCAAGGTTACCAGAGAGAATACAATAAAAAAGAATCATCCCAATCAGAATTAACTTCATTGTTTTTCCAACTAGGCAAATTAGTGGACAAAAAAAGTCATATTTTTTACACATTGAGGGTTTATCCAGATATATCAGAGAGGAGATCAACCCCTTTGGCTTAAGGATACAAATTTTTCCATTATTAGATGGAATAGATAGTTCCTTCAAAACCAAATGGGAAAATAATCTACAATCATGTTCTAAAATCATGATGCAACTCCTAATGGAGGAATATCAGAAAAGAATTGGGATTGTGGATAAAGAAATAGAATCAATATATAGAAAGTTGGAGCCGTTTAAGGGTCTTACTAGCTTTAACCACTTCCTTACTGGGCACTTAAACCCCCCTCCTGCCCGAACCAATTTTCAGTTTTCAGCGCTGTCGCTCTTTGAATGACAATTGCGCGGTCGTGCGACGTTGTACCCAAATAAAATTTGCGTCCTTTTTTTCCCACAAATAGAGCTTTCTTTTGGTGGTATTTGATCCCCTCTCCGTCATTTCTGATCACCGCTATAAACAAAAAAGAGCGACAATTTAGAAAAAAAACAATATTTTTTACTTTTTGCTATAATAAATATCCAAAAATAAAAAATAAAAAAACTAATTTATTCATCAGTTTTGGCCGATATTTATTCTTCTACATATTTTTGGTAAAAAAAAATCGCAATTGGCGTTTATTGATTGGGTTGCGCAAAAGTTATAGCGCTTACAAACTATGGACATTGATTTATGG
>BLSH010339047.1:88215-99399 GCA_018402905.1 Glandirana rugosa | reverse complement strand
TGGGATAACGGCAGTAGGGATAAATCTATTAACATTTGTTCTTTCAAGGGAGTTAATCTTGGACCCTAAAAATATCCGTTTGACTGAGTACTAATACTTATCTATATCTTTTAAATAACCATATGTTTTTCCTTCCCCTTTTCAATATATATTTTTGTGTCTCATGTCACGTCAACATGCTTAACGTTTACATATGACTTTCTTGTTTACAATTATCTAAATAGGGATGACGGCAATAGGGTTTTAGTCCCAGGTGGTGTTTCTAAACAACTATTTTTTCCTGCTGACCACATAAGACACCAGGGCAGGGCCAATTACAATGGGCCCTACTGCATCGGGAAAAATAAAAGTATGAGCAGATTGGTTTCTATAAACAGTGCAGAGAAAACAGTTACTTTTTGAAAATAAAAATTCTCTTATTTTCTCCCTTCTGTTAAATATACCATTGAAAGCATTTGTTATATCTGTTTAATAGGTGAAAAAATACCTGTTGGCCATGTCTATTTCGGAGATCTCCTGTGTCCTGTGTTACCCCAAGTAGGCTGTTTTGCTTGCGTCTATCTAGTAAGGTTAGTTTGTGGTAAAAGCAAGGAAGCTCAGACCTCTGCAGTGTATAAATGTGCTTTTACTAAACGAAAATGCTGTACATACAAAACTATTACAATATTAGGAATACCATACAAGACTGACAGATATAACAAGCAAGATGCCTAGCAAATAAGCAGAAACTATAGTCTGTAAACAATAGAAATACGCTTAAAAGTTGCCTAACTCAGGTTACTGTGTGTTCATGATCTCCATAGCCTTAATGCCTTAACCTCCCTGGCAGTATTCCCGAGTGTGGCTCGGGGTGGAACTTCAGTACCATTAGCGGTAACCCCAAGCCACACTCGGGATTGCATAGCTGGATCCAAGGCAGCGTTACTCACCTTGTCCCCTGGATCCAGCGATGTTCCCTGCCGTGTCTGTGGGCTGTGTCCCCCGCCCGATGCCTCTGTGTACCGGGCTCCGTTCCCTGCGAGCGTTGCGTCGCACGGGGGCGGAGACCGGCGGCAAATTCAAAAAGTGAAACACACAGTATACATACAGTACACTGTAATCTGTAAGATTACATTACTGTATGAAATCATTTCACATCCCCTTTGTCCCTAGTGGTTTGCCCAGTGCCCTGCATGCACTTTTATATTATATATTTCATTCTTTCTGCCTGGAAACTTGAGAATGTCCATGGCAACCAAAAATTGTCCCTTTATGTCAAAAGTGGTTTTTGACCAGCTAAAAAACACAGATAGTAAATAAGAATCATTTGCAGAATTGAGTGATACTGATTTTTGGGGAAATTTATCATCAGACACTGAAAGTGACGACAGCGACAATTCTGCAACTGAGCAAATTTCAGTGTTTTTGGTTTGATTACATTATTGAATAAATTTTATTACTATTACGTTATTATTTTTGATAATTATTTTTAGTTATTTATTATATTATAATTTATGATTTCATGTTTCAAACTTTATCATACCCGGGATGTCTACTAGACACTTGTTTGGACAGATTTAATTGAGTTATTCCTAAGAATTACAGGCCTACAATATAAAACGCCAAATTTCCATGCAAAATAATGTACCGCTTTCAGCACCAAAAATCTGAAAAAATCATACCGCCAGAGAGGTTAAAATCAAGGAAGGTCTGTACCAGCCAGAACCTGAAGATGCTTTCACCTGATCTCCAGTGACTGCTTAGAAGCCTGAGTTCTCGTTGGCTATGGAGATCACGAACACACAGTGACCTCAGTTAAAGCAGAATTCCGCCACCCCAGCAAAAAATTAAAAGTCAGCAGCTACACATACTGTAGCTGCTGACTTTTAATATTAGGACACTTACCTGTCCTGGAATCCAGCGATGTTGGCACCCCAGCCAACGTTTCCATTGGCTCTCGGGTGCTGCCACCATCATTCGTGGTAAGGGAAACAGGCAGTGAAGCCTTTGAGCTTCACAGCCAGTTCCCTACTGTGTATGCGCGAAGTGCACAGCACTTTCTGAATGTCGCTGTGACGGGGAAGGAGGAGGGGGCCGAACTTCCGAGTAATCCGCCATGGTGAGATCTCTCGGAAAGTGGGGTTGGGTACCTGTCAAAAACAGGTTTTTGGCACTTTGAAAGGTGCCAAATGTGGCATCGGAGAGGGGGAGGCAGATAAGTGGAGCTTGCACTTTTGGGTGGAACTCCGCTTTAAGTAACATTTACAGGAGGCATCTTTCTACTTCTGCTTTGGTTCTCCCATAAAGAAGAGCCACTGAAAATTGGGGTACTTTGACGCAGTTAGTGGGCTTAGCACTTTATGGCCATATAGTGTGACCAAATCTCCATATTTTTGAATATTTGCTTTATATGTATAGATGCTTTTAAATAGCCTTGCAGGAGTAAATGTCATGTGTGCGCTGTAATATATTGCTTTTTTTCTCTTCTGTATGTGAACATTCTTAAACTCTGCTCTCCAGTATCATGGTACATCGTTTTAAAAGACTGCAAGGTATTTGGAAGCCCTGGCACATTCTTTGTTCATCAAATGAATGACTGGGTCTTATATATGATTGTTGGGTATTAGCTGTGATTATGGGGTATTAGGTATGAGTCCTACAGTAGCTGTTATAAAAGAGTGACATACAGTACGTGTCTATGGAATATGCCCCTGTGGCTTTTGGATTAACATGTTATTTTGCTGTAAAACAAGCATTAAAGGTATTAGACAAGGTGTTACATGTACTACTTATCTGGGTTACATTGTGTAAAACAAGATATCGTAATTCAGGAGTATGGGTAACAGGGGAAGAGAAAACACTGATTTGCACAGACACAAATGCACGCATACACACCCATTATATTAACACAGGAAGATTAAATAAAAAGTACCGTAATTCCTCTATGTCATCTAGTCGTGAATGGGTGAGAATATTTTAATACATTAAACAGAAATAATTCAAAGAATATGTTTATTATGTATATTCATTTTTCGAAATAGTTACCCGATACCTGGATACATTTTGGCAGTGATTAACAAGTTGACAGAAGTCCACAGTGATACTGTGATTCAGCAATCATGTCCTCACAGCATTCTCAGCAGATTCATTACATACAGTACATAGTAAATTTCACTAAGGTAATCTTTTAAAAGCAGTAATAAAGCGGTATTAAACTCAATATTGTTATATATTGTAGCTTACTAATCATTAGATGTGGTGACTGCATTAGTTTCCTTTTTGCATGTTTTTTTCCCTCTGTGTTTCTCTGGTGATCTAGCCTGTAACACTCCTCTTGTATTAGAGCACTGGGGGCACCTTTGCACAGCAGCATTGTTACAGTTACAGCAAACAGTTTTTTTCCTTTTGGCATAAAGGTTTTACATATAAACTGATAATTGTAAGCACCCCTGCTAGTGTTAAAGGGGTTGTAAAGTCATAAGACTTTCTTTATCTTAATGCATAATGCATTAAGATTAGAGTTGAGTGGACACCTGGATGTTCGGGTTCGTCTGGTTCGGCCGAACTTTGCGGAAGAGTTCGGGTTCGGCACTGAACTTGACCCGAACTTTACCCCAGACCCCGAACCCCATTGAAGTCAATGGTGACCCGCACTTTTGGGCACTAAAATGGCTGTAAAAAAGTCCTGGAAAGGGCTAGAGGGCTGCAAAAGGAAGCAAAAATGGGGGTAAGGAGTAGGACAAGTGCCCTACAAACAAATGTGGATAGGGAAATAACTTAAAATCACAAAAAAAAAAAAAAATGGGAGGAGGAGGTAGATGTGGAGTAGGAGTCTAGAGGTTGACTAGGCTGTGACCGTGGCAGTGTAGGTGGAAGTGGCGGTGGTGGAGGAGGAGGAGGAGGTAGCTCTTTTTCTAATTGGGGTAGCCCCCAAAATATTGAGACATATTAAAAAAAAAACAAGTATACCAATGGCTGTGTGAGGCTGGTCTAAATGTCTATTCTGCACAAGGTACAGACAAGTCTTGTGGGATCCATGCCTGGTTCATTTTAATAAACGTTAGCTTGTCCACGTTGGCTGCGCTTGTCTGTGATAACGCCCTCTGCCATGCTAAACACACATTCAGACAATACACTGGCTGCAGGGCAGGCCAGCACCTCCAAGGCATAAAGGGCAAGCTCAGGCCATGTGCCCAATTTAGAGACCCAGAAGTTGAATGGGGCAGACCCATTAGTCACCATTACGTGTAGGTGTGTGCACACATACTGTTCCACCATGTTGCTGAAATGCTGCCTCCTGCTAAGACATTGCCTATCAGCTGGTGGTGCTGTTTGTTGTGGTGGGCTGCTGACAAAGCTTTTCCACATTTCGGCCATGCTAACCCTGCCTTTTGAGGTGCTAGCGGTGCCACAGCTGCGCTGGCGACCTCTTCCTCCTCCTCTGCCTTCTCCTTGTGCTTCCACAGAGCCCCCTGTGTCATTTGGGAATGCCCTCAGCAGCGCGTCTACCAGCGTGCACTTGTAGTCTTCCGATCATGCTCCAGTGAGGGAATTAAGGACGGCACGTTGTCCTTGTAATGGGGATCCAGCAGGGTGGCCACCCAGTAATCGGCACAAGTTAAAATGTGGGCAACTCGGCTGTTGTTGAGCAGGAACTGCAGCATGTAGTTGCTCATGTGTGCCAGGCTGCCCAGAGGCAAAGACAAGCTGTCCTCTGTGGGAGGTGTATCATCTGTGTCCTCCGTATCCCCCCAGCCACGCTCCAGTGATGCCCAGGAGCTGCGTTGGTTGCCACCCTGCTGTGAACACGGTTCCTCCTCCTCCTCATCATCATCTTCCTCATCCTCCTCATTCTCCAGAACTGTGCCCTGGCTTGAAATTTTTTTACCTGGCTTATGCTGGTGCAGGAACCCACCCTCCGAGCCACTTGTGAATGACTGGCCTGATAACCATGAAAATGACCCCTCTTCCTCCTCCTCTTCCTCCTGTGCCACATCCTCTTCCATCATCGCCCAGAGTGCTTTTTCAAGGAGACATAGAAGTGGGATAGTAACGCTGAGAACAGCATCATCGACACTGGCCACGTTGGTGGAGTACTCGAAACACCGCAATATGGTACACAGGTCTCGCATGGAGGCCCACTTGTTGGTGGTGAAGTGGTGCTGTTCCGCAGAGCGACTGACCCGTGCGTGCTGCAGCTGAAACTCCACTATTGCCTGCTGCTGCTTGCACAGTCTCTCCAGCATGTGCAAGGTATGTTGTTCAATGCCCGTCCACAGCTCCTGCGCAGTGTGGGGTTTATCCCCCAAACATATCAGTTTTAAAACAGCCTGCTGTCATTTCTCCCTGGATGTGCTGAAGTTGGTGGTGAAGGTGTTACGCTGAGCAGATGAGGAGGTGGAAGAGGAGGAGGAAGCACAGTAGGAGGAGAAGGCAACAGGAGTAGTGTTGAGCGAACCCAGACTGTAACGTTCGGGTCCGTACCGAACTTTGGGGTGTCCGGGACCCGGACCCGAACACGGACATTTCAAAAAACGTTTGGGTTCGGGTTCTGGGTTCTGGTAGTTGATCACGCATGTTGAATAGCTGCAGGGCAGCCAATCAACAAGCGTTTCACTGGTTTGCCCTTAGAAGCCATCACAGCCATGCCTACTAATGGCATGGCTGTGATTGGCCAGTGCATCATGTGACCCAGCCTTTATATAAGCTGGAGTCACTTGATGCTGCAGTCACATGCTCTCTGAGACTCTGACTAGTATTGGGAGAGGAAGCTGCCAGCGTTTTTTCGTGAGGGACAGATTGCAGACATTTTAACATCTGATCCTGCATCCTGAGATTACTACTACTGTTGCTCTGAGGGACAGATTGCAGAAATTTGAGATTTCACATACTGCTGCTTTGAGTGACAGATTTCAGATCAAATCCTGCAAAACACAACGATCGCTACGATCGTACACAACGATCAGATTGTGGGAGTAATTTGAGATTTCACATACTGCTGCTTTGAGTCACAGATTGCAGATCAAACCCTGCCTAACACAACGATCATTACGATCGTACACAATGATCAGATTGTGGGATCGTACACAGCGATCAGATTGTGGGAGCAATTTGAGATTTCACATACTGCTGCTTTGAGTGACAGATTGCAGATCAAACCCGGCATTACACAACGATCTGACTGCACTAGGTAGAGGTTTTCTGCTTAGAGGGTCAGATTATTGTTCAAAAATCATTGCCTACTCCTATAGGGCCAGGTTCCAGCTGTTGCTGTAAGTGACACATTATTGTTCAAAAATCATCTCCTAGTTCTAAAGGGAGAGCTTCCAGCTGTTGCTGTAAGTGACACATTATTGTTCAAAAATCATCTCCTAGTTCTAAAGGGAGAGGTTCTAGCTGTTGCTATAAGTGACACATTATTGTTCAAAAATCATCTCCTAGTTCTAAAGGGAGAGCTTCCAGCTGTTGGTGTGAGCGGTGCATTTCTTGCACCAAAATAAAAAGTCCGGCTACGTTGGTGTTTTCAAAAAAAAAAAGGGTATTAATTGGTATTAATAAATACTTACATAGGGCTACATAGTACATTTGCGGGCACAATGAGGAGAGCAAATAAGGGACGTGGTCATGGTGATGCTGGTGCTGCTGGTGTTGGTGGTGTTGGCGAACCTCCTGTTGGAAGGAGAGGACGTGGTCAAGGTGTGCCAGCTACACGCACAAGGGAAACACTTTCCTCAGGTAGCCAACAGAGCCTTCACTGGTATATGGTAGGCCAGAATGCCCCTCAACGATTGGTGATGTCAGAACAAGTACAGGTGATAGTAGATTGGGTGGCTGACAATGCCTCCAGTTCCTTCACATTGTCTCCCTCCCGGTCCCTTGATGAAAGCTCAGAGTTGGCACATGAACCCCATGGCCATCTGTCTTTCACCTCAGCCCCTTGTAAAGTAGTCAAGCAGTCTGAGCCCCAAGTCCTGCAAGAGACTCTTATGCTTTTTGATGACTCTCCTGGTGTGCTTTCCGTGGGCCATCCATGTAGCGCTGCCCCAGAAGTGGAAGACATTGAGTGCACCGATGCCCAACCACTTCTGTTGCAGGATTAGGACATGGAAACACCAGCGCAGCACATTGATGATGATGACAAAACACAGGTGCCAACTGCTGCAGTTCACCTCAGTGTGCAGACTGACAAGGAGGGCAGTGGTGAAGGGTGGGTGGAAGATGATGTGGAGGATGATGAGGTCCTAGACCCCACATGGAATGAGGGTCATGCGAGTGACGTGTGGAGTTTGGAGGAAGAGGTGGTGGTCGCACAGAGGCACCAGCACAGCAAAAGAGGAAGCAGGTTGCAAAAGCGGAGCGAGCGTCCCCTAGACAGTAGGCCTGCTACTACCCACCGCACCCAGGGACCTAGCACACCAAAGGCAGATCAAAGGCGTTCCCCCATGTGGCAGTTCTTCAGATAATGTGCTGACGACAAGACACGAGTGGTTTGCAAGCTGTGCAATGATAGCCTGAGCCGGGGCATAAATGTTCTCAACCTGAGCACAACCCCCATGACCAGACACCTAAATTCAAGGCACAAGCTGCATTGGAATAATTACCTCAAAATCCAAGAAAGGTCTCGGCCTCCTGCTTCCTCTTCTGCTGCTGCCTCGGCCTCTTCCTCCACCTCTACAGTGACAGCGTCACCTGCCACACAGCAAACAGACAATATGAAAGCAGCGCCACCATATCCGCTACCGTCCCCAAGCATTTCCACATGGTCCCATGGAAGCTTACAGCTGTCCATCTTCCAAACACTGGAGAGAAAGAGGAAGTACGCCCCTACTCACCCGCGATCCCTGGCCCTGAATGCCAGCATTTCAAAATTCCTGGCCTTTGAAATGCTGTCATTCCGTCTGGTGGACATGGACAGTTTCAAAAACCTGATGGCGGTGGCTGTCCCACAGTACGTGGTTCCCAGCCGCCACTACTTTTCCAGACGAGCCATCCCTTCCCTGCATAAACAAGTCGGGGACAAGATCAAGTGTGCACTGCGCAACGCCATCTGTGGCAAGGTCCACATAACCAATGATACATGGACCAGCAAGCATGGGCAGGGACGCTATATCTCGCTAACTGCACACTGGGCAAATGTTGTGGTGGGTGGGCCTGAGCCGGCTAGCCATTTGGTGCATGTCCTTCCACCACCAAGGACTGCAGGGCATTTCTCTTTGCCTCCTGTTGCCTCCTCCTCCTACTGCGCTTCCTCCTCCTCGACCACCTACTCATCCGCTCAGCGTAACACCTTCACCACCAACATCAGCACATTCAGGGGGAAACGACAGCAGGCTGTTTTAAAACTGATATGTTTGGGGGATAAACCCCACACTGCGCAGGAGCTGTGGACGGGCATTGAACAACAGACCAATGAGTGGTTGTTGCCACTGAGTCTCAAGCCTGGCCTGGTGGTGTGCGACAATGACCGAAATCTCGTATCGGCTCTGGGCCGAGCCGGTTTGACGCACATCCCTTGCCTGGCGCATGTGCTGAATTTGGTGGTACAGAATTTTCTAAAAAACTACCTGGATATGTCAGAGCTGCTGCATAAAGTGCGGGCCATCTGTGTGCACTTTAGGCGTTCTCACCCTGCTGCTGCTCGCCTGTCTGCGCTGCAGCGGAACTTCGGCCTTCCCGCTCACCGCCTCATATGCGACGTGCCCACAAGGTGGAACTCCACCTTGCACATGCTGGAGAGACTGTGCGAGCAGCAGCAGGCAATAGTGGAGTTTCAGCTGCAGCACGCACGGGTCAGTCTCTCTGCGGAACAACAACACTTCACCACCAATGAGTGGGCCTCCATGCGAGACCTGTGTAGCATATTGCGGTGTTTTGAGTACTCCACCAACATGGCCAGTGCCGATGATGCTGTTCTCAGCTTTACTATCCCACTACTATGTCTCCTTGAAAAAACACTTCGGGTCATGATGGAAGAGGATGTGGCACAGGAGGATGAGGAAGAGGGGTAATTTCCACGGTTATCAGGCCAGTCATTCGCAAGTGGCTCGGAGGGTGGGTTGCTGCACCAGCATAGGCCAGGTCAAAAATATTCAAGCCAGGGCACAGTTCTGGAGGACGAGGAAGATGAGGAGGAGGAGGAATCGCAGCAGGGTGGCACCCAACGCAGCTCGTGGGCATCAATGGAGCGTGGCTGGGGGGATACAGAGGACACAGATGATATACCTCCCACAGAGGACAGCTTGTCTTTGCCTTTGGGCAGCCTGGCACACATGGCCGACTACATGATGCAGTGCCTGCGCAACGACAGCCGAGTTGCCCACATTGTAACTTCTTCTGATTACTGGGTGGCCACCCTGCTGGATCCAAGTTACAAGGACAGCGTGCCATCCTTAATTCCCTCACTGGAGCGTGAGAGGAAGATGCGCGACTACAAGCGCACACTGGTAGAGGCGCTGCTGAGGGCATTCCCAAATGACACCAGGGGCTCAGTGGAAGCACAAGGCAAAGGCAGAGGAGAAGGAAGAGGCCACCAACGCAGCTGTGCCACTGCCAGCACCTCAGAAGGCATGGTTAGAATGGCCGTAATGTGGCAAAGATTTGTCAGCAGACCGCCACAACAAACAGCACCACCAGCTGATAGACAACATCTTAGCAGGAGGCAGCATTTCAGCAACATGGTGCAAGAGTATGTGTGCACACGCCTACACGTACTGACTGATGGGTCTGCCCCATTCAACTTCTGGGTCTCCAAATTGGCCACATGGCCTGAGCTTGTCCTTTATGCCTTGGAGCTGCTGGCCTGCCCTGCAGCCAGTGTATTGTCTGAACGTGTGTTTAGCACGGCAGGGGGCGTTATCACAGACAAGCGCAGCCGCCTGTCCACAGCCAACGTGGACAAGCTAACCTTTATTAAAATGAACCAGGCATGGATCCCACAAGACTTGTCTGTACCTTGTGCAGAATAAACATTTAGACCGGACTCACACAGCCATTCGTATACTTGTTTTTTTGAGTAGGCCTCAATATTTTGCTGGCTACCCCAATTCTAAATAAACAAAAAAAAAAAACAGTTTTGGCTACCTCCTCCTCTGCCTCGACCACCGCCACTTCCACCTACACTGCCACGGTCATGGCCTAGTCAACCTCTAGGCTCCTACTCCACATCCACCCCCCCTTCCCATTTTTTTTTATTTGATTTTAATTTATTTTCCCTATCCCCATTTTTTTGTAGGGCACTTGCCCCACTCTTACCCCCATTTTACTTCCTTTTGCAGCCCTCTAGCACTTGCCAGGACTTACAGCCATTTTTGTGCCTAAAAGTTCGGGTCCCCATTGACTCCAATGGGGTCCGGGATAAAGTTCGGGCAACGTTCAGTGCCGAACCTGGACTTTTTGCCAAAGTTCGTTCGGACCCTCCGAACCCGAACGTCCAGGTGTTCGCTCAACTCTAAACAGGAGGCAAAGAGAAATGCCCTGCAATCCTCGGTGGTGGAAGGACATGCGCCAAACGGCTAGCCGCCTCAGGCCCACCCGCCACTACATTTGCCCAGTGTGCAGTTAGCGAGATATAGCATCCCTGCCCGTGCTTACTAGTCCACGTATCAGTGGTTATGTGGACCTTGCCACAGATGGCGTTGCGCAGTGCAGACTTGATCTCATCCCCGACTTGTTTGTGCAGGGAAAGGATGGCTCAACTGGAAAAGTAGTGGCGGCTGGGAACCACGTACTGTGGGACAGCCACCGCCATCAGGTTTTTAAAACTGTCCGTGTCCACCAGACGGAATGACAACATTTCAAAGGACAGGAATTTTGAAATGCTGGCATTCAGGGCCAGGGATCGTGGGTGGGTAGGGGGGTACTTCCTCTTTCTCTCCAGTGTTTGGGAGATGGAGAGCTGTAAGCTTCCATGGGGGGGATGGGTGGGTGCTAGGGACCGGGACTTACGGTCGTAAAGTTTTAAGGACAGGAAACTTTACAACAGTAAGGCAGACCACCTGTGCCTGTCAAAATTTTTGGACTACCGCCACCGACAGGGTGTCATGCACCAAGGGTCGGCGGTGATGAAAAGGTCAACTCGGTAGGAAAGGGACGTGTTTGTTCAGCCCCTACTCTAGTTCAGACGTGACGCGTTGCGGTAGACACCGTTCCAGGTGTATTGGTGACTATGCACCTGATCATTCGTGCCCGTCCCTACGATATAGAGCG
>BLSH010339047.1:64510-77166 GCA_018402905.1 Glandirana rugosa | reverse complement strand
AATCTGTAATTACCGACACACAACTCAATAGAACTCCCCTGTCGTTCAAATGTCCTCAATATGTTCGACATATGAGTGATGAAATGTAACATCGTTTCACAGTAAAGAAGTCACAATAGTGTACTTTTCTATCTTATTTTATAAATGTTTTTGAGTGAAAACACTCTATGATATCGAAGGGTGGGTTTACCACTCTCAATGTCTCTTACGACGTTCGGTCCGGACGGATACTAAATTTTAATTGGTCAGGATAGTACAACATCCCCGTCTCGGTATTGGGTAATGGAAAATTGTATACTCACCTTTCCGTAATTTTCCTTTCCTGGTGCATCTTCATGGCAATGGGTTATGGCTCTGCCCCTACAACATGATAGGACTGGTTAATTTTAAATCATAGGCAGGCCTGGCTTGCAGCATTCTCTGTAACTCTCACCATTTGGGTGGGAAGCTATAGTATCTCACAAAAGTGAGTTTTTGTAAATATTTTATTCTATCTTTTCATGTGATAACACTGAAGAAATGACACTTTGCTACAATGTAAAGTAGTGAGTATACAGCTTGTATAACTCCTGTAAACTTGCTGTCCCCTCAAGATAACTCAACACACAGCCATTAATGTCTAAACCACTGGCAACAAAAGGGAGTACACCCCTAAGTGAAAATTTCCAAATTGGGCCCAATATTTTGTGTGACCACCATTATTTTCCAGCACTGCCTTAATCCTCTTGGGCATGGAGTTCAATCTAGGAGACGACTGCATGTGTTGATGCTAAGTGACCCTGCCTTAAGCCATGCTGGAACCAAGCACAGATTTAAGCTTTCCTGAATGAAAAGGTAGTTGCCAAACAGGCCATCAGAGTTAGATCAACATCCAGAGGATGTGGTTCTCCTGCTTCACCAAAGAAAGATGGTACATTGACTTCTTGGTTAAAGTGGATGGAGAAAGACACCTTAGGGATAAAAGTGTTCTGAGGGTTTTAGGACTATTCTGTCGGGGTAGAACGTTAGGTCAGGCTCCTTGAGTACAAAGCCTGCAGCTCTGACACCCTTTTCACAGAGGTTATAGCAACCAGAAATACAGTTTTCAGGGTGCGATTGCAGAGTGTAGCCAATTCTGTAGGACAGAAATGAGGCCTTGATAAAGCTGAGGACTATAAGCACGTCCCACCGAGGGAACAATGGTTTCCTGGCAGGTCTTTAACTTCTTGCAAGCCTTTTAAGAATTGCATCACTAAAGAGTTAAGGGCTCCTTAAAGCTCTGTAAGTGTGAACAAAGCTGAACTTTGAATTCTATACATATTTGAACCTAGGCCCCTGTCCAGCCCCAGTTGTAAAAACTGCAGAACCTTGGCTGGTTTTGGTGATAAAGGACATCAGCTTTTGCTGCATGAGATCTGCAAATTTTACCCATATTCTCCATTAAGTCTTATTCATGGAGACCTCTCTTTTGACACAAGGTAGCCACTACCTGCAATGAGCACCCTTGACTTGGTAGCCTCTGCCTCTCAACTTCCATGTCATCAAAGCAGTCTCTTGAGGTAGG
This sequence comes from Glandirana rugosa, assembly GCA_018402905.1. Lineage (NCBI taxonomy): Eukaryota > Metazoa > Chordata > Amphibia > Anura > Ranidae > Glandirana > Glandirana rugosa. Next base: position 75,623 of record BLSH010339047.1, on the reverse strand, counting down.
ATGACAAAACTGGCCATGAGAGTGCAGATCCATTGTCACTGGCAGAGGCAGTGGTGACTCGATGCTCAACTGTAAGAGAGACATTCACCAGAGCCTCCACAGCCAAAACAGTATAATTACAATTATCGATAGTAGAAGTTCTACTGACAGAAAAATAATTCTACCCTTCCACTGCTGTCTAGGCACAGTAGAACTATTGTTTCTCTTATAAAAGGAGTGAATGCCAGAAGGGCTTTGAACTTTGCTCTCAGTTCGAGAGCATTTAATACTATGCCTCTTAGCTGAACATTTTTGAAAATGCGTCCCCCAACCTCTCTGCAGTGTTAATTTCGTCAATGAAAACGTTTTCATCAAAGATTTAGTCGGCTGCATTTTTACAGTGACGAAAACTAAATGAAAAATACTGCACATTTTCGTCCAGTGAAGAAAACTATGACGAAAATCAGATCCGTTTTCGTTAACAAACGAAAACGGGACCAAAATATGAGGCAGGGACGTTTACCTCTGTGAACTAACTTCCGGTTTTTCACGGAGCTCTGCCTACTTCCACAATCCGTTCCCAGCAAGCAAGCGCACCGTGAGTGAGAGTGAGAGCAGCACTGTGTATTACAGGTCAGCCAGGCTGAGGCCTCCTGAGTCCCAACTCCTGACGAGACGACCGTGCTGCCAGGTTCCCAGAGCAGACTGTGAGTATGGTTGTGGTACTGTACATTACAATTACAGCAGGCCAGGGGCCTCCCCTCCCCTTAGACCACCATCTGTCCAGAGCACACTGTGCAGCTGTGCATTACAGGCCTCCTCTGATGACCACTGGTAGTGGCATCCAGGGCACTGTGGATTACAGGACATCCCTCAGACCACCATCCAGCACTCTGCAGCAGCAGCATTACAGGCCTACTAAGGCCACCATCCAGCACTCTGCAGCAACAGCATTATAGGCCTACTCAGACCACCATCCAGCACTGTGCAGCATTACAGGTCTCCTCTGACCACTGTCCAGAGCCCTATGCAGTATGCAGCACGACCTCCTCGGACTACTGTCCGGAGCACTATGCAGTATTACATGCCTCAGACCACCGTCCAAAGCACTGTGCAGCATTACAGGCCTCCTCAGACCATCTAAAGCACTCAGACTGTCCAGAGGGGCTAAATCTATGAGTTTGTTCAAACCTTAATACCATAAATGATAACATGATATTAGATTCTTTTACTCCAGGAGTATGCACTACAATTTAACTAAACACATTCTACTAAAATGTAGATTTTGCTCGACCAAAATACGATAACTAAAATGGGACTAAAACTAAAATGCCATTTTAGTCAAAGACTATGACTAAAACTAAAACACTTGCAGAAGACTAAAATGGGACTAAAAATTTATGGAACAAAAAAAAAAAAAGGGACTAAAACTAAAATGCCATTTTAATCCTAAGGCTAAAACTAAATCAAAATTTGCTGCCAAAATTAACACTGCCTCTCTGGCTGGGGTCTGATGTGATAATGTTCCATTCAAAAACAATTGGTCAATTAAGAAGAACCAAGGTTACTCAGGCACTGTTCTGCTCCCAAAGCACTTTTGATTTTCTCTATCAGTGAATGGATCTTCCCTCGTGGAAGTTCTAATGAATTTCTCTGTGTATTCAAAAATGCCCTCAAGAACCTCATTTTTGGTGCTGGGTAGAGGAAGCTCTTCTTCCAATTAATTAGCTATCAAAATTTTGTAGATTGTGTAGCAGAGCATTCCGATGCTGGATAAGCATCTCCCGTTTGTTGGATAAAGGAAGGATGCCATCCAAGTAGTGGTGTATTCTCACCCCCCTCGCTATTGCAGATGGTAGAATCTTTGTGAATGTCCTGGGGAAGGTGGACAGATGAAGGGAAGGCACCGAAACTGGTAGTGGGACTGAAATGCAGGATGGATTGGGACAAGTGAGTAGATGTCCGATAAACTTACAGAGGGCATCCAATCTCCCAGATTTATCAATAATAGAATTGATTTGAGACTCTCTATCTTGCATGACTTCAACTTTCTGTGCCTGTTGAGTTTTTTTTTAGTTTAGCACTGGGCATAGTTCACCTGATTTTGAGTTTTTTTCTTTTTTTACTAGGAACTGAGGTGAACCAAATCGTCATGCTCCGGGTGCTTAGAACCTTCATGATGGCCCATTTTTTATTTCATTCGGCTACAAACTGGACCAGATTTTTATACTTATCCATCAAATCCGGTAGCCTAGTTGGCTGAAAGTGATCGGAGGGTGGACATCCCTTAAACTTCCACCAATGTCACACTGATATAGCTGATATGGCCCACTAATCCTGAATATTTTCCCTCTAGGTGTGTGCACAAAGCTTCATCTGGCTCCCACAGACACCCCCTGGATGAGTGCACCCTTAAAAGGACTTCTGCTGTTCTCCCAAGACAGGTGCCTTCGATTTTTAAGGCTTCAACAATGAAGATTGGGTACTTCTCTAGTTCCCTTTGTAATCTTTTCCCAGTCCGTAGGATTTTGCCTCCTCGTATGTACCTGGGAGTTGTCACCTGTATGCTAGACCTTTCTGATTTTTCTGGTTTTGTTAGATGATACCCGTCTTGACTTGCCTGTGGTCACCCTTGAGATGGCTGTATCCAGTCTACTCCCAAATAGATTGGAGCCATCGTCTGGTATCTTACCAGTTTGCTTTTAAAGCGGGATCTGCCGTCCATGGCTTCGGCCATAATGCCCTCCTTGCCGTGACCACGGGCAACATCGCTCTTGAAAAACATCAAATGATGTCTACCAATTTCAGTTCTTACCAAGTTGTTACCACCTTGTTTCTCTTCACTGCCTTCAAAATGGCTTCTTTAATATTAACCATTCAACTCATTATTGCTCTGCCTACCGAGGCAAATGTTATTGCTGGTCTGCAGGCACCGGCAAATTCTACAGTACATAGGGTCACTTCAGATCTAAATCTAATTTTCAGACTAGACCGTCCTTGAATGTGGTGATGTGTCTTGCCAGTCGCATTAATGATGCATCCACCATCGGAGGAGACAGCAACAGGTTGACTTTTGGCTCTTTCAGAGGATACAGTTTTGATAACTTGTTGTTTATACAGCCCTTTTTCTCTGGCCCTTCTTGGCTTAACTCCTCCAGTCATTCAATGAAGGGAAATGAGTACTTTCTAAGCTTGTGGAGCGTTTCCTCCACTGCACCCCAGGCAATCACGTCCTTAACTGCTCTTGCAAAAGGCTCTATTGGGCAAAAGTCAAAGCCTGTGGAACTTTTAATGTCTTTGTCCATTTCTCAAACTGAAAACTGGTGCAAGTACCCAAAAAGAATAAAAATCGAAGACCAATTTTTTGAATCAGCAGTAGGTCCTACGAAACCAACCTCTAAAATAGATGCTGATAGGCTGGGAACAGCCAGATAACGCCACAACTCTTTAAAAGCAGTTACAGTATCTCACAAAAGTGAGTACACCCCTCCCATTTTTGTAAATATTTTATTATATCTTTTCATGTGACAACACTGAAGTAATTACACTTTGCTGCAATGTAAACTAGTAAGTGTACAGCTTGTATAACAGTGTAAATTTGCTGTCCCCTCAAAATACTCAACACACAGCCATTACTGTCTAAACTGCTGGCAACAGAAGTGAGTACACCCCTAAGTCAAAATGTCCAAATTAGGCCAAATTAGCCATTTTCCCTCCCCGGTGTCATGTGACTCATTAGTGTTACAAGGTCTCAGGTGTTAATGGGGAGCAGGTGTGTTAAATTTGGTGTTATCACTCTCACTCTTTCATACTGGTGACTGTAAGTTCAACATGGCACCTCATGAGAACTCTCCGAGGATCTAAAAAAAAGAATTATTGCTCTATATAAAGGTGGCCTAGGCCATAAGAAGATTGCCAAGACCCTGAAACTGAGCTGCAGCATGGTGGCCAAGACCATACAGTGGTTTAACAGGACAGGTTCCACTCAGAACAGGCCTCCCCATGGTAGACCAATGAAGTTGAGTGCACAAGCTTAGCGTCATATCCAGAGGTTGTCTTTGGGAAATAGACATATGAGTGCTGTCAGCATTGCTGCAGAGGTTGAAAGGGTGGGTTGGTCTGCCTGTCAGTGCTCATGCCATACATGCATCAAATTGGTCTGCATAGCTGTCGTAACAGAAGGAAGCCTAAAGATGATGCACAAGAAAGCATGCAAACAGTTTGCTGAAGACAAGCAGACTAAGGACATGGATTATGGGAACCATGTCCTGTGGTCTGATGAGACCAAATAAGTTTATCTTGGTCTTTGACTGCATAAGTGCTGCTGGCACTGGGGAGCTACAGTTCATTGAGGGAACCATGACCAACATTTACTGTGACATGCTGAAGCAGAACATGATCCCCTCTCTTCGGAAACTGGGCCGCAGGGCAGTATTCCAACATGATAATGACCCCAAACACACCTCCAAGATGACCACTGCCTTGCTAAAGAAGCTGAGGGTAAAGGTGTTGGACTGGCCTAGCATGTCTCCAGACCTAAACCCTATTGAGCATCTGTGGGGCATCCTCAAATGGAAGGTGGAGGAGCACAAGGTCTCTAGCATCCACCAGCTCAGTGATGTCGTCATGGAGGAGTGGAAGAGAACTCCAGTGGCAGCCTGTGAAGCTCTGGTGAACTCCAAGCCCAAGAGGGTTAAGGCAGTGCTGGAAAATAATGGTGGCCACACAAAATATTGACACTCTGGGCCCAATTTGGACATTTTCACATAGGGGTGTACTCACTTTTGTTGCCAGCGGTTTAGACATTAATGGCTGTGTGTTGAGTATTTTGAGGGGACAGCAAATTTACACTGTTATACAAGCTGTGCCATCATCCACATACACAAAGAGAAGGGATTGCTTGCAACAATCAGAGAGTGCTAGGATGAATTTATAAGCACTAGCAAGCAATGACATTGGGAAACTTTAACAAATATCTTTTTATCATAAAAAAGAAAGGATTCCTTTAACACTTGTGCCTGTGGGCATCCTTACACAAGCAACATAACTACCTAATTGTTTACTACAAGTTGTCAGTTAAAAAACAATTGGATATCAATTGTTTTAGAGCCCTAATTTCAGAGCAATTACGTGTAAATTTTGTCACTTCCACAGAACTCGTAACAAAGCTGAATAAGCATTTAACTTTCCAGCTGGCTATATATGATCAAGCACACCTTTACAGGAAGCGCAAATTGAAAGAACACTGTTTACACATAGTATATGATTTAAGATACTTACACAAGAGGAACAACTCCCTTAACTAGCTCTATGAATCCCAAATAAAGCCTCATTTTATAACAAGACAGAAGGAAGTTTGCTATGAGCTTTTTTATATTTTCTGGGCTTGGTAGGTTTCTCCTAAGCTTGGGACATTAATTATTTATTCCTACCGTTGAGTTTTCCCCATTCATTTTGTGTGAGTTATGAATTTTTATCTACCCCAGCCAATAGCTTAGGGGTTTTGTCCATGAGTGTGGGCTGAAGAAAGCTTATAAATGTTTGGCAAAAACCTTCCAGAAAAAGCTGAGGAAAGCTGATAAATGTTTGGCAAAAACCTTCCAGAAAAGTCTATCTTCTGGGCCTCGCCCCAGTTGGGGGCCTGTGCTAAAGTCTTGGGAATATCAGCTGCCCTACTGAAAGGTATAGGAAGAAAGCAGGAAGAAGGTTGTCTGTACAGAGCATCTTTAGAGAAGTCTTCTGTGCTGAATAAAGTCCAGGGAAGAGCTGGGTAGAAGCTGGCCATTGCAGTACAATCTCACTACTTATCAACTAAGGTACCTGTGATTGCCCACATAGGATCAAGGGCCAAAAATCTACTTAGAGAAAGAGGAAGATCTATTGACCTTTAACAACAGACGGTAACTGTTCCCCGAGTCAGAGATCTAAGAGTCATTGCAATCTGCTTGACTGATCTGAAAGGGCCAACAACATTAACTGCTACTAGAAGACATATCTTGTTATTTTTAGGTATCCCTCTCCCTCCAAATTTTATTGAGAAATTAAAGCCCAAAAAAGATTTTTCTTTTCTTCCTCCCTACTTCCCATTCTTCCCTTTTTTTTTTTTGCTCTCCTGCCTCCCCTCTTTTCCTTTGGTGGCTGTATTCAATTCTATGTGATTAGTAGGTTTTGACCCCCTTACTCATATATCTTGGATGCACATGGCTATGTGATCTGCTGGATATATACAAACCTCTTTAATATTGTTTTGAATGCTAGTATTGTCAAGCTTTTTGCCCCATGTGGTGAGTATATAGAGCACCATTTTTTATTTTATATTGTAGTCTACACTATATACCTATTTTCTTATAGTATGTAATTCTTTGGTTGGGTCTTTTTTTTTTTTGGTTATGCCTTTTATTCCATTGGGAGTCTATTGATGGCCATATTGTGGTCACCTAGATCATCATGATTAGTGTAGATCTGTCTGACTTGTCGTTCTCCTTCTCGCTCCTATGTCCATCCTTAAGACCTATGTTTGCAAATGGTCCACAACATGATGGTGCTCCATGTAGCCGTCCAATACAGTGTTGTGATGTGTACAGAATTTTTTTTTCTTGTTCTATTTTGAATATTATTTGTATTTTGAATATTGTCTAGTACATATCATTTATTTAATTTAGTGCAATGTATAACCCAAAGAAGCTATATCTATAGCAAAACACATTGACAGCCTGGATTTGGAGCGACGTTTGGGCACCTCTTTCAAACAATATTTTTTGAGTACATTTTTAAAAACTATACAGTGGGGAAAATAATTGATTTGATCCCCTGCAGATTTTGTAAGTTTGCCCACTTACAACGAAATGAAGGGTCTATCATTTTTATCATAAGTGTGTTTTAAATGATAGAGACAGAAGATCAAATAAAAATCCAGAAAAAGCACATGAAACAAATGCTATAAATTAAGTTGCATTTCAGTGAGTAAAATAAGTATTTGATACCCAAACAAAACATGACTTAGCACTTGGCGGAGAAACCTTTGTTGGCAAGCACAGAGGTAAGACGTTTCTTGTATTTCCATTTTTCTTCCTCCAAACAAGGCGAGTCAAGTTAATGCCAAAGAGCTCAATTTTGGTCTCATTTGACCACAGCACTTTCTCTCAATCCTTCTCTGAATCATTTAGATGTTCATTGGCATGACTGTACATGTACCTTCTTGAGGAGGGGACTCACCTTGTTTGGAGGAAGAAAAATGCTGACTATGACCCTAAGAACACCATCCCTACAGTCAAGCATGGAGGTGGAAATATGATACTTTGGAGCTTTTTCTCTGCTAAAGGTACAGACCGACTTTGACGTATTGAGGAGCCAATGGACGGGGCCATGTATTGTAAAATCTTGCATAAGAACCTTCTTCCCTCAGCCAGAACACTGAAGATGGGTCATGGATGGGTCTTTCAGCATGACAATGACCCAAAACATACCGCCAACGCAAAAAAAAGGAGTGGCTCAAGAAGAAGCACATTAACCAGTTGCCGACTGCCCGCCGTGGATTGATGGTGGCAACTTGGCTCGATAACGCAAACCACCGCCCCCAGACGGCGGCTGCGAGATGGCGGATCATGAGCGCTTGGGCGCTCACTGTGTTACGGGGGGAGCCAAGGAGCGGGTAGGGCGAATTTGCTGTCCGCTGGCTACCCGCGATCGCTCCCCCACAGTGGCAGAACGGAGGTCAGTGTATGTAAACAACGGATCTCCGTTCTGACAGGGGGGAAGGAATGTGACCACAGGCTCCCTGTATATGGGAGCCGAAATCACTCTCCTCCCCGACTCAGCCCAGCCCCCACACAGTTAGTAAAACATACCAGGGAACACAATTAACCCCTAGAGCACCCCCTAGTGTTAACCTCTTCCCTGCCAGTGACATTTATACAGTAGTCAGTACATTTTCATAGCACTGATCGCTGTATAAATGTCAATGGTCCCAAAAAAGTGTCAAAATTGTCCAACATGTCCGCCGCAATGTCGCAGTCCCGCTAAAAATCACAGATCGCCACCATTACTAGTAAAAAATAAATATATAAAAACCCCATAAACCACTTCACCCTGGGAAGGATTTCCCATGTTAGGACCAGGGCACTTTTTGCGATTCGGCACTGCGTCGCTTTAACTGACAATTGCGCGGTCGTGCGACGTTGTACCCAAACTAAATTTGCATCCTTTTTTTCCCACAAATAGAGCTTTCTTTTGGTGGTATTTGATCACCTCTGCGGTTTTTATTTTTTTTGCACTATAAACAAAAAGAACAACAATATTTCTTACTTTTTCCTAAAATACAAATCCAAAAAAAAAATTAAAAAAACGAATTTATTCATCGGATTTGCCCGATGTATATTCTTCCTCATATTTTTGGTAAAAAAAAAATTGCAATCGGCGCTTATTGATTGGTTTGCGCAAAAGTTGCTGCATTTACAAACCCATGAGAATTAATTTCTGGTGTTTTTACATTTTTTTTTCTTTACTGGTAATGGCGGCGATCTGCAATTTTTATCAGGACTTTGATATTGCAGCGGATATGCCGGACATTTTTGACACTTTTTTGGGACCAATGACATTTATACAGCGATCAGAAATTTAAATATCCACTGATTACTGTGTAAATATCATTGGCAGTGAAGGGGTTAATCTGCAGGGGGAGATCTAGGGGTTAACTGTGTTCCCTAGGTGTGTTCTAACTGTGAGGGGGCTGGGCTATCATGGGCATAAGAGATCTAACTGAGCCCAGTGACAGGGATCAGTAGATCTTTTAAATGCCCTCTGACAGAGCAGGGAACTGCTGTGTTTACATCGGTGGTTCCCCATTCTTTCTCTCTGCCAGGTCTCCACGGCTTGCCGGCGGACATCAGGCCCACTTGAGCCATGGGCACACTCCTGCAAGCGCGAGCCGCAGTTTATAGATGACGATTTGCAAGATGCTGCCACAGTGCAGCAGTAGATATACAATATGCGCTGGGGAACCGGTTAATTCTCATCGTTTGTAAACGCGACAACTTTTGCACAAACCAGTCAATATACGCCGATTGGGATTTTTTTTTACCAAAAATATGAGGAAGAATATATATTGGTCAAAACCGATGAATAAATTTGTTTTTTTATATATTTTTTTTGGATATGTATTTTAGCAAAAAGTAAGAAATATTGGGTTTTTTTTTGCAAAATTGTCGCTCTTTTTTTGTTTATAGCAGTGATCAGAAATGACGCAGAGGTGATCAAATGCCACCAAAATAGAACTCTGTTTGTGGGAAAACAATGAAGTCAATTTTGTTTGGGTACAATGTCGCACGACCGCGCAATTGTCAGTTAAAGCGACGCAGTGCCGAATCACAAAAAGTGCTCTGGTCCTACCGTGGGAAATCCTTCCGGGGCTGAAGTGGTTAAGGTCATGGAGTGGAGCTGAGGCTTTGAGTTTCCAAGTGACAGCCAAGAAACCTTAAGGATTTACAGAAAATCTGTATAAAAGAGTTGACCAAATCCCTCCTGAGATGTGGGCAAACCTGGTCACCAACTACAAGAAACGTCTTACCTCTGTGCTTGCCAACGAGGGTTTCTCCACCAAGTACTAAGCCATGTTTTGCTTGGGGATCAAATACTTATTTTACTCACTGAACTGCAACTCAATTTGTAACATTTGTATCATGTGTTTTTTCTAGTTATTTTATTAATATTCTGTCTCTATCATTTAAACTACAACTATGATAAAAATTATAAACGCTTCATTTCTGTGGAAGTGGGCAAACTTACAAAATCTGCAAGGGATCAAATAATTATTTTCCCCGCTGTATGTTAATATATGGGTAGCAAGAGCCCATTCCAGAGTTGGGGTTTGTTGCAGTTACCCTTTGGGATTTCTTGACTTATTATATTTTAATGTTTCTAATAAAAGATTACCTTTGATTTTAACATTTGTCTGCCTCCTGTTTTTTCGTTATCTTTGCAAAAAGTGACTAGTGTCCAACTTATGTTTCTGTACTACACCATAAGTTGAGGAAAGACCCCTAAGAATGAAATGCTAGCCTGTGATGCCATCTTGGGGGTCATCCTCAGCCACCGGAGAGGAGGAGTAATATCCTTAACATTATATCAGAGGTACTCTATGTTTTATATAAAAATAGATTTTGCCCTTTCTTTTGAAATGTTATTATGTTCAGCTTAAGGTTACAAAAGGCTAAATACACATAAAATGTATACATATTAGCTGATCTATATAAAAATTCTGTTGAGCTGATCTTGTGATTCCCACATCCCTGTCACATTGCACAACTTGCTACCATGCCTGCATGAAATAATTCCCAATATATCACATTATGCGGTAATAGTATAATCCTTTTTTGAAAAAAAAAACCTGTTTATCATTAACCCCTTATACCTAACCTCTATATCATATGACCGTTGTGAATGGCTCTCGCAGTGGTCACATGAGCATGTGAGCTTCAATTGCTATCTCTCCTATAAAGAAGAGGGAGTCACATTTCTGGCTTATGAATTGGAAGTGCCATGAGTAAATACCAAATATGCCATAGTACCTTCGTCCGAAAGCAAAAAAAAAAAAAGGGGGATTTCCCTTTCTGGAGGCTCTAACAGTGGACTTTAATGGTACCGTACACATGAAATACAAAATGATTTATAAAAGTATACATTTTTTATTACAAATTATCATCTTTAAAAAAGGGAAACAGGGGAAAAGAGACACATTACATGAATGACTGAATTGCACACAAGGCAAGGATCAAACATCTGTGTAGTTTATGATCATGATGGATACTTATGCACTTTTCTGTAAACTCAACATGTTTCGTGGACTACAGATGTGTCACCGCTTCCTCAGGATGTGTCTACAAACTAGGAACGGAACACACGTTAAGTCAGTAAGTACATTACACAGAGAAAAGGGGACAAAGGGAAAAAATTTCTACTATTAAACATTATTTTTTACATATGAAAATATTTAGTAAAACATAAAGTACACATGCCATGGTAATTTCAGGTGACAATCTCGGAGGTCTTTCCCTTTAGGGGGAAAAAAAAAAAAACGAAAGCCTGCTTCCATGATACCGTATAAACCATAAATGAGTACCGTGAAGGTTAAGTATTC
>BLSH010339047.1:33429-44984 GCA_018402905.1 Glandirana rugosa | reverse complement strand
CCGCCCTCCCTATCCATGCACCCGGCCCCTTTCAGGATGCCAGGCGCATTCATTGCTATGGCGGGGATTGGCGGGGTGTGTTTGTTGAAGCACTGATTAGAGCCAGAGGCTCTAATAGGTTTCAAAATAGGATGGGCTCGGGGCGCAGAGCATTGTTGCAACACTAATCTTCCTCCCAGCCAATCGGGAAGCAGGTCTGATACCCATCACCTGATTGGCTGAAAGGACAGACGATCCTATTGGATGCCTAAGAGGAGGGGAGGAGACGCACGGCGGGGGAGGAGGAGAAAACACAGGAGCCGCTACCCCGCTACATGATGCCCCGATGGAGTCGATACCCCATGCCCCGACATCTTCTGCAGCCTGATGTCCGCCGATGCCTGCCGCCTAGATGGGGTAAGTGGACTGACTGGCAGACAGCATCTTTGAGGTGCCACCGGGGGGGTGGTTATTTGCCGCCCCCCCAAACAAAAATCACGAGCCGCCACTGTTTTGCAAGAGTAGTTGCACTCAATTTCCCCGGAGCTTAGGAAATGTGATAGAGCTTTGCTGGTTTCCATCATCCTATCATGTGCAAGCTGATATTAGGTATTCTTTACAAAGTGATGCTTTACTGCATTACATTTACTAAGGATAATGGGTACAACTGCACTTGCAGAGTGCACAGTCTATTTGTCTTTAGTAAATCAACCCAACGGTGTATAATGAGCAAATATCAACAAATGATGTATGAAGGTTTGAATACTGTGTGTATAAAATATAGTGAAATGAATTCTAATGCATAAAAAGAGCAAAAAATAACTTGTAGCACAGACCCGGGACTGGTGCGGCTGTTGGGTCCCAGGTTCGATTCCCTGATAGGCACGGCACATAGCAGCCAGGCACACAGTAGTTCACGGTCACTTGAGTCAGGAAACAGGCTGTGCGTGTCTTTTTGCAGTTTATTTTGCTGAGAGAACTGGGATAGGGTAAGGATAGACCTAGGGGCACCCTGGGATAAAACAGAAAAAAGTTCTGCGGCGTGCTTAGCATGCCACATCGAGCAGCATGATTGGCCAGATTTTGCCTAACAGTAGGAGGGGCTTAAAAGGGGATCATTTAACAAAATCTGTATCTAGTTACTATATACACTGCACACATATAACAGGCACAGTACCACCAAAATATTCCTAATTACTGTACCACAACTGACAGCCTCACAGATACAATTACACCTCAGGACAAAGGATATTTTTTTAAACATTAAAAATTTCCATTATGCTTTTATGTGCACAATGAGGTTATCATTTTGTCTGACTGAGCCTACCTTAAAAAAGAACTTAATTAAAATCAGCAACTGTTGAGACAATGAACATCTTGGTCAGGACTATGTAATGTACAACATAATGTATAGAGTGCAAGGGCCAGGAGTAAGTAACATACAAAACAAGAATACAGCAGTGGATAAACCCTCTGCTCACATTAGATTTCCCCCTTATATCCAAGTCCACAGCATTCCCCTATACATCAGGGGTTCCAAGAGCCCTTCCTTACACCAAAGTTCCCCTTTACATAAGAGTCCCCAAAGTTCCCCTTTTTGCATCAGAGTCCCCAAAGTTACTGCTTATGTCAGAGTCTCCAGAGTCCCCCTTACATCAGGGTCCCTAGAGTTCCTCCTTGCATCAGGGTCCCCAGAGTCTCCCTTACATCAGAGTTCCCAGGGCCCACTTTACATCAGAGTCCCCCCTACATCAGAGTCTGCAGGGTTCCTCCTTACAGTGCAAGGGGGAACTGTGTGCACCCTGATGTAAAGGGAAACACTGTGGACCGTAATGTAATGCGCTGTGCAGGAGCCATGGAGAAGCAGAATTTTAATGGGCACTTTTCTGCTGTTTACAGACATTTACGGACAGCAGAAAAGTGCTTTTTTTCACAAACCATCTGTCTGCTTTCCCTAATTACAAGGAAGGCAAAAACGAAATGTACATAATACTAGTGCTTACTGAGCTGATCACTAGAATACTGTGTGTACAATATATAATGAAATGAATTCTAATGCAAATAAAGAGCAAAAAAGGATTACGTGTAAATCACTTAACAGCTGCTTAACATTTCATTCACTAACCACTTACTTATGATCTAATTTATTCATTAAGTGCTGACACAGTACAGAGAGCCCAGCGGGAATGTATGAATGAGGACAACAGTTCAACTTTTGAAGGATCTTACTTAAATAGGAATTAGTGATTTTTAATTCAGAAGAAGCACGCTTTGTCTCTTCTGCATTATAGGGACTTACCTGCCTGTCTGCCCCTGTACAATGAGCTGCACACGCACAGCTCATTGTACAAATTTGACCATGCAGAACCTGGCTGAACTCCTGTGCATGCATGGGAGTGACATCATCTCAGGCCGGCCAATGAAAGTGGTTGGCGATCGAAACCCAGAGACTGACTGCCACAGATGTCAGCAGCCAGTGGGGAACTCTGACAAACCATTTCTCTGGACTGAAGGTGAGTATAGTTCCACTCAAAATAATCATGTGCTGAAATATTCTGCTCTGGATACTCGTTCCAAGTGTGTTTGCCTCAAAACTATTGAAGCCAATGGATGGCATGGCAGCCAGGCATTTTCTGGAGATGTCAGCAGACAGACTCTCTTTATTCTGTCAGTACAGTGGGTTTTTTCTTCACAGAATGTCCTTGCATGGCCTAGTCAGAGTTCTGACTTAAACCCCATCGAAAATCTGTGGAATGACTTGAAGACTTCAGTCCACAAATGGTCACCATCAAATTGAACTGAACTTGAGCAGTTCTGCAAAGAAGAGGGGGCAAATATTGCAAAGTCTAGGTGTGCAAAGTTAGTAGAGACATATCCCAACAGACTAAAGACTATAATTAACAAATGAGGTTCAACAAAATACTGACACAAGGGGGTGATCTTTTTTCCAACTCAGTGATTCTGTTTTTGATTTTTTTTTTCTGACATGTTGGTGTCATATCTTTCACTTGGATGTTATAAGTTGCAAATACAGCAGGATAAAACAAAAACGGTGTCTGTCTTCATTTGAGGCTGCAAAGCAACAAAATGTGATTATTTTAAAGGGGGTGATTCTTTTCTATACCCACTGTATATACTATATATATATATATATATATATATATATATATATATACTGTATCTCACAAAAGTAAGTACACCCCTCACATTTTTGTAAATATTTTATTATATCTTTTCATGTGACAACACTGAAGAAATGACACTTTGCTACAAATGTAAAGTAGTGAGTGTACAGCCTGTATAACGGTGTACATTTTCTGTCCCCTCAAAATAACTCAATACACAGCCATTAATGTCTAAACCGCTTGCAACAAAAGTGAGTACACCCCTAAGTGAAAATGTCCAAATTGGGCCCAATTAGCAATTTTTCCTCCCCGGTGTGATTTGACTCGTTAGTGTTACAAGGTCTCAGGTGTGAATGGGGAGCAGGTGTGTTAAATTTGGTGTTCTTGCTCTCACTCTCTCATACTGGTCACTGGAAGTTCAACATGGCATCTCATGGCAAAGAACTCTCAGAGGATCTGAAAAAAATAATTGTTGCTCTACATAAAAATGGCCTAGGCTATAAGAAGATTGCCAAGACCCTGAAACGGAGCTGCAGCACCGTGCCAAGACCATACAGTGGTTTAACAGGACAGGTTCCACTCAGAACAGGCCTCGCCATGGTCGACCAAAGAAGCTGAGTGCACGTGCTCAGCGTCATATCCAGAGGTTATCTTTGGGAAATAGATGTATGAGTGCTGCCAGCATTGCTGCAGAGGTTGAAGGGGTGGGGGGTCAGCCTGTCAGTTGTCAGACCATATGCCGCACACTGCATCAAATTGGTCTGCATGGCTGTCGTCCCAGAAGGAAGCCTCTTCTAAAGATGATGCACAAGAAAGCCCACAAACACTTTGCTGAAGACAAGCAGACTAAAGAGATGGATTACTGGAACCATGTCCTGTGGTCTGATGAGACCAAGATAAACTTATTTGGTTCAGATGGTGTCAAGCGTGTGTGGCGGCAACCAGGTGAGGGGTACAAAGACAAGCGTGTCTTGCCTACAGTCAAGCATGGTGGTGGGAGTGTCATGGTCTGGGGTTGCATGAGTGCTGCCGGCAGGGCCGCCATCAGGGAGGTACAGGCAGTACTGTTGTAAGGGGCCCCCAGTGTCTCAAGGGGCCCTTACAACAAAGACTTTAGCAGTCTTTAACATTGGAGTCTATGGGAGGGGGACACCCAGTTTGGGGACACCCTTCTCCCGAACCATAGCTGATAAAAATAGCAAACTTAGGTCACATGGAGAGGGTCTCCTGGACAACAATTGGTCCAAGTTTGGGACCTCCAGCGCCTATAGTCGTACTGGGTCCCCAAAGTGACCGGTCATTGACCAGCAATTGTCAGATGAATTTCGGACTTAACATTGGGGTCTATGGGAGGGGGACACTTGGTTTTGGGTGACCTGGTTTGGGGACACCATTCTGTGTCTAGACACTATAGAGAACACCATAACAGGGACCATATTTTGGGTACTGATAAATATGAACCCCATTGGCGGGGTAGTTCCCTCATTAGGGGTATTTCTAAATTGGAAATGTCCTAGATATACCGGGTCAAGTCCTATATTCCTTATGGGTTGAATGTCGATACAGACGTCAATTCCTTAAGGCCCCTTTCACACTGGGGCTGGCGGGCGGCAGCGGTAAATCCCCGCTAGTCTCAGCGGGGATTTAGCGCTGTTATAGAGGCGCTACGGCGCCGCTATGCAGGCGGGTGCGGGGCACTTTTAACCCCCCCACAACGGGTTAAACAGGGGTTAAAAGTGCCGGCGCTCGGCGCTCCCGGAGCGGTGTACAGCCGCTACGGGAGCGCTGCCCATTGAGTTTAATGGCAGGAGCGGTGGAGGAGCGGTGAATACACCGCTCCCCACATTCCTGAAAAATCATGCTTGCATGATTTTCTGAAGCGCTGCGCTAGCGCAACGCCTCAGTGAGAAAGCATCCATAGAGATGCATGAAAATAATATTTAGAGCGTTATTACAGCGGTAATTTTAGCGCTTTACCGCTGTAATAACGCTCCAGTGTGAAAGGGGCCTTATTGATAACTCCTAGCTTTGTCCTTGGACTGAGACAGATGTGGGCTGCCAGAGATTAGGCGCTATCTGGCCTCATGTCTCTTACCAGGACTTCTATATACATAATAATAAATGGTTTCCTTCTTTTTCTAATACTTCCCTTTTGAGAGGTTGAGCATATGATATCTAGACATTTGGGAGTATTTAGCTTACATACAATTCCCCACTGGAAACTACTTGGTATAGGGTCATTTAGACAGTTCATATAACTGTATGTGTTTACCTGGGAGAGGCATAGCTTCTTTCTTTGGTTTGACATGCAGATTGGTATGTCTGGGTCGATTTATCTTCCAGTTTTTTGCGTAAAGTGTATTGCTAAACTTAAGAGGATCTCTGAGGAATTTTTTCATGATCATCTAGGAAGGTTTCTAATGTTTATATATAATAATGTGAACCCGATGTGAGATTTGTGTGTCATAATAGTCCCCCCGAAATATTTTTATTTTTAATTAACATTTTCATTATTAATATTTTTGATTTGATTTCTATCTCTATCTTTTTAATAGTATTGTTCATGCATTATTGATGTGAACATGTTCTTACATTGGAGGGTGACTTGATTTAATAAGCTCTCTATCATTAGGTTTCCCTCCATTCTTAGGTTTCTTATTTTAAATGATTTTTATTTGAACAACATTGCTCTTTTTTCGGTCACGTGCTGAATCATTACTAATACCTTCTCTGTTGTCTCTGTGTCCCTTGGTGGTCTGATCATCGGGGGTTAATATCCTTCGGTTATGTGCCGTGATGATTTGGACACACTGGGTAACAGAGACATTGTTATTGGCCATCTTGCCCTTAGTATGAACGTCTCTTCTATAGACCTTCACATTTTAGTACGAAGGGAGGGTATATTACTGGTAGTTTTGCCCTTAAGGAAAATGAGGACTTTAGAGCTGCCCACAACTCAGATTGAGGGGGCGGTTTGGTATATATTGTGGTGATGCAGCGGCACGGCCTATCCCCTGGACGACGTCAGTTGTGACGAAACATACGTCGGGAGGTCGCGCTGACGTCACCACGAGCTCCAATTTGCTTTCATTTTAACTTCTCCATTTAAGTAGGATTTTATTGATTCTAATAAACAGTCAGACGGTATTACACTATAGCATTTTCTTCTCTTTGTATGGGTGCCTAGATGACTGTTTGGGAGATACATATTAATGGTCCATGGCAGTCTGCAGAGGTTATCTATCTACCACTGCCTGTGAGGAGGATTGATTAATCAAGTCCAGACTCCGAGCTGGATCATAGCTACATGCCTGCTATATGTTGATATCTGGTAAGCCTCCCTACAATTGGTGGTGGATTTACACATTCTTAGTGGCGCACTGGGTGTCATCATCCTTGGGATTGGAGCACCTTTATCCACGGCTTGCTATTTTGTCCATATAGACTTTATGTACTACTTGCACATCGGTGGACACTATCTATAGGACTTTGGAATTGGGACTCAATATTACCATTTTTCTTTGGGAACGTTTACTTTATATTTTATATTTTTTATTATTTATTTATGTGACTAGATTATCTACTATACAAAAGCTGGGTATTGTGTTAACATAAGACTTTTCCAATTATTTATAATTTTTGATTTCATTCATTGGTTTATACAATTTGTTTGCATTATTTGATGTTTCGGATTTATTTTCCATTTCAACTTAGCGCAGCCTTCCATGTATAATTTTGTTGACTATATTTCTAGTATTTGGCTGCAGCTTTATTCTGAACCTGAGCGCAGTATTTCTGGAAAACAATTGACCAGCAATTGTCAGCTGAATTTCGGACTTAACATTAGAGTCTATGGGGGGGGGTCACCTAGTTTGGGAACACCGATCTCTCGAACCATAGCTGATAAAAATACCAAACTTAGATGTCATAGAGAGGGCCCCCTGGGCAATAACTGGTCCAAGTTTGGGACCTCCAGCGCCTATCGTTTGGCCGTAACGGGGCCCAAAACTGACCACTCATTGACCAGCAATTGGGTGAATTTCGGGCTTAACATTGGAGTCTATGGGAGGGGTCATCTGGTTTGGGGACACTGTTCTCCCGAATCATAGCCAATAAAAATACCAAACCTGGGTCACATAGAGAGGGCCCCCTGGGCAACAACTGGTCCAGGTTTGGGACCTCCAGCACCTATGGTTTGGCGCAAGGTCTTATTGCAAGCATCAAGTGCACTTTTTTTAACCCCTTGGATCCCACACTAGCATGCATTGCCCACTTCACTTCACTTGAATGGATCATGCTTGGTAGGCTACACCTGGCAAATGTGACAGGGTGTATAATTCCTACTGCGGCTGCAACATGTGTACACCCCTGGCAAGTGGGCGGATGTGGTGGGATGGCCAGTGGACGGGCCCTGGGGAATGTTGGTGGTCAGACGAGGGGGCCTAGGTCTAAAGCTGTGTCAGGGGCCCCAACATTTCTGATGGCTGCCCTGGCTGCCGGCACTGGAGAACTACAGTTCATTATGGGAACCATGAATGCCAACATGTACTGTAAAATACTGAAGCAGAGCATGATCCCCTCCCTTTTGGAGACTGGGCCGCATGGAAGTATTCCAACATGATAAAGACCCCAAACACACCTCCAAGACGACCACTTCCTTGCTAAAGAAGCTGAGGGTAAAGGTGATGGACTGGCCAGGCATGTCTCCAGACCTAAACCCTATTGAGCATCTGTGGGCATCATCAAACAGAAGATGGAGGAGAGCAAGGTCTCTAACATCCACCAGCTCCGTGATGTCATTATGGAGGAGTGGAAGAGGACTCCAGTGGTAACCTGTGAAGCTCTGGTGAACTCCATGCCCAAGAGGATTAAGGCAGTGTTGAAAAATAATGGCCACACAAAATATTGACACTTTGGCCCAAATTTGGACATTTTCACTTAGGGGTGTACTCACTTTTGTTTCCAGCGGTTTAGAAATGAATGGCTGTGTGTTGAGTTATTTTGAGGGGACAGCAAATGTACACTGTTATACAAGCTGTACACTCACTACTTTACATTGTAGCAAAGCGTAATTTCTTCAGCTTTTTCACATGAAAAGATATAATAAAATATTTACAAAAATCTGATGGTGTACTCGCTTTTGTGAGATACTGTATATATATATAAATATATATATATATATATATATATATATATATATAACATTTAAAAATATTTTCTTTTTGTTCTGCCTTTTCTCAGGTAAAAAAAATATTGTTTATGAATATAATGTATAATGTCGTCTTCTGTCCAGCCAGCAGATGGAGCTCCAGTATCCTTCTTCTTAAGGTACATTTATAAACATATTGGTATTCAATGGGTTCAAACAAGCTCATGACTGCTGCATTTGTGAACTTGTTATCTTTTTTTGTTGGTCATCCATCATGTAAAAGTAATAAATGTGGCTGTAGAGCAGCCTGATCAGTTTTACAGTACTTAGAAGGGTTGTTAGTAGAGTTGAGCGAACCCGAACTGGTTCTGGGTTCTGGTATTTTTTCCCGCTTGTTGAATAGCTGCAGGGCAGCCAATCAACAAGCGTTTCACTGGTTTGCCCTTAGAAGCCATCACAGCCATACCTACTAATGGCATGGCTGTGATTGGCCAGTGCATCATGTGACCCAGCCTCTGTATGAGCTGGAGTCACGTAGTGCTGCATGTCACATGCTCTCAGGCTAGAGTAGGGAGAGGATGCTGCTGGTGCTGTAAGGGACAGATTATTGTTATTTCCCTATCCCCATTTATTTGTAGGGCACTTGTCCTACTCTTACCCCCACTTTTCTTCCTTTTGCAGCCCTCTAGCACTTTCCAGGACTTTTTTACAGCCATTTTTGTGCCCAAAAGTTTGGGTCCCCATTGATTTCAATGGGGTTCGGAGTCCAGGGTCAAGTTCGGACCGAACCCGAACTTTTCAACGAAAACCCAAACCCGAACATCCAGGTGTCCTCTCAACTCTAGTTGTTAGCCCTTTGTTATAGTGATAAAGTAAAATGAAAAAAAAAGTATCAAAACAATACAATTTTTATAAAATAAATGAAAATAATAAAAAAGGTAAAAGAAGACCCAGGTCTCTCCACCCCCCCCCCCATAATCTGAACACGTGAATGCAAACCACCTATGTGACCCGCACACAGGGCCTCCGATAAGGCAGTACAGCCAACCTTCCTGGGTCCAAGGCTCAGGCCTCATTAGTTTAACAGGAGGGCCCAGGCACCTGATGAGCAGTAGGGCTGGCTGAATTGTCTTATCTCTGAAACCGATCCCCCTGTGGCTACCGCGGCTTCTCCTCCTCTCTCTTCCGTCAGATTTCAGCAGTTGCAGGAGTAGCCACAGGGGGATTGGTTACAGTATTTGTGCCCCTCCCACTGCTTTGATTGCCCCTCTTTTTCACTGCTCTGGTTCCCCTGTATACACCCCTTCTTTCACAGCGGTACCGGCTTCCCTCCCGCTCCCTCCCACCGGCTGCAGCTACTGCAGACACACAGGGCAAGCAGTTTGGGGATAGAGTGTCATATTTAACGGCCTCTTCCCTTCCTGCACCGTTCTCTCTTGTGTTCATTCATAACTGAAGAATAGTAAAAAAATAAATAATAATTAAGGGCTCATTCACACATGCTTTACTCTCCGAAGAGCAAGCTGCGTTTAGATCACTCTTCAGAGAGGCAGGCAGTGAGGAGGCATTGTATTGCCTCTTTACCGCCTGCTTCAACCCTGCTTCATTCTCAATCTCGCGCACTACTACCACATACATTGCAAGTTGCAGGACTGTTGCAGAGCAGTGCCATTCACTTAAATGGGTTGCATTCAACAGGAATTATCATTCCCAGGGCCGGTTCTACCACTAGGCGGAGTAGGCGGCCACCTAGGGCACACTGCTGCCTAGGGGCGCCTGGCCACTGTTGACCTATCACTGACTGCTCTGCATTGATTCATGTAAAAACTGACAGTGTCTGACTGAGATAATGAGATTGTGTTATCACATGCCATTTGCAAATGTATATAGAAATAGTGACTGATCTGCTAAATACCCCCCCCTCTGCCCCCGTCCCTCATGAGGCTGTATTTGATGGGCATAGGTGAAGCTGTATTTGATGGGCACAGGTGAAGCTGTATTTGATGGGCACAGGTGAAGCTGTATTGATTTTGCGCTGGTGAAGCTGTATTCGATGGGCGCTGGTGAGGCTGCATTTGATTGGCGCTGATCAGGCTGCAATTCATTGGCGCTGATCAGGTTGGGCAGGGAAAGGGGGTGGAGTCAGGGGTGGAGCCACGGGGCGGCAAAATGAGGTTCCGCCTAGGTTGTCAAAAATCCTTGCACCAGCCCTGATCATTCCTGCTGCTGCGACAAATGTGCACCCCCGCCTATGCAGCTAAAGAGGTCAGAAGTTGGGGGGTGTTAAAAGCTCAACTGTGGGATCTGAACAAGCCCTAAAGGCTCATTAAGGCTGGCTTTACATTATACCTTTTTCTTATTCAATTTCCTTTAGCTTTACCTTTAAATATGTAGTGCAAGGGCCAGCCTGATTGCATACAAACTGAAAGTGTTTAGGTGTGACTCCATATTATATGGTTTTAGTAAAGTTATAGGAAAATTGTAAAAGAAAATTGTATAATGCATGGCCAGCCTTAGATGGGTACTCAGGCAGTGTGAATGATTCATGCTGCCTGTTATTCTATGGGGACACAGCAGCTGTAAGACCACAAATGCAGGTCCTAATTTGCAGGTGCATAGGTGTGGTTGAATGGCCCTGAATCCACACTGCCTGTGTTCAAGACTTTACACCTGCATACACATGCCTTTTAAATTAGGACCTGTGGCTGTGTTCATACAGCTGCTGCTGTATTTGTCCCTTATGTTGCTCTGATCTATATAGTTGTATATAAAATGCACTATTTATCTTTAAAAAAGTGTTTCACAGTGCTAAACCTTTCATCCAATTTCTAAATTGCTGCATTTGTAAATATCAAAAGCCAGTGTAAGGCTGGGTTCACACTATCCGACAAAAAAACGGTCCTGCTTTGATCCTACACTGCTGTGCGATTTACGGTCCTACATAGGGTCAAAGTCGGACCGTTTGTCTGTGAACAGGGATCCGACTTTGATCCCGACAATGCCAGGCACTTTGTGCTCTGGGGATCTTGAAGGGGAACTCCACGCCAAATTTTAAATAAAAAACTGGCATGGGGTCCCCCTCCAGGAGCATACCAGGCCCTTTGGTCTGGTACGGATTTTAAGGGGAACCCCATGCCGAAAAAACAGCGTGGGGTCCCCCCCAAAATCCATACCAGACCCTTATCCGAGCACGCAACCCGGCAGGCCAGGAAAGGGGGTGGGGACGAGCGAGCGGCCCCCTCCCTCCTGGACCATACCAGGCCGCGTGCCCTCAACATGGGGAGTATGGGTGCTTTGGGGCA